>VZRE01000359.1:0-47500 GCA_013396775.1 Cephalopterus ornatus
GTTCCGCTCGGGTTTACTTGAAAACCCTAGAAGCGCCTTCAGACAGGCCGAGGTCTGTAAGGTGTAAGTAAAATCGTGATGGTCCCTACGAAAGTCGGTTCTGAAGCACGACTGAAAGTGAGGAAATCCGTGTTGGCGGGCTAAAAGTCTATCGCTTCCCACTCGATTTTACTGTCTCAGTGGAGGGTGAAACTTTAAACCTTTTTGAACTTCGGGGTCGTTTAATCATTCGCTCAGTACTTTCCAAGATAGGTGAAACGATCAGTAGCTGTTACTGCTGGAGATAAAACACTCGGTAGCTGCTGTTGTTGAAGACCCCTGCTCTGAAGTGTCTTGTTACTTTTAGTGTTTACAAATCTTTAGTTATTTCCTTAGTATAATCAGTTTCCCCTAGCTGTGTATTAAGCACAGCAGATAGGGGAGAACTGTAGAAATACAGTTATGTAAGCAGGTTTTGAAATTTGGTGCTAAGAACAAAGGTGATAGTTTCACAGTCCTGAGTTTTTTTAGTTGTCAGACTTTCATTGTCCTTTAAAGGTGGCAGGCTGTAAAGTTTCTCTTTGTATTTCTAGTTGTAGAATACAATAGTTACCTTTATTTTAAGAGAAGTATCATCTTTAAGTGGAGTTTTCTGTCTGTGGCACTGTTGCTGTAAGTTAACTGAGTCTGTGAGTTTTTGTGGAATGTCTTCAGGCAGAGTGACTTCTCGAGAGTAATACTCTTCATGTTGTTGTCCATTCAGTAACCGCTCTCTGAGGCTTTTCTAGCATAACTCCGTACCATTTGAACATAATTCATTATTTCCAAGTCTTGTGCTAAAATGTATATTGTGAAATGTGTTGGGTTTGGGTTTTGTGTTTTGGTTTTTGTTTTTAATTGGTAAGTTGGTGTTTTTTATGGTTTTGTTTTGATGGTGCTTATTTTCTTAGAGGTGCTCTAAACTTTAGCATGGTATCCATTGAGGAGTATTTCAGTGGTAGGTAGCAGTGCTTAGAATGCTTGTATTTCTTTAGACACAGTAGATATATTCTGAATTGAAACCTGTAGATTCTGAATATAAGAGAAAGCACTCCTAGTTTCCTCTTGTACCAGAATTTTAAGTCTTGTTGGTTATGATGCTTGCTGAGTTTATTTCTCAGTTCAAGTGAGTGAGTGGCCATTTATTTATGCAGAAATGTCAGATTGCTGTCCTTTACTGCTTGCCTGGCAGTTACAAGTTTTCAGGCTAGAGAATTACATCGACTCCCTGTATAGTGTCCCTAAACCCAGAGAGATATGTTCTAGCTAAGGAAAAGTAGTAATGGGCAAGGGGAAGATATTAAACATTAATTATAAGGTTTGTTTTTGTGGTTAATGTGATGCTTTTGTTTCCTAAATCTAGCTTTGAGGGTTAAACTTCAGAGCAGTAGGTGTAAGTAGATGCTTTCCTCAGTTAAAGTTTGCCCATGCGTGTATTTTGAATATGTTTGTACACACACAAGCACACACCCCCAAGAGAAATTTGTTTGCTGCCAGTAAACACAGGTGTCTTTCTGAATCCCTTTTGAATCTTCCATGAAATAGTTGATATTAAACTCTTCCTTCTTCGTGTTTCTGCAAACTTGCTAAATTTCTTTCCTTCCCTCTTGTTGCCCTAAAAAGCTTTCTCTTCAGTTTTATGTTGGTGTTGACAACAGAGGGACACAGTTTTACAACTTAAGTCATGTCAAACCTCACAGGTTTAATACCCTATTGCGTTCTGTTTCCCAGACTTCATGCCATGCAGGATTTAGGAAGGTTGGTAGTTGTTTGTGTTATGTAGCAGCTGAAGACCTGAGTTGGAGGATTTTTTTTCCCTAACACTCATGAAAATGATAGATGTTTTGTATTACAAACAGATGGCAAAGTATCCCTAAGAGTCTGGAGGAGAGGGCGGCTTCAACTAGTGTGAACAGGCATTTATAAATTTTTATAAATAGAATTCTAACGTTGGTTTGAATTTTGCATTAATGTAATTTTAAATGAACACATATTTGGAGCTAAGAGCTCTCCTCTTGACTAAATAACTTTCCCTAGGGAAAAATGCAATCAAAGAGATTTAATATTCAAGCATCAAGTCACAAGATATTTAAATGACTAATTACTGTTTTGATGCGCAAAAAAGAATCTTATTTTGCTTCCCTTTCATCTTATCTTTCTTCCATACTGTTCCTGCAAAGAATAAATAGAGAGAATAGTGCGTCTTCACTGTTATGATTGAAAACTTCAGTTGAGCAGTGATATTCTGTAAGAGTCTTCTGAAGACAAAACAATGTTGCTAAGTTGACTTGAGTTCTAAAATATGCAGCTGATAGGAGGGATATAGTAACTCTTAAAAGAAGTGACAACTAAGGGCCTTAAAGTGATGTTAATTGTGTTAACAAGTAGAGTCTGCCTTGCTTCAGGTGATGGTTTTGTGTGGAGGTGGAAGACTAGTAAAAAGCTCTTTGGCACACAGACAGTGGTACTGGAAGTTACCACCTGGTCCTGCATTCTGACAGTTGGTTTAGCTCCCAGGTTTCTGGGGTAAGCACCTTGTGGCTCTTGCCAAGTCTGTCGCTAAATCTAAGAAACTAAAAAGTATCAGGAGACATATGCATGTCAAAAAAACCCAAATCCTTCAAAATGGAGCGACATTTCTGATGTAATACTAAACATCCCCTGTATTGTCTACAAATCGTGTTTTTGAGCAAAACACATCTTCAAAGCTGTAATTTTGAGAACCAGACAATAGACCTTTGTTAATAATATAGTAATGCAGATTTGGCTAGGAAGTCAATTTAATTGATAACTGCATGAATAAACAAGTATGTGGATTGGATTTATTTATCCTTTATGAAGGACTTTTTGAAAGGTGTTAATTTGTGTAGCCTGTGGTTTTCTGTTTTTGAGGGGGGTGTTTCTTTTCTTTAACTGGAAATTCAGATTCTAGACTGAAAGGAGAACAGCTGGAAAAGCAGAGCAGAGGTATCTTTAGTGAAGTGAGATAAAAACAGAAAGCATAAGATAGTGAAGCTTTTTGAATGTGTTCATTAACTTATGTTTTGGATACAAAGTATGCATAGATCTGCAGGCATCCTAGATTTGATGGCCTCCAACAAACTAAGGGAAACTACATCTGTTTTCCTTGCATTCTTTTGAAAGGAAAGGAGATAAGGCATATTCTACATCCCCCGCCTCTAGAGTCTTCTACAAAAAAATAGAAATGTAGGAGAGGGTTGAGACTTTGTAGATAAGTAAAAAATACATATTCTTATGGAAAATAACTGAATATAGTTGGTTGGGGTTTTTGTTGGGATTTTTTTCGGTGTTGTTTGGGTTTTTTTAAAGAGAGTTAAAGAAACAAAGCCATTTGTTTGAAGGACCTCATGCCAATGTTATAAGGCATATTTAAAATGTTGAGAAGTTAGAACTTCTCAGTTGAAGCAGTGCCTCAGCTAAGATTAGTGTGCGAGCAGAGATACTTTTAATTAAGTCCCATAGTATATATCAGAGATATTATCTGATAGAATAATATGTCTGTGTTGGTGACATTTCCAGAGTTAATACCAATCCTGTGGGTATGGGAATTATCATGGCTTTGAGGAGTTTTTTGGTTTTTTCTAGAGTGAGTTTGTTATCCTGATGCAGATGCTGACAGTACATGGTCTGCTAAGGTTTTGGATGTTGCTTTGGATTTTTTGTCTTGTGTATGTTCAGGTTTGTATAGGTTAGATGCATTTTTCCCCTCAGGTAAACATTTTAAATCCCATTGTGTCTGTCCTTGGTGTTGAGGCAGGGGAGAGAGTCCTGTTGCTTTATTGAATTATTCTTTACTCCTTCTTCTAAGATCCTGGTCTGATGGTGAATTGTTGCCCTCACCTTAACACTGGAGTGGCTGCTTGCCTGTCCTATTACATTTCTGCCAGAGTGATTTCAGAGTTTAAAATTCAGGCTTACTTTCTATTTTTAGTTAGTGTTGCTGGTTGCAGAAAGAAGGATTAAGCACCCAGAGTTCAAAATTAGAATTGTACAGAATGAATCTGTTCATTCAGTTCTTACTGTTTTTCTTCGTAAATGTGTCCTGGAGTAACTGGCAGGTTGCACAGCAGGTGGAATTAAGTCTGTCTGTGTAATTATTGTCTGTGGATACTGTCATACTCTGTTACCTGGTGTTTGAGCAAACCCTTGAAATAAGTTTAAACTGTGCTTTTGATGTCTTTAAATCACAGTTGTGCATTATTTTTCCTGCCCTGCCTTTGGGGATGCTTAAGAAAAACTTACTTGATAAAATCCATTGTTAGATGTAATGTTTTTTCCCCCTTCAGCATGACCTGTCAATATTTCCTAATGCTATAGAAGAGCTGGTGAAGATAAGCTAATGTTTGTTCAAATGCTTCAGAACACTTCAAACACATTCTCTAATAGGATGTGTCTTACTTTAGCAAAGCACTACTTGGTAAAAATTTTCATTTACCCAGTTTAGGCAGCCTCAAGGATCACATCCTCTCCAGAGAACTGTCTTGGGCACTGCTGCCAGAGATCCCTTCCAAGCAATATCAGCAGAGAAAAATATGCCTTTCTCCTCCCAAATCCATACTGGAGACATTGGCAGGCTACCATATCCAGGTTCTCTTGCTGCTGAAACAGCTGCTTTTAGCCTATCGGGGGAAAAGCTGGTAAGAAGTGTACAAGAAGGCACCCATATGTTACTGTCTAAGCCCTGATGAATTTAAAAAGGTATGAAATGTGTAGCTGAGGTGTAGCAAATCAGTGTATGAACAGTCTTAACTTACATATGGAAATTCAACTAAAGGTTCTGTAAACTTTATTACATTCTTGCCAGCTTAAGAAACTACATTCCCTGAGTGGTTCCATGAAAGTGTGCGTTTCTAATTCAACAGCTGTGTGTATGTGGTGTCTTCACTCTGGAAAATAACCACTCTTGCTGACACACGATTCATGGATATTGGGTATTCTGGAATCTTGTAGGGGCAATCAGAATTGCATGAATGTAAAATCATAGCAGGGACTGTAACTGAATCAGTAGTTTCAAGTCTGGATTTTATTTTTTTTTTCTTTTATGCAGTGTCAGGAAACTCTCTATGAAGTTTTTTGTTTACTAACAGAAGAGAATCTTTGCTACCCTCCTCAGTTGTAGAAGTCCTGAAATCCTACAGTAGAGCAACTGAACTCCTTTAGTGGTCTGTTCTTAGAAGACAACAACTGAAACATTAAAGCATTTTGAAGCAAATGGGGAGAGTAGAGGCACCTCTTTTTGCATATGCTTTGATTCATAAGTCCTATAAACTGGAAGAGTATTGCTTCCTGTTTGTGTTGTGTCATGTTCCCCTTTGTCCAGCTTTTCTACTCATTCGTAGCAGGAGGCATTAATTTTATATACCAGTCTAATCTTTTTTTTGTGCTCAACTTTAAATACGCTTCACTTATAGATTAGATTTCCAAGAACCTATGTGTTTGATAATTTGATTGGAAGGGAACAGGGAAACAAGGGCTTATTGCAATTTTGTCTAAAGCAACAGTCTACAGACACCTCAGTTCATAACTGGAAGAGATTTTTCTGTGAGCTGATAAAATGACCTGAACTTTACCTTTTAGTATGGTATTGAGCTCAGTTGCTTACATTGGATATACTTGTGAGAAAAATACTTAAGATCCTTAGCTAGGGAATTTTGAGAGGAAAAAATCTTACAGCTTATGACAGCTGGGGCCAAATTGCAAGTGTAAGAAAACTGCCATACCATGTCAAAATATTCAAGTGATGAAAAGTGTTTGCTTCATTTTCCCCTTCTCTCTCTGAGCCCAGGTTCCCACTGTTCAGTGATAGTGACAGCTTCCTGGATATTCCATCTTCAGTTACCCCAAAGCTTTCTGTTCTGCTCTGTTTAGGGTTGGAAGTTACTTTGTGCACCTGAACATTCATGCAAGTTAGGAAATCTGGCTGATGGAGGAGGAGTAGTTTCTATACTGAACAATTTATGCACCACCTTCAGCTACCTGAAGAAGTTGTTAATTCTGTGATATGAAACCCACCTGTGCCAGCAGTGTTTTCCTTTAAAGTCAGAGGGATAGTGGTGGCACAGACTTCTACTACAGATCAGTGCCATTTATTTGAGGCTGGAATGAAATTGCCTGTTCCAGTTAGAAATCAGAAGAAGCAAAATCTACTGGTTCATCTAGGAAAAGGAAGTATAAATTATGCCTTTGGGATTTGACAGTGTCCTGGAAGGTAGCAGTTCTGTGTAGAAGTTTAGGAATCATGATAGATGTCCTGTTGTTATGCTGTAGAGAAGGTGGGCACTAACTTGTGAGCAGGGCACTGCTATTAAAGTGATTTGATAAGGTCATGTTAGTTCTGTACTTGCTGTCAGTGGAGCATGTAATAGTGGTGAAGGTGTGTACATCATACTCCAAAGTAATGCTGAAACTACTTAAGCTCTCAGAAGATAGCAGGAGTTGGTTATGTATGTCAGAGGCTTCTCCAGGAGTTTCAAATTCTGTTTTGAAATTGTGGAGGATATAAATTAGCAAACTTCAGTTTGTTTATTGTCTATAATATTTAATATTGAAAGAGGTTTTTCTGTTTGAAAGCAGAATAATTAGGACACTTTAAGTAATCTTAATGGCATGAAACTGTGTCAGGGAATGTTTAGGCTTGGATACTAGCAAAGAGAGTGATTGGACACTGGAACAGGGTCCCAGTGGAAGTGTTCACGGCTCCAAGCCTGTCTTGAGTAAGGGAAGCATTTGGGCAACGCTCTCAGGCACATGGTGTGATTCTTGTGGTTGTCCAGTGCAGAGCCAGGATGGACTTGGTGATGTCCCTTCCAACTGAGGACATTCTGTGATTCTGTTCTATGAGTGATATATGTGTGCAAAAGCAATTTATTCTACCGAAAAAAACTATGTGCAGACTGCTCTTAAGGAATCAGTTGAGTATGCATAGTCTGATTATTTTTATCCTGTTCTTGACTTTCCAATAATTGCACACAGAGCAGACATGGAACAGCGGTGGCTTTCTGCATAGCAGAGTTGACTAGAGATCAATTTTCCATGTTCAGACTTGAGGTAAAAAAGATTAGACTTAGTACTCATTTATTTTAAATGGGGATGGTTAACAATTGGAAGAGATTTAAAATCTGTCTCAAATTGTTTACATTAAGCTGGGGAGAGGGGGAGGGACACCCACAAATACAACTTTGTTAGCAGTATTCTTAATAGCACAAGAAGTAATGCAGCTGGCAGGGGTTTGGAGTTGAAGGGGAGAGGAGCTTATGTAGGGGTAAACTCTAAGTCATTTTAGAGCCAGACTTGTATGGAAAGGCTTTACCTCCTGGGAATTTTCACAGCTGGTCTTAAGGAGGATCCCCATAAAGTTACCTTCCTGACTGCTTTGCAGCTTTGATAGATAATGTATTTCAGCAAAAGATTGGGTATTAATTGTATGCAGAGGAATATTAATAGCAATAATGGAAAGGGGCAGTAGTTCATAACCTTAGTGTTTGAGAATCATGGCAGTATGTCCTTAGTTTTCTTCCAATTTTAATAGCTAACATTCTGTATTTGTTTAAGTAAAGTTTTAGTTGTTCATAGGAACCTGCCCAATATTAATTTGTTTCAGGTAGGAAAAATGTGCACTGTAGCAAGCCCTTAAATCTACCAGTGTTTTCATTGAGTAGACCACTTTGGTTGTAGCTGCCACAGTGATTGTGCCCTGATTATATGATCATATCCCTCAAAAATATATATGCAGTTATTTATCAATTTGTAAAGAGTATTTGGTCTGACTTTTGAATACCTGTAAGTTAATGCATTATTTTTTCAAGTTTTTGTTTTAAAGGAGCAAGTACCTATATATGTGTGGGAATCTACTCTGCTAGAGCAGAACATTGCAATTTGCAGGCCATATGTAAGAAGTTACTTGTTCTTTTTGCACATTGCAATTGTAAGAGGGAAAACCAGCTTCAGTGTCAGGGAACACATCAAATGACATCAGGCAGAAAATGCTGGCTGCTGCTCTTGTGTCTGTGTATAAGCTCTTCCTGTTTAGTGGGTACGCTCTACTCTTCCTTCCACCAGTCCATGTGTATTTCTGTGTATTTAGCTTTATGTGCTGTTCTGGGAGGATCTTTCCGGTTAATCAAATGTGTGAAGGTGAATTGCATGAATTGAGGATGCAGTGAAAGTTTGAAAACTTTCTGGTCTGTCATTTTCTTCAAGCACAGATAGGTGACTCGAGAGAGGAAACGATCCTCTTAAGGCTTGAGTACCACTCTTAAAGATTTAATATTTAATCAGGAATTATGAAATTATTGCTTTTTGAATGGAAAGCTTTCAAGAGGCTGTTGTTGGAAAGGATTGCTTTCCAATATCCGTTTGAGTTCATACCTTTATATCAATTTCAAGACTTCAAGGTTGTTCCAAGTCATAAATAGAAATCAGTTAGAGATCTTGTAGCCTGCCTGGAACACTTACAAAGCTTGTATTTGAGGAGAGAGATTTGTAGTAAAGGCTGCCCTATGCACACATTCAGTGCTACTGTCTGGTTTTTGTTATGATTTGAAGCACTGTAGTGTTCAGGATTTTCCCTGATCAGACATTCAGTGCAAAGCGTGGCTGCTCAGAAGATGTTAGCATGCAAAGAGAAATTCTGCATTGGCTGTTTTTCCCCCAGATTTTCCTTTTCAAAACTCAAGCATTTTGTGCCAGGCTGTATTATGAAAGTGTAGTGATTGTGCATTAAAGATGCAGAACTTGTTTAGGAGGGAAGAAGGGTGCATATTGCTTTTCTAAACTCTTGATCTACAGTTAGTCTCACTGAAAATGCCTTTCTCAGCATAGGCATGGAAGTGCTTTATGTGACTTGATTTTATTTTTTTTTTTAACTACTTTTGCCATTGTCATTCCCCACGTTAATCTGTCTACATAGTATGTAGCATCTTTTCTTCCAGGCATTTCCCAGGATTTAATTATTTGAAATGTCCCATTCTCTTGTGCTTCTAAATTCTCTAGTTTTGTTCTTAAGTTTCTTTAAACATTGGTGATAAAATTGGATTTCTGATTTCCCCTGTGTTTTTATGTTTTTCCTTAAGAAATGCAGCTTTTAAATGTGTGGTAAAGTCTACACCCCTCCAGCCCCGTTCTGTATTAGTATTTCAGCAGGATATGTCCTGTGTGCCTTTTTGATAGTTGATTTTTTTCAGTGCTTAAAATACAAGAAAGATAATTCTGAAAAGAGTGGCAGAAAATAGGAACTGGCTTCAGGAAGAAGATTGTGCAGTGCTGTGATGACAGTATTGATGATTCACTAACCTAGATATGATACATCTCATAAAAGAGCTGAATTTAAGACAAGAGGATGGTTTTATTGGGAAGTATAGGAGTAAGGCTACCAGGTAAGAGCCAGCGTGGCCTTGGGTCCTGCAGAATGTTTTGTACAGACTCCTTTAAGCAGGTTACTTGTACAAAAGTATTGCATCCTTCGTATACTTATGGATGCGTTTATATACTCTCGTGTGTTTCTCAACAACTCTTTTTAACTGTCATGTGTTCTTTACCAAACATGATGACTTTGTTTGCCCTTCTCTTGCGATTTATCTTGTTTAGTTAGAAGAAAGTTGTTATTAATATTAGTGCACTGGCTCTGTTTTCTGATGAATATGCTGTGGTCTCAAAGTAGGCCAAATACTATATGAGACTATTCAAATATTAGGATTAAAGGTAGTTTAATACTCAGAGTCCCTCTTGGGAAATTAATGTTTTTCATAGTTAGAACTTCAGGTCAATAGGCAAGACTTTATTTTCTTGGTTGTATGCATGAGGGGAAGGAACTTGAGCTACCAAACCTGAAGTAAAACAGGTTCCCTTTTTTTGTCAGTAATACAAGGTTTATTCTGTGAGAAGGAAATGTGTGTGAGAAATCTGTGAAAGATGCATGTTTACAAAGCACTTCTGCCTAACAGATCCTTACCAGGGCTGCAGGTTAAGAGTGATTAACAGAACTTTGTTGCACGTTCATGCTCTCAGGCTTCTTGTGAAAGAGAGGTATTTCCTCTGAGGTATTTTGTCTTGCAAAGGTATTTAGAAATGAGCTTAATGGTAGCTAAATATTGAAAACAAACTTGACATGTCTTGGACTGGAACAGAAAGCAGTGAGGTTTGTTGCAGTTAAACCCTTACATTGGCCTGTTTTTCCGTGGCATCTGTACTTCACTACAGAAGGACCTTGTGCTGGTAGATGGTAGTTGTGAAATGTTGTCTTTGAGGGCTTCAGATGGTTGGAATATGGGCTACAGAATGTCCTAGAAATAAGGACAAAACTTAGCATTAAATACTGGAGAAAAGTACTGGTGAGGAAAGAAGCTCTGAAGGGCTCCTATTAAGTTTCTATTACTGAGGAAAGAAACATCTACTAGCTATAATAACTTAAGTGTTGAGGACATGGGTATGTTGTGGAACATGTGAAAAAAGGTCCCGGTGCGTGATTTAATAACCTGATTATTTTTAAATGTTGTATTCAGAGTTCTGCTTAACTCAGTAATGGGAAAAATTAAAGTAGTGAGGTGTCTGAAATTGTAATTTCCCTGGTATAATTTTCTGGAAAATGATAGTTTGAATGTTTTCCAGTGTTAATGTTCTCATAAATACCATTGTCCCATCTCTCAGTAAAGGAAGTTTGACCTCTTACTTGACCAGTGCTCAAGAGAACACTATATAAGAAGCATTTTTTTAGTTAATAGAGGAAAGAGAAAGATTTAGCAATGATTTTGCTGCAGAGTGTCTTTCTTACCCCAGATTGTTTTGCACTGTGGTCAGGTGTGTATGCAGAGTTCACTCCCAGGTGCGTATGTAGAGTTTATACTGGCTGGATGTTTGGTTTGGTTTTGTGGTTTATTCCCACCATTAACAGGGAGAGTGAGTGTGCACAGGTAGGATGTGATGTAATTTCTCATCAGATGGTTGTAGAGCTAAATGTGGACTGAGAAGTTAGCTCTGGATTGTTTCAATTCTTTGCTCTTTCACACTTGTTAAATGTGAATCGTGCATGCACTTTACCTGAGAATGTTAGGATTTATTGCTGAGAGTTTGAAGGAAGTAAGACCACCACTTTAGCAGATGGCACTCGATGTACAGGTGGAACTGGAATTCAAGGTCCTGAGCCAGCTTTTGGCAACAGTATCATTTTCAGAGATGGAGGGAACATCATCTTACTTTGGCTTGCAGTTACTGTAAGCCAAATCAAGCCATTAAATGTGGTAAGAGGTATAAGTTGTAGTTGGTAATTTAATACTATAATACTTTAGGCGGCTCTGAATTTTACTCTCTAAGAATGTATGCAGTGTCAAGTTATTTTTCAAGATGCAATGTGCTAATAATATTTTATAAATACGCTTGTTAATGGTAGTGTAGCTAAAGGTGTCCTTGCACAGAAGTGACTTATTGAATTAGTGAAAAGTACAAATATCCGAAAGCCTCTGGTAGTTTCCATGGCTCTGGGTGGTGAGAGGGACAGGGGGATGTCTGGAGCAAGAGGATGCTTTCTGAAGTCCTGTAAATGTGAATCTCTGCTGATAGGTGGGCTGTATCCTTGGACTCAGTATTTGAGAAGGGCACAAAGCAGTCTCTGAAATGTCTGTTGCTCTTTATATATGTTAAATAGACATGTGAAATCATGGATATTCATAGCCCTGTAACTTTATTCCCCTGTAACTGGGAATTGCCCATTAAGACTCAGTAGCCGTGTGCAGCTGCGCATGTGGAAAGCAGCAGGTCTGTGTTGTGAGCAGCACGGTGGGGCTCAGCTGACTCTGCTTGGACGTGACACTCAGTAGTCCTGTTTTGTAGCAAACACTTAACTCTGACTGTGTGCACAGAGAGAATAACAATGGAACTTAAAATACCCTGAGCTTACAAACATTAAGGAAATACTTGTTCTTATAGAGAACATTTCCCATTCACCCCTGTTCTTCTGTTCTTCCTTCTTTCCTTCCCTATTCCATATGACTTTATTGTCTTTGTTTCTCAGTGGTTGTACCGGTCTTAAAAGCAAGTTTGATCATAATCGCACGTAGAAGGTCATGAAGTTGAAATACTAGGTCTGTCTTGTGTTTTTAAAGGCAATTTCAATAAACCTGAAGATTACAAGTCACCATAAATAGCTGAGCTATGAAGAAAAATGATTTGGTGTTTGACTTGTAGCAGTTTATCATTCAAAACATATTTTTACTGATCAGGAAACTTCTAGGTTGGCATTTTGTCTGAGCTTTTCAGCCTAATACAGGCCTCTGTTCTAAATAGCATCCTTGTTCATGCAGATGTAGCAATGTTCATTCTAAGCCAAGGAAAGTGTCTAAACATGTAGATTTACAACCTTAAGACTGACATCTGTAGCAGGAAATACATAGATAAGCTCATCACAGTGGTGCAGTCTTTGGAAAATCTATTTTAAGTTACTCAGTATTGCACCTGTTACTGTCACTATTGAAGAAGCACTTTTCCACCTTTGTGGCATCAGACCTGAAACTCTGATCTGTTGGTGTTGTGAATACAGAAGCTAGGAGTGTTTACATGAAAAGCATTGGTAGGTTTTACTTGCATTTTCAGGAATGTAATTTGACAAAATTTAGTTGACTAGAGCAATTAGTAAGTACTTGCTAAGCAGGTTTCTTCTTTACTAGATGCCTTATGTAGTGTAACTGAGAGTCTCTGCATTTGTACTTAGGGGGTCTTACTTTGGTTTTCCCAAATGTCTTGTCAGTTCTGTTGGTGTCTTGCTGTCTTAGTACATGAAGAAGCTACTTTTACTAAGAGTTACAAACTGCAATGCTTTTTTCTTTTTTTTTCCCTTTGATAAAAGTT
Organism: Cephalopterus ornatus; assembly: GCA_013396775.1. Classification (NCBI taxonomy): domain Eukaryota; kingdom Metazoa; phylum Chordata; class Aves; order Passeriformes; family Cotingidae; genus Cephalopterus; species Cephalopterus ornatus. The sequence goes on from VZRE01000359.1 coordinate 12,877, forward strand.
GTAATTTGGGGGGTTAGGAGATGGGAACTCTGATACCATTGGCACTGACAGTTATTCAAGGACAGGGTCAGGTATTCTCTGCCATTCTGTGCGTGCATGTGCAGCTCATGTTTCTACTCATCACTGTATAACACAGTGGAAATAAATTGTTATACAGAAGAATGAAGTGCTTAAATGAAGATATTGTGGAGTCTGAAATTGTGCTTGTTTAGCAGACTAGCTATTAGTTCTGGCTTTGATGCACTGAATGCTTTTTCTGCAGGCTTGGAAGCGGTTAATGGGAAGAAGTTTTTTTGTTCATTTGCGAAATCAGATAAGCTTGATAGTTTAATATAGTGCTCTGGAAGCCTCTTTAGTGTGATTTTTTTTTAAGTGAACTGTAATATATGGACTTTCTATGTGGAATGCACGTATAGCTTCTTAAAAGGTGCTTAGACTATTTAGGTTATTATGGCAAACTTATTTTTGGTTGTCTGACATGAGATGCTGAGCCTCAATTCCTGAATGAATGAACTTAGACAAATGTTGATACTTGGTTTTCTTATTAAAACATCTTATTGATGTTTTTCTGTTCACACATAACTTGAATGTTGTATAATGTTCTGTATAAGTATCAAGTTCTATTAGTTTTTTTAAGGGAATGACTACTTGAGGTAATGAAACTATACTTTACAGAAGAGGTGGTTAAACCTGACAAGATGTTGTAAATGAAGCAATCTTAAGGAAAGGTACAGCTAGCTTAGTTCTGTGTTACAGACCCTGTGTAAACCTCATTCACTCACTGATTTATCTTTTTTTTATTATTATTTTTGGTTGTGGGGAAGTGCAAATGAAAAAAATAAAGTTGCATATGTGTTGAGTATTGTTCAAGCCTCTTTAACATTAAAGTTGCATAGTGCGCACTGGCCTAAAAAGTTCATAGAGGAAAGAAATTATTGGACTACTAAACATAAAGACTTCTGCTCCCAGTTTCTGCTGTGCTGTGGCTCATAGAGAACTGCTGTTGAGGGTATGGCTGTGGTGTTTGTGCTTTCTTACTGTCCTCAGTACGGATGCCCTCGGGCTACTTTCTGAGATGGTGTTAGGAAAAATGTACACATGTCTTGCAGTTAGTGTCCAAAAACGTTTCTGCGTTCTCTGAAGAGTTTGGCTACTGGTAATGCCTGGAGTTTAGGGTAGCCCAGTCAATCACTTTGGGCATTTGTTTAAAGTCCTGGAGTAGTTGTGCAGTTTGGTGTTCAGAGATCTAACCATCAAGCTCTAGTTAATGTGCAGTTTTGGAGTCTTAACTGCAAATTCTTAGGGGAAAAGTAGTAGCTCTAGGTGATGTTTTCAAGATCTGTTTTTAATACTTTAAAAAAAACCCCCAAACCAGCTGAATCCTGTTCTTGGACTTGTGTTTTCTTCAGAATTGTTGATCATACGTAAATCTGGAAAGCTGTTGATCTCCGCAGTTTGAGCAGTGTGGCCTGTGGAAGGGAATGTTTTTGAGCCTTTGGTAGACTAATCCTGGGAGATAGAGGTGCTGCTCAGACTGTGTGTTATGGCTTTGTTCCTTTTTCCTTTGCCTGGTGTTTTTTGATGTCTTACCTCTCTTGGTTGTGTACTGCTGCCAAGTTGATTAACGGATCCAGATATGTCTTACCTGCAAAGGAAGAGGGTTTAATGAAGTTTCATTTGAAATGAAGTTTAATGAAGATCATTTGAAAACCTGGTCTGAGGAACAAGTCCTATGGAAGGAGTAGTTGATATAAAAAAATTTGAGAGAAATGTGAAAAAAATTCACCCAAGTTGGCTTCTTTTTAATTTTCCTATCAAAATGTAGATTTATAATTTAACCTTTAGTTTCACCTGGTGCTGTGTATAGTGTTTTATGATGATTTGTAACTGGAATAGTTGAGGCTGCTGTCTGTTGAAACACACAACTCTGTGTGCATCTGCATATTAGTATTGTTTGGAAGAGTAGTGAAACAGTAGAAACTTTGCTGCAAAGTTGGGCTGTTGTGTTGCTTGTTAGTCAAATGACACTGCTTTTTTTATCAGTGCTGAATACTGTTCACGGTAGTATCAAGTCCCTGTAACTAATAAAAATGCTGGAATCCGAGTGTAATCTTTTGCCATCCAAAATTACTTGCGTTACAAAGTATTGCTAATGCATAGTGCTGTTTTATTCAAGCAGCAAGATATCGCTGCATCTATCTTTTAATTTAGGAACTTGATACAGTTTTCTTATGAGTCAGCTGATGAAGTTATCTTGGAAGTTCTGCTTCCATATTCCACATACAAAGGGAAAATAATTTTGCTTTAAAGACTTAATTGGGCTCTCCTAAATGGCTTTATAGTTGAAAACTGATAAGGAAAGGCTGAATTCTAAGAGCTGTTCTCATTCAGTTGTAGACTGTATCCTGAAAGTTGTATTCTTGTAATATGTATAAAGTTTTACTTCCCTTTGTGTTAATCTGATTTCAGTGTGGAGATCATGCCCTGGACTGCCTACATAATACATTAAAAGCATCTTAATGTGTTCTTTAGAATCCTTATTTAGGGCGAAATTGCTTAATTATTAGACTACATTCTGTTTACTGTAGATAACTGAAACAGTTTTCATGCATTGAAGTCTCACAGATGACGATAGAGTTGGAACAGCAGGCTGAGGTGAGGAAGGGGCACTGGGACAGGTTTGCAGTGAAGTCTGGTGCAGGGAAGTCACTGAGACAGGCTGAGCTGGTTTAACTGTGCTGGTAACAAGACAAGGCAGTTCCAGAGTTCTCCTAGAGTTTGTCCTGGTCTTTGCATTACTTATTCATGAACTGATTTAGTTCATAGCAAGAAGAGTCACCCAAGAGTAACTCTCCTTCCCTCTGTGGGTTACGGGGCTGCCTGGGATGAGGAGTTCCATGAGAGCCAAAGTGATTACAGAGGAAAGATGGACAATCTCTGTGGCCATTACCAACACTTAGGAGATGGTTTAGCTCCGTCTCCTAGTTTTGATCTTAAACAATGGTTCCCAAACTAAACATTTCAAAATACTGAGTCCTGTGGTTTGGATATATGTTGTGCGGTGGAAATTTGGCAGGCAGACAAACCTTTTTAGATAGTCTAAACAGGACCTGTGTCTAGAAAGGCAGAGGTGCTAAATTATGTTTGTGAACTATACTGCATAACTAATGTATGTGTTAAATACCGAAGTTTTTCTGATTCCTAGGTTTCCTAGGTTGGGTACATTACCTTCTGGCATGTCTTGAGCCAGTCTCATTCATTTCTTCATCTCTGCCTGTCTGTTTTGCACAGTACTTTAAAACATGAAACTGATTTCAGTCTTCTGGTAACAGGATAAGCAAATCACTCTCCATTTCTCCTAGTGCTGTCATGATCTCTAGTACTAATGTTAGATTTGTGTGTCAAATGCCCTGTGTGTCCTCCACCTGTCTGCCACATTCACTGTACAAGCCTGGCAGGTAAAAATTTCCTAGAAATTGTAGTTTGCTGCTGGAAGTCCACAAATACAGAAGAAAGATATTTTTTTTCCAAGAAGAGGACAGGCTCCTTGTGTACTCTCAGAAGTGTCTAATGTGAACATGGGGAAAGGAGTCTACTATGATGCTCAAAACAGTGTGACTGACCTCATTTTTAACCAGTGTTCCAGATAAAAAGTCTAATAATTAGTGAGGGTTTTTTGATACTTTGTTAATTACAAAACCCATGCATTTTTAAAAGTAAATTAGATCACATTTTCACTGAGCAATTGCTATTTAATCCTGTGTAGCTATTTTAAGTTGGCATTTGTAGTAGAGTTCTAATTATTATAGTGATTACAGTGGAATCCTTCTTAATTGACTACTCATGAGACTGACATCAGTTGATTAACAGAACCGACTCCACAGTTTTCCTCCATGTTTGGAATATGAAGGGACAGTTTTAGGCTCTGCTGTAACAACAAGGAAACATTTTTCTCTACTATGTAGAGTTATTCAGGGCACTGAGAGATCTTGGCAGCTTCCGAAGGGAAGGTCTACAGCCGTGTGGTTTGGGTGAACCTTCAGGCAGCTTCAGCTGATATGAGAAGGTGGTCACTCTGTGTCCATATATACAAATAAGGATGGCTGCAATTGTTTGTGGGCCAGATGAAGATCAAGGAAGTGATCTGCTGTCTTCCTCAGGACCCATCATAGGGGAAGAGAAAGGAGTGCTGCTTTATTGACCCGCCATCTCTGTCCTCTTTGGATCATGTGTGCTTCTTGTGACCAAATTTAAACTATTGCTACCACATTATATGATATTTGTGTACTTGAGTTCAAGAGGCTTGAAGCTCCATTTACGCTTACCAACAAAACTATTGCCTTGCCCTTATCAAAGGCCAAATCTATAAGCTGGCATTCAGGAGTTTGGTTCTGGGTCTCAGTCAAGGATTGGTGTAACCTGGGGATTTATCTTGTGCCAGAATACCAGTTGAAGACTTCTGTGCTCTGCAAGGCAGAATCAGACTGCCTTCATCAGTATGACTTCAGTCAGGGTAACTTTTCGCTGGCAGTTTGGAAACAAATGCTGTAACAAACTTGTCAGAATGTCTTTGTTGTTTTGCACGTAGTTAGGTGTGACTGGATGTGCCTGTGAGGCAGGAAAAACAAAAGTGTGGTATGTTTCTGTAATAAGTGCTTCTGTGAGAACTTGGGAATCTGCTGCTCAGGAACAGCTGAACATTCTTGCTTTCAGTCATACTGGAAGACACTAGAGCCACTCTGCTCTAAAGAAAAGAGTAATGCAAAGGAAGTATCTCTGAACAGTTTATATTGATTTAAGATGGGCTTCTGTGTTCTGTCTGTGTGTTCTGTACCTTTGCTTTCAGCGTTGCTGGTGCTTCCCTGTCCCTGGGTGAGACCTTTCTATTGAGATGGCAAGTAACTGGCCCTGGAGAGTCCCACAGAAATATTTCCAGTGCCTGAATTGATTCTAGGAAGGGAGAAGGAATTATGTGAGGGAGGAATAAGGGGTGACATTCAAAAAATGCAACAAAACAACAGCAAAAAAACCCCTTTTCTTTGTTCTACACATAATTCTCAGAGATTGCTCTCCATGTTCCTCCTAATCTTGGATATAAATTGTGTTTGATAAGTTACAGGACAGCTAAGATCAGATAATAGGAGGAGAAAGTGAAGAGAATGAGCCAGTTGGATTGTTTTATTCCTTTCTTTGTGCGCAGATTTATTGGGTTGAATCTGGAGACAAATTTTCTCTAGTGTAACTTGACCATCACTCTTGAAAGAGGCCATCTTCCCTGATCATGCAGGCTACTGAGATCCTCATATGCCTGAGAGACAGGATATGTATCCTGTAGGTCACTGAGCCAAAGAAAGGTGGAGGTTGGGAAGTGATTTGTGTGCGGTAGGTCATAGAAGTGCTGCAGGAGTCCCTTCTGTATGTTATGGAGTGAGTTAGTCTGAAAGGTCTTGATCTGCAGCAGGGTCTTGTAGCAACTTGGCTTTGTAAAGTCTGGAATCAGGTTGCTCTTGCACCATTTCACCACCTCTGGATGACATAAATAACTTCTGATTTTTCCAGTTTCTAATGTTTTCTTATCTCATCTTATAATGTGTTTGTGCTTCAGGTGAGCTGCAGTTTTGTTGGATTCTTCATGTGCGTTTAGGCTTTTTTTTTCCCCAAAAAGATTTGGATCATAAGCTGCTAAAAGGTGGATTGTATGTCAGTTGTGATCTGTTTTAGCATTGCTGTTGTGAACCTAATGCTTCTTGAAACACCTGTTGAAAGTGGTGTCCCTTTTAAACTGTGAGGTGGTAGCCTTGGAAAGCATCTGTCAGATGTACGTGAGAGGAATTGCCCTGGTCATACTGATGTAGATCAGCAGTTCTGCAGTGGTTCCCAGTAATGACAATCAGTTGCAGTGTACTTTTGTATAGTTTTTGTATTTCAGAAGCAAAGGTGCGATTCTGATGTGCACAGACTTGATCTCAGTAGTGTGCTTTTTATAGATACCACTGTCTTTAGAAACTCACTCTACTTGCGGTGTGTGGCTTCCTCTACCACCCCACCTTTTGCTTCCCCCAGCAAAGGCACCACTCCCTTCCTCAGGGTGGGCTTGGAGTATTGGGAGACTTTCTGCTCTGTTCTGCACACTGGACTTGATAGCTGGCTGTTTGGATTGTTTCCATAAGCAAATGTGCCTAAAATGACTATTTCCCAGAGCTCTAAAGTAATCGGAGAAAGTATTTGAGGAAGCAAGGAGTCAAATTACAAAACAGTGAATTGCTTCTTTATTTCTTGAAGATGCACTCACTGCAACAGCAGAAACATTTTTTCAGTTGTCTTTCAGAAATGATAATATGCATTCTGTCCTTTTGGTGTGTTCAACTATAATGACAGGGTTATGTCACTTAGTCTTTTAAAGCCTTGTGCTGTGGTTATCTTACTTTGCATATGTTCTCCAGGGTGTGATGCAGAGTAGATACATTGTCAAAGAAACCTCTGTGCTCTGCATGTGCCAGTTTTCTTTCAGGAACTGTAACTGACTAACAATCCCAGAGTCACATTGCCAAAAACTTACCAAGTGTTACCAAAATGTGAAAGAAGGCAAATACCGCATGTTTTCAGTTGCTATGCTTCTGCTTGTTTCTGCTTACAGGCAGAAGAACCTACTGTTAGTCAGGTTGAACCACAGTTACAGTATCCTTTCTTTTTTACTCTAATTGTTGTGATTCAGCTTTTTTGAATGTAGTGTTCCAGAAATGCAACAAGCATGCAAGTACTAAACTTGTTACCGAGAATTATACCTATATCCTTGCATTATCATTTGAGAGAGGTCCTGCTGCCCCCCAGTGCAGAACTAACCAGAAGTTCCAATTCCTTCAGGCTGTAAGGAGAGCTGCTCTGCTCTGTTCTGCTTTCCCATGTGCCTTTGTTGCTGCTAACTTGCTTTAGATTGTCCTTTCACTCTTCGGTGTTTAGGAATGTGTTTGGTGATACTGGTGTACAGTAGGAGTGGGCACAAGGGACAAACTTGCTATCCTAAAATTGAATAGAAAGGAAGACTACAGAATGACTGATGGTATCAACAAATCTCTTTGCTTAGGAAATGTCTCAGGCACGTCATGCTTTGCTACGTTCTGGGTAGTCAGAAGGGTTGCTGTTTCAGTGGGCTTTTCCTGTAGACCCTTGGATTAGAGGAAAACTTCTGGAAGAGAAAGGTGGTTGTCAAGCTTTTGTTTGTTTAAACAACTAGCAGTGTCATCTGGTAAGTGCTGGCATTTCAACGGTCTAGATAATTTTCTGGACAGGAATATAGTGTGATGAATAAGGTGCAGTTGCTAGAATTGTAGAATATCCAGAGTTGGAAGGAGACCACATGGATCATTGAGTCCAACTCCTGGCCCTGCACTGGACATCCCCAAGAATCCCACCACGTGCCTGAGAGCACTGTCCGAATGCTTCTTGAACTCAGACAAGCTTGATGCTGTGACTGCTTCCCTGGGGAGCCTGTTCCAGTGCCCAGCTACCCTCTGGGTGAAGAACCTTTTCCTAATATCCAGCCTAAGCCTCCTCTGGCACAGCTTCATGCTGTTCCCTCAGGTCCTGTCACTGGTCACCAGAGAAAACAAATCAGTGCCTGTCCCTCAGTTCATGTTTCTGGCCAAGTGTTGCAAAAAGTGATGAAGTTGCTCCTTTCCCGAGACATTATCTGTCTCTGGCTGAGTGCTCCCACTGCATCCCCTTGATGCTGGGATTGTCAGACCACATGATGAGCCACGATAGGTAGCTAACCTGATGGAAAACTTAACTTGGGGGCTGGGAAGAGTGAGCGGATTTGTAGGGTTTTCTTGATGAACTCATTGAATAGCTTTAAACACAAAGTTGGCTGACCATTAGTGCAGTCTAAAGGGAATGAAGTTTGAGGAACAGTACCATTGTTCTGAAAGGACAGGATCAAATTAACATCACAGCACAAACCACTCCTGAAGCTGCAATTCCAGTAGTGTTTTATGTCAGGCAGAGAAAGCAACTGAAGATGAAAGGTTTTCTCGATATAAGCCTAACTAAAAGATTGAAAATAGTTAAATGTGAAAGGAAGGCAGTGAAATAGTTAAATGTGAAAGGAATGTGGAAGGCAGTTTCAGTGAGAATAAACTATGTTAGAAAAGTACATGTTGTGAAACAGAATATGTATGAACAATCCAAGGGAAGCAATTTGGGATAGAAACGGAAGAAACTGCGAAGCTGCTGTGGCGTTAAGCAGTTCAGGCTGAGTTTTTTGTAAGGCAAATGCAGCTATTTCAATGTTGTTTCAATAAGAAGACTACATTAACAAAGAAATCTGAGCACACTGAAAGTGGAAACTGTTAAATAGGAACAACTAATATGTGAGCAATTAATATTTACATGAAAGGTTTATCTTAAAAGAAGGAACAAGGTGAGACCTATCTAGCAGTGAATGTGCAGAATAAGATGAGAATATTTTGTAAATATTTGTAGTAAGAGGAAACTTTTTTGATTGTATTTTATACTAAAATGGTTGAAATATTTCATGCATCTTAGTGGGGGGGGTTTTGTCCTTGGTATTCATTTTTTAAAGCGTTTTTTTTTTTAATTTAGTGAAGCAGCTAAGCCAGTTTAATGGCTAACTGCTGCTAAAGGGAATTGTCTTTCTTCTGCATTTCCCTGCTGCTTTCCACATACATGCTGGCAGTTCAGGGATGCACTCTGTCAGAAGGCTAATTGTTTCTAATTGTTTTCAGGGGAAATTACAGGAGAGAAATGGCTTTTTGTGGATTTGGTTCCCTAAGCTGTCATCACAGATTCAGTCTGACAGAAGGCTGTGGTAGTATGGAGAATGACAGCGAGGGGCACAAGACTGAACCTTGTGGTGGTGGCTGTTAGATGAGCTTCCTTCTAACATGACAAATTACAGCCTTTGAGCTTGACTAACCCACCTAAAATTCATCCCAGGAATGTAAAGAAACAGCCTGAAATAATTTTACAGCTATTTGAGAACTTTAGAGGGGCAGATGATGTTTCAGAGAAGAGGAAAAGGCACTGCAACTATGCTTCTTAACAGAAAAACCCACTCAAAAACATAACATCCATTCAAAAAAATCCTGACCCAAAACCTTGTAATAGTAGAAAGTAGAAGGTTACAGCACGTTATCTTAACAGCACTTCTTGGAGGAATATGGGTAATGTAAATTATTTGGCTCGGTGATCACCTGGAAGACATTAATTTCTATAAACAGCTAATAAGAGGTTTTCAAGAACAAGCCCATTTAATCCAGTCAAACTTCTTTCTGTAGCAGGGCATGGGACGTAATGGATGGTTGCATAAAAAAGGCTTTTTGGTACTGCTCTGTTATGCAGTGAACAGAAACAGTTGTACAGTGGAAATCTATCTGATCAGAAAACCGTATCTAGAAATCGATGAACAGAAGAAATGAAAATATTTATTGATTTTCCTAGGAGTTCAGTCTTCTGGTATGTTCAGGAGTGTCTGGACTACGGTATCTATGTATTAAATTGAGGTAGCATGAAGGGCAGCCATGATTAGGATTTGAATTAAAAAATCATTCTGACAAATTGAGGAAACCACTGCATTTTTAAGTGGAAAGCTATGGATTCAGATGAATGAGGTGTTGCATTTGGGTGGGAGTTACCAGCTGTACAGTCACAGTGGAGAATGAGTGCAGAATAGGAACTGTAAGCTGTAGTAGGTTAGTTAACTGTAGATATTTAACATGCTTTCTTCTTAAAAATTAGTGTTTCCAGAGTTAACAATTGCACCTGATTACCAGGAGAGATAGAGATGTGCTGAGCCACCAGCTGAGATGCTGAAGGTGGGGCCAAAGTTGCTGTTGGTGGTTTGTCCGAAGGAGTGAGAACAGGGTGCATGGAGGTGTAAGGAGAGGTCGCTTTGTCTGTTTTCTTTCTTCTGTTTGGTGGAGTGTCTCTTGAACTGAAACCAATAGGAACAGCAGGTTAACTTAACCGTTTCAGTGGAGGAAACTTTATCCAGTAGCTTTCATAACGTGTGGATCTGCTAGCACTCTCTGCTCACATACTGAGTATTTCTGTAACTGGGATGAGAGCCAGGCAAAACTATGATGTGTGCTTCTGTTTCAAGAATGTTAAGACTTTTGTAAATACTCGTTACTGAAACCTGCTAGTAAATAAGTATAGGCTGTGTCCATTTCCATATCAGAGGTGGGTCAGAGAAATTGAAATCTTCAGTGTCTAGCCCCCTTTTCTTCCAAAATAAAACATTTTTTGTGATTAAAAACACAGATTAGGATGGATACACCAGGAACCCTTTATACTGTTATAAAAACATAAGCCTTTGCTGTTATTCAAAAGCCATTGACTATTACTCTCTATTTGACCTAGAATCCTACTGTGCTATATGAAGATAAAGCGGAATTCCCTGTTCTGCAACAGTTGTATCTGTGGGGACAAAATCCTGAAGAGCTATTACAGTTTACACAAATTTGAGGTGTCTGAGAGCAGTGCCTCACTAAGAGGCAGCAAAGAAATTACTTTGTTCATACCCAAGGAAGAATTTTAGCTGCCATGCCTCCTAGACGACATATGTGTCTAAACTTAACAACTGCTGGAAGATCAAAATCATTGCCATGAGTTTTGCTTGCAGCTATGTGCTATGTCTTACGCTCCTGAATGGTCTCTTTTTGTGAAGAAGCCTTTTAACCAGGGGGCAGATGGGAAAAAAATCTCTGCAATTTGTTTGAAGATAAATCCTGTGAATTCTTTCAGCAGAATTAAACCTTGGAACACATTTGGGTTTCAGGCTGCACCAACTCCGGAGTTTACAATAAAGCTTATTTTATAATTTTCTTGATTACTTATCTTTTAAAGTTTAGGCAGAAGATCCTAATTGCCCTTATTGTACTAGAGGAATTAAATTGAAGTCAGACAGGTAAAGATGCAATAAGATGATGCGGATGAACACTGATATGTTTTGCTTCAACATTAAAACTAACTATGCCTGCTACCCTTTTGCTGCAGGTGCTGCATTTAAGTATTTCAGTGATCTGGTTTATAGCATCTCACTGAGAGTTCTATGGGCACAACAACTGCTTCAGCACTGGTTTACCGAGCACAGTAAAGAAACAGTATAGAAGCTTAAGAAACCAGCACTCATGCTAGGTTAAAAAATAACATGTTATGTTGTCAGTAAACCAGTTACAAACATGCACACGTGTGGGGTTTTGTTATGAACTCTGCAGATACTACTTACTGTCTTGATAGAACTACAGCAAGAATGGATTGCATTTTTGCTTTATTTGATGGATTAGGAGGAGGAAAGGGACAATAATGGAAAGCACTGCGATAAATGAGAACATCTGGAATCATTCAGTGGGTAAAAGTAGTTGCTGTTCACAGGCGATGATGGCAGGCCTCCTTCCTGGTTTTCTGTTATCACTGGCAATAAATGGCCAACGCAAATACAGAATAATACCAGAGTCACTATCTGTCTGCAGCTACTTGTTACAATCTGTGTGTGTGATCAGTCCTAAGTGTCCCTGCAGACACGTGCGGTCCCGGGGGTCTGTGATGGTCTGTGGAGGTCTGTGATGGTCTGTGGAGGTCTGTGATGGTCTGTGGAGGTCTGTGATGGTCTGTGGAGGTCTGTGATGGTCTGTGGAGGTCTGTGATGGTCTGTGGAGGTCTGTGATGGTCTGTGGAGGTCTGTGATGGTCTGTGGAGGTCTGTGATGGTCTGTGGAGGTCTGTGATGGTCTGTGGAGGTCTGTGATGGTCTGTGGAGGTCTGTGATGGTCTGTGGAGGTCTGTGATGGTCTGTGGAGGTCTGTGATGGTCTGTGGAGGTCTGTGATGGTCTGTGGAGGTCTGTGATGGTCTGTGGAGGTCTGTGATGGTCTGTGGAGGTCTGTGATGGTCTGTGGAGGTCTGTGATGGTCTGTGGAGGTCTGTGATGGTCTGTGGAGGTCTGTGATGGTCTGTGGAGGTCTGTGATGGTCTGTGGAGGTCTGTGATGGTCTGTGGAGGTCTGTGATGGTCTGTGGAGGTCTGTGATGGTCTGTGGAGGTCTGTGATGGTCTGTGGAGGTCTGTGATGGTCTGTGGAGGTCTGTGATGGTCTGTGGAGGTCTGTGATGGTCTGTGGAGGTCTGTGATGGTCTGTGGAGGTCTGTGATGGTCTGTGGAGGTCTGTGATGGTCTGTGGAGGTCTGTGATGGTCTGTGGAGGTCTGTGATGGTCTGTGGAGGTCTGTGATGGTCTGTGGAGGTCTGTGATGGTCTGTGGAGGTCTGTGATGGTCTGTGGAGGTCTGTGATGGTCTGTGGAGGTCTGTGATGGTCTGTGGAGGTCTGTGATGGTCTGTGGAGGTCTGTGATGGTCTGTGGAGGTCTGTGATGGTCTGTGGAGGTCTGTGATGGTCTGTGGAGGTCTGTGATGGTCTGTGGAGGTCTGTGATGGTCTGTGGAGGTCTGTGATGGTCTGTGGAGGTCTGTGATGGTCTGTGGAGGTCTGTGATGGTCTGTGGAGGTCTGTGATGGTCTGTGGAGGTCTGTGATGGTCTGTGGAGGTCTGTGATGGTCTGTGGAGGTCTGTGATGGTCTGTGGAGGTCTGTGATGGTCTGTGGAGGTCTGTGATGGTCTGTGGAGGTCTGTGATGGTCTGTGGAGGTCTGTGATGGTNGGTGTGTGAGGGGACAGCGCCACCTGCTGGGGAACCCTGCGGCGGGGGGAGCGCACTTGGGGTCGGGGTGCGACCACCCATTCCTCAGGTCGGGGCGCGGGGATTGACAGTGAGAGCATTTGCAGAGGAACAGCCTTCTTTCAGCTCTAGCCAGCCTCGAGTTATGGGAATATTTTCTCGGGTTCTCATCCTGACTTTTTTGTTAATAGGAACATCATCTCCAACGGGCTATCTCAGCACAACAAGTCTATGGAGAGAAGAGGGATAACATGGTTATACCGGTTCCAGAAGCAGAAAGTAATATTGCATACTATGAATCTATATATCCTGGAGAATTTAAAATGCCAAAGCAGCTGATTCACATACAGCGTAAGTAAAGGAACTCATTCTTTGAAATCTACATTGAGAACTTTATTTTGCCAGTCGTTCAAGACATTACTGCTTAATGTCTGTTGAGCTCCCACCAAGACTTGACTTCTGAGAATTATTTTTTCCAACGTACTGGAAAATGCATACTACTTGCTGAAGAAGTACGATTAGTTCTTGATCAGTAGCAACAGTTTGCAGGGAAATTTAGATTATTTTTTTTTTTGACAAGGACAGACACAAATCTGCTTGAAGAGGAAAATATGTAATACATAGTTAAGAAACAGAGTAGCTGTCCCAGAAGCATAACCAAGATAAAATGGCAGTAAGAGTGGATTGGCAAGCCGAGCAGAAGTGGTAGTAGCAGTGGTAGTATTTCCTGTGCCTGGATGGAAGTATTCTACATCTAAAAATAGGTGGGTTTTGGCATCACTGATGACTTGCAAACTTGTTGGGATTTCGTTTTTGTTAGAAGATAGCAGGCTGTTCTGTATGGATATGGCCCTTCATGTGAGCACCCCAATACTTCAGATAATTTTTGGAAAAAATATGAAAAATACAATATGTTGCAGAACTTTGTTGCATGGTGTAATGAGTAGAATTTAAAAAGTGGTATCTGTGCTGTGTAAAAAGATCTCATGCCTAATTAACTTTGGTTAAAAACTAGACTTCTATATCAGCCTCAATAATGTCTTGAAGTATTGGAAATGTGGAATAGTTTGGGTTGGAAGGGACCTTTTAAAAATCATCTAGTCCAACCCCCCTGCAATGAGCAGGGACATCTTCAACCAGATCAGGTTGCTCAGAGCCCCGTCCAACCTGAGCTTGAATGTTTCCAGGAATGAGACATCCACCACTTTTCTGGGCAACCTGTTCCAGAGTTTCAACACCCTCATTGTAAAAAATATCTTTCTACTAGCAGTCTTGCATGCTGATATTAAGGTTATCCTTTTCATTCTTCTTTTCTTTATTTAGGCTAGATAAGGAAGAGCTTCTTTATCTAGCAGGTCTAGCAGCTGGAACTGTGATTTTTCAGCTGCATTGTATTCTACCTATTTATTTATTAGAAACAAGGTACGTGTTTTCAGGTGTGCACTTGAGAAGAAATTTGTTTCTTACTACTTAGAACAACTTGAATGAGGCATGAGAACTAGGGAGATCTTGTTTTGAACGCAGAGTGTTGCATTTTCGTAGGGTATTGTGGAAAACAAACAGTTGTTTGCATTCTGCAAAACATTGCTTGTATTTGAAGATGCCTTGCTACATAGGGTAGACCATGGTGGGCCCGTTTAGTCTGACTTACCTACATCACAAAAATCATTAATGAGAGTATGTGTAAGATCATTGTAATACAGTCTGCATATACTTTCCCAGGTGTGTGTTTGGGCTGTAGTCTTAACTGTTGATCATATAAGACATTAAACTAGACAATACTCGGTAGCATTCAAAATAGTCACCAATCTAAAAATTTCTTACAGAAAATAACGAGGTAGAAAGCTGCTAGCTGGTTTGACCACTAGTAAGTTTTCATTGAATAACAAAACCATAATCAAATAGATGGCAACTTTTATGCCTGATTTTTAACAGCGTAATTTTTTTTTCAAGAAAAGAATTGGTGTAACTTGAAAGTACTGTTACTACAACATTCAAACAAATGATTTTGGTTTTATCTCCGGGAGAGTGTGGTGTGTACTCTGGACATTGCTATTAGAACAAAGTATTTCTGTAGTAAAACTAACTTTAACTTTCACTGTACCATTTAGCTTTTAGTTTGGATGCTGAGCAGCCGGATTACGACTTGGATTCAGAAGATGAGATCTTTGTGAACAAGTTGAAGAAAAGAATGGACATCTCTCCTTTGCAGTTTGAGGAGATGATAGACAGACTAGAAAAGGGCAGCGGTCAACAGGTACAATGGTACTTTGAATAAAGAATTTGAAATACACACTCTATATGTTGCTGTATGAAAGTGACACGCTGGGTTTTACATTTAGCCAGTCAGCCTGCAAGAGGCCAAGCTATTGCTGAAGGAAGATGATGAATTGATCAGAGAAGTGTATGAGTACTGGATTAAAAAGAGGAAAAACTGTCGAGGTCCCTCTCTTATCCCAGCAGTGAAACAAGAGAAACGAGATGGTTCCAGCACAAATGACCCTTATGTTGCTTTTAGAAGACGAACAGAAAAGATGCAGACACGAAAAGTATGTACATCAGAGCCTCCCTCAGCTTTGCTTTCTTTTCCTTCTCCCCTTTTTCCCCCTTCCAGAAAATACCTTATGTAAAGAAATGGTTCTGCTGTGTTGTATGAAACAGTAAAAATTGGTGTGTTCTCTTTTCTAATTTGCAGGGGTAAAAAGCAAAACTACTTTAGGAGAGCTACTAAATGAAAATTTATATTAATTTTTTCACTAATTCAACTGTTAAACCTACTTATTGTCTTGGTAAGCTGTAGCTCATTGAGAACATGCACGTGCATCTCCTTGGTTTAGCATATGACTTTTTTTTATATACGTCAATATTTAAAAACGTCAATATTTAAAACTTACTTTAACTCATATTATTGAATTTAAATGATGAAGAGAAAAGGATATACTCTGTGTATCTACAGAATCGGAAAAATGATGAAGCTTCTTATGAGAAGATGCTTAAGCTACGTCGAGATCTCAGTCGGGCAGTGACCATCCTGGAGATGATAAAGAGAAGGGAAAAAAGCAAGAGAGAGTTGCTTCATTTAACACTGGAAATTATGGAAAAGAGGTAATGTTTATTGAACAGTTGCTGCAGAAAGCTTTGGAAGCTGCTTTATATTCTAATTGCTGCAAATATTTAAACAGGGGGAGATTTTTAAAATAAGTCTTTAGACTCAAATTTACAGGATAGCATAGTTTCATATATGGCTGTGGAGAGCAAAATAAACCACTAGGAAGTTGCTTATTATGAGAAGGTGAACAGTCACACTAAGCTACATTGTTTCATTATGTGTGCGCATGTTTTCAAATGTATATATCGATTTTGTACCTTATACCAGAAGAGAGATCGTAGTTTCAGGTGAAAATGCATGTTAAGTACATAGATTAAGGAAATCCCAGCTATTTTTAAGGCCATTTTCAATCATAACCATTCTTCTTTGACTTCATGATAGCAATTCTTTGCTAAAAAACCTTGAACAAGCACCCTCTTGAGGAAAAGAAATAATCATTTCATACAGTAAAAAATGTTTGACATCCTGTTGGTCAGGAGAGCCAAGTGCTCTGGTGTCCCTTTCCTAATTGACTGAGAAGCACAGTTGCAACGTGGAATTGTTCTTTAGGTTGATATTTAGCATCTGAGTAGACTTTCCTAGCCTGAGTATCCATGTTTGAAAGCAAATGTTCTGAGTCAGTATCTTAAAGCTCTAGAACTAACTTTAATCTGGATTCTCAGGGAGGCAAGCTGAATTTCTCTGCCAAGGCATTTTTTTTAAGCACTGAGCATTTTAAACAGAAACAGAGAGGGGGGAAATCTTGAAGCTTTTCCCAGTAGCTTTTTCATAAAATAAGCTGTTGAATAGAGGGAAGACTCTGATACCTCCCTCAGAGTGAAGAACTGCACTTCAACCCAGCATTTGTCACAGGAATAGAAATGTAATATGTCTCATGGATCTGCTTGTTGTAAAAATATTCCATAACACAAAAGGGGAAGGATTTGTGAATAAGGCACTCTGCCTCACCGTTTAAAACCTTTTAAGTGATAAATGTATGGGTTTTAAATAGCACCAGCCCCGGGGGGGAGGCGGGGGGAGGGTAACCCTCTCCTGTTCTTTCATTCTAGTTTCTGCTTCTTTCCTTCATAGCATTATGCTCTGGAGATGCTTTACAGAGTAGTTATCATTTTTTATTTGTCAGCATTAGTCATTGCAATGAATTTTCTGTGTCATTAGTCCCGTTTTCTGTAATAATACTTTCTATACTTGCTGGTGTCCTGGATGTCCCTTTACCCCAAGGTTCAAGTGTTAGTCCATGTTTCTCCGTGTTTCTCAATTTTTTTACCAATGTACATTGTAAGCACTCCCAACAAATGTTTTCTGATTTCAGGTATAATTTAGGTGACTACAGTGGAGAGATCATGTCTGAAGTCATGGCACAGCGGCAGCCACTTAAACCTACCTATGCTATTCCCATCATTCCTGTGACTAACAGCAGTTCTTTTAAACACCAAGAAGCTATGGAACTGAAAGAATATAAAGTCAAAGTGAGTAATGTCAGTAACCAAGTTACTGTTTGGCTATAAAGTATGCAAGATGCAGCATTTTAGGAGAGGAGGAGAGGGGAGGCTCTTTGACAATAGGCTAGCAAAGCTGCAAGGGAAATAAAGTGCTTTTTTTCTGTTGGAGTTATGGGGATAATGTACAGACTCCCTGTACTTCTTAAGACACAAATAAAGTCTAGAAAAACTATAGACAAAAGGACACGTACAATTATGTTCTCATTCAGGGGCATAGAAACATTTTTCTCTAATACTGTCCATAAAGTTAGGATATCCTGAACAAAACTATATTTATTACCTAGATGTTGTACAGAGATAGAACTAATGATGTAAAATCCATATATTGTTCTAAATTACGTAGCTATTTTAATCCAGAGGGTTGGTTTTTTGTTTTGTTTTTAAAATAAGATCCATTGGTATTCCCAGTATGCTGTATATCTTTGTCTGGTTTCATATGAAAGTAAAGTATCAAAGAACCTTATTTGATTTAGACAGCTGACCAGCACTTTTTTTCCTGCAGGCTTTAATTTTGTGTTACACAAAGCATAGCTACAGTGCGAACAGCTGAGCATGTTAAATAGGTCAGGTAACAGGAGAAATCCTGAGGTATAATTTCAATTTTTAAACCAAGACTTCTTGTGAGTGAAGGATATCCAGAGGCTGTTCTCAAACTGACAGAGTGGCTTGAGTCAGGGAATTCTTCTCTCATAGTAGAGCAGTGTAATTGTGATTGCTGGCGTGTACTTCCCTCTCAGTGATGTCGGGTCAGTGCAGTGTCTCACAGGTTGAAAGAAATCTGTTTCTTGGAAACTTGGGAAAGGCACTTAAACTTGACTTCGCATAGTATGGGGAAATGTGCTTAATTTTTAGAGACATTCGTGAGATTATAGGTATCTTTGAGAAGTCTACTTTCTATTTTTGCCTTTAAAGCATTGTTTGGTACTTAGTAATTCCCTAACACTGCGTAAGTGGCTATTAATTTAAAATGCTAGAAAATAAAAAAGGTGCCTCGTGGAGATCATCATATGTATTTTGGTCTATTTCTCCAAAGTAGTTCTGTCACCTTAACTGCTAGTGAGTTATCCAGCACGGATCGAGCAAACAGTGCTTGATTCCACCTTGTCTCTTAAATGTTTCCATTACTGGAAATGAAAACCAGATACTCTTGAAATGACTGCATGTTCTACTATCAAGGTGATGGAGAGATGAGTTCACGTTTTAGCTTGCTTACACAGGAGTTTTCTTAAACTCCTATTTTAATGTGATTTTCATCTATGTGTAATTTTACACTGCTTTTTATTTTTCTTGCAGCAAGATAAGCCTGATGTTATTAGACCCAAAAGAAAGTATGAGAAGAAGCCAAAAGTCTTACCTTCATCCGCTGCTGCTACTCCTCAACAGACAAGTCCTGCTGCACTGCCAGTCTTTAATGCTAAAGATTTGAATCAGTACGATTTTCCCAGCTCAGATGAAGAACCTCTCTCCCAGGTAGGACCTCTAGAGTTTTGCACTGCTCTTGGGGAAAGAACAGAAGTAAAACTCCTGAATTTGCTAATATCTCTCCTCATATATCCCACCTCCCCATCCCCTCTTTAAAGGTTTTGTCTGGTTCTTCGGAGGCTGAGGAAGAAAATGATCCCGATGGTCCTTTTGCCTTCCGTAGGAAAGCAGGCTGTCAGTACTATGCTGTAAGTAGAATTGCCATATGTATCTTAAGACAGAGTGTCACTGTTGGAAAATACCTTGTGTCTAACTGTTTAAAATTATTTCAAGCCTCATTTAGACCAACCTGGCAACTGGCCGTGGAGTAGCCCTAAAGAGGGAAGATTAGGAGACGTGCGTTACAGATACTGCTTAACCACCCTCACTGTGCCCCAGAGGTGTATTGGGTTTGCACGACGACGGGTTGGCCGTGGTGGAAGGTGAGTGCTATGGAATTGCTGTTGCTTTTAAAAATAAGTTTTTTTTAAAAAAACATCAGGCATAAAGAGCAGCAAAGTTAAAAGAAACCAACCAAACAAAAAAAGAACCACCACCCAACAAACCGAAAAAAACCTCAGAATTTCAAACATCGCAGAGAGATTGGCTTTTTTAATACTTACATTTGATCCAAGTTTCCTTAGCTGGTTAATGTCTCCATTTTTAATTTTGTGCTAGTAGAAGCTGCTTTAGTACTGTTTTCTTAAATAGTTCTAGGGTATTTTTTACTCCTTGCACTCCCAGGTTTTGAGGTGAAAATACATGTGTATTTTCAGTTGTGATTGGTGGTTTGTATTTAAATTATTTGCATAGCTGTCTTCAAATAGTAGCACTTCAAGATAACAAAAATTACATTTGGCAGAAAACACTTTTCTGAGTTTAGACCATATTTGGTGATTTTTTTGGGAGGGATACCTAAAACTGACAGTAAATTTCAAACTTTGTCAAAAATATCAAAGAATTTAATGACTTATTTCAGGCATTTTGCTTCTAAGAATACTTATTAAAAACCAATTTATAAATGGTTCAGTGTACAAGTGCTATTTCTTAAATATTGTGTTATGTCCTTAAGAAAATAGTACACTGGTATTAAATTTTGATTAAAAGTAAGAACATCATTTGTGTTTCAGATTTTTGCTTAGCATCTCTTCATATACTAGTAAGCTAATCAGTGAAATTGGAATGAGAGCTGAAGGCTCTTACTGGGATCTTTGCAAGGGGATTTGGAAGTTAATGAGTGACATTGCTACTGCATTGGCATAGTTGTAGTATATATGCATGTATGGGAGTAAGGCTTTTGAAGAAGTTACTTCAGGAGAGCATTTGAATCACTTTTTACTTAGTTAAACCATGTTATCGTCTAGGTTTTTTCTTTTTAAATTGTATGTTGTTGCAATGTCTAAATAGATACATGATGTTGTACCTCAGCTCTTCAAACAGTAAAAGCTAAAATATACCTAAACGTAATGTTTACTGTAAAATAATAGGTAGTCATGCATTGGAGGGGGAGTGTGCGTTTGCTTGTTCTAGAACAGCTTTGTGTAGCTCCTTCTATCCCTTCGCCATCCCCAAGCACAAATGTCAAACTGGTGACTTCCTTCATGCTTTCTTGTCACTGTGTAATCCTGCATTGTTGTCCTGGTTTTAGGGTGCTGCTGGACAGAGCGCATTCGGACTACGATAATGCATTTCATCACCTGGATTTGGAAAGGTTTTCCTCATCACAACACTCTTCAATCAGTCAATTTGCCAATACCTCAGAAACAAATACCTCGGACAAATCTTTCTCAAAAGACCTCAGTCAGATCCTAGTCAATATCAAATCATGTAGATGGCGGCATTTTAGGCCTCGGACACCATCCCTACATGACAGTGACAATGATGAACTCTCCTGTAGGAAATTATACAGGGGTTTAAATCGAACAGGCACAGCACAACCCGGGACCCAGACATGCAGTACCTCTACACAAAGTAAAAGTAGCAGTGGTTCAGCACATATTGGTATGTTTAATTTAACAACCTTGCTTCCAGAAGTTTTAAACTTGGGTCAGAAAATCTGGAATATCATTAGGTCATCCATACTTTACATCATGATCTGTTTTGATGGTAACAGCCCATCTTCATATGTATCTCTTTATTTGCTACATGAAATGTTTATTTGGATTTATTGCTAGCAGTAGAGTACTGCGTCTGAGATCTATACAAGTGCTATGGTGGTATGTAATTACAGTTTTGGGAATATGAAGCTTTAAAAACAATATTGTGTAGGGTTTCAGTTGACTGAAGATTTGGATTTTTAAAATTAAAAACAAGTTAATTGAAATGTTGATGTAAATACTACATTCCAAATTTTAATACAAAGTGTGGCGGTGGTGGGAAATGTTCAGTTAAAATGTTTGCATTTAAAATCCCAGCATGCTATGAATTCTTAATTGAACTTAAATGAACTTAAATGTCACTTCCCATCCAAAAAGTATCCAGCCCACCCTCACTGATGCATCTGCTCATGCTTAGCAAAACTCTTGGACTAATCACCTCTGTCTTGTCAGCAAGTGGCAGACTACATCTTACAGAACCTAATTACAGATTTGAGGACCTGACTGAAAAAACTTTATGTGGTGATATTTTTGAATTGGAATACTGTTGGAAAGCATCGCTCTTTTTGTAGGGCTCTTCATACTGGAAGACTGGCATTTACAGTGTTAGAATGGAACTTAAATAACTCATGAATTTTGATGAGTCAGTACCCTAAATGTCATCTTTTTATAGTAGGTTAAAGTGATGTAGTTTTTTATAAAGAAATAACTTTAAAAGTTCACCTTTGTAAGAAGTCCCTAGAATCATGTTTTCCATGCCATTTTGAATTATGGCTTTGGAAATCAATCAGAATACCTGGATAATGTAGGAGTGAAGGGGGGAGAGATGCATATACCTAATAAAATAACCAAATTGTGGGATGTTTTGGTGGTTTGCTCAATGACTGTTATCCTGGTATCAGATGACTTTAGTCCTGTTTGTCAATGTATTTTGTACCTCTTCTCCCTGTACCACATTTTGGGTTTTTTAACCTGAAAATACTTTTTACTTGCATTTGTAGAGTTAGTGAGTGCCTTTTTTCTGCTGCTTTATTTCATGCTTCCTCTCCATGCTGTCCTAGATTAGGTCCTTGCCCCTATCCCCCTTTCTTTCCTCTTTTATGATAATTCTTGCTGGAAATGTACAAAGGCTGAAAGTGATGGTTCTTCTGGTTTGTGATCCAAGTGTGGCTTTTGGTGTTTAAATTCTGCCCTTCAAGTGGTTCAAATAAGTAAAGCAAGTCCAGAACTGAATGAGAGCATCTTCTGGATGGTGACCAATCCGAACTATGATAAAATGGTAGCCAGGTTATTAGTGTGAAAACAAAACTACTGTGTACTGAATAGATTATAAATGCACTGTAAAGTATTAATGGCAATACTTTACATCTGAAAATCGCGTAGATTTGAAAAATTGGCTGGTTGAGTTTAATGCTTATGTCTTCCTGTGTGTGTATAAATAAACACACACACCCTTTTAGAGTCTTTTTTCCTGAAATAGATGGTTAGGATATTTATCTACATCATTTAGGAATTAAATACAATTATTATTTATGATGATGAGTTCCATACCAGTGTTTAATTGTGTGGTTGCATCTTGAAGCCTGTGGAAAAGTAATACTTATGTGTAAGTACCTGGCATATAACATTAATTTGTGCTTGGAATTCTGTGCAGATGGCTTAGTATCCATGTAAAATATGTAGGTTAGTATTCCAAGCTTTTCAAAATCTAAATGTTAGAGTTTAGTTTTGTATTTTTGTTAGGGTTTGATACAGGAATTAAATACTCAATAAAACAATGTAGCTGTCTGAATTAATAGATACACTTTCAAATCAGTTATCACAGTCTTTGGATAGACACTTGTTATTAGTATAGCTGGGCAGATTGTATATTTATAATCTTGATTGGAATTCTTGTGGCATTGGAGGTGTATAGGAGTTTGTGTCTGTGTGGTGTACTGCTGATTGGCTGTTTAGGTGTAGGTGTTCAAAAGGAGCACAAGGTCTACTTCTTGGCACCAGTCTGGTTTTTAGTGGATTTTTTTTTTCTGTTTTTTAAAGGATTCTTTGAGATGGATTGTCTGCACAGATCACAGGGCTGTTTGTGTGTCTCATGTGTGTCTGATTTCTTCAAAGGTGCCAGTCAGTTGAGTTATGTCTTCTTACTTTCTGTAGCAAATACTGCAGAGAACATCAGGTATCTAACAGCTGTACTGAAGTTTTTCTGATAGTTACTACTACAGATTAACAACCTTGTACAGTGTCCCTGTCACTGTTTTCTTTGTTGTTTTTAAAGCTGGGAGTTTGTTGTGGGAATAGATTTTTTTTAGGTTTTTTTCTCTTTACCTTTTAGGTTTTTGAATTGGCTGTTAGTCTTTCTACCAGAAAACACTTATTAATACTTTTTTCTTTTTTTAATCATTTTACTGCTACTGTGAGTTGTGGTCAAACCATATTGCATACCTTTAAGATGAAGCTCATCCTAGGATTCTGTAGTGATCAGCAGAGGTGGTTTTGTTGCCGTGTTTATCGTGTACCATCACATGAGGTTTTTTCTGTTTCCATACTAAAGGAGTGTAGAGAAGTCTTGGGCTTTTTATGCCTTGAATGATCCAGACATGCTGCTGACCCAGAACAGTTGCTATGGAAAACCTTGTTTCTCAGGCCTGTTATACATGGCCAGCAGGGGCATGAAGTTGAGATTGTATCTCAGGTCTTCTGTTAAGCAGAGGACATGTTATAGAAGCTGTGCTGTGACAGACCATTCTCTGGCTACAGGAAGCATTGTTTTTCATACTGAAGATCTGAGAGAGGTTCCCCCAGAGAGCTGGGCTTTTTATAAACATTTTGAAGTGCCTTTAACCCTGAAGGAAATGCAAGTTATTCTGGTCCTGGCTTTCAGAATGCTCAGCATCAAAGATGTATGAAAGATGAAGTTTTTGTATTGAGATTTTGTGTATAAACTGAGAATGGATATCTTAAAAAGAGAAATCCCTTACAGGTTACTTGAACACTTGCTGTGTGCTGAAGGCTAAACTTTGGCACCAGGATCAAGTGGCCAAGAAGAGTAGCATCACTTTGGAAGAGGGTGATTCCTTTTCATCTTACTGATGAATTATGAAAAGCTATCCTTTGCCCTCTTGCAAAAAGATCTGATTCAGAGATCTTCACACATGTTATACAGAACACCACTAAAAAGGAAGCAAGAACGTTAAATCCATGATTCTTGTGGAGAATTAATTTGTTCAGTTGGGGAGCTACTAACTCTGAACAAAATGAAGCAAAATTACTTCAGAAAAGGAACTTGTACGGCTGACAATCTCAAGTTTCTGAATCAGAATCTTCAGAGATGGAGCTTGTAGCTTTGGAGTGTACAGTAGGCATGAGTTTTCATCTGAAGTGTTTGTATCCCTTTTTAGATTGATCTGATTCTGCTGGGCAAATGGTAGTCTTTGAACTGCATCACATTATGGACAGTGTGCTTTCTGCTGGAGACTTGTTAAATATGTTCCATTCAGACTTTGGAATGCTTGCATCTGGTAACAAAAGTTAGAGACACTGGAGACTACACAGCAGGGATCCTTCTGTTCCAGCCTTGTCTTTAGGAAGCAGAGCACAGATACCCATCACTAGTGAAAGACTGGAGCACTGGTTCCCAGGCTCTACAGTAAGAGCAGACAACAGTCTTGCATTCTTTTGTTTTCTGCCTTCATCACCCAGAAGCTGGATCACTTTGAAAACAGTCTGAAAGCTGGCAAGGCTGAAGAAGCTGGCAGATAACTGTTCACTGAATTTGTAACTCGCCCTTTGAGAAAAAGCCTTACTGAACATTGTTAGAGTTCTGGTGTTTGTGATTGTAGACCTTAATGTGTATGAAAAGCTGCAGGAATACTGAACATAGTTAAATAATCCAACATAATTTACTTTGCATTTTCTAGTAAACTAGATACTTAGATGATGTGATGCAAGTTGTGCTTTGCTATTCAGTAACTTTACTGTGGGAATTTCACAGAGATAACGTATTTCCCAGTACACGTGCATGCTCTTTTTTGCATCTCTTAATCTCCTTTTTGAAAGCAGTTTAGCATGTTTGGGGATCTAGCAGGATAGTGAGCTGTGCTTTCATTTCCCAAATAAGGTAATGCTGGTTAAAGGATCTGTACTTGTTCAGCCTGGAGAAGTGAATGCTTTGGGGTGACATAGTTGGGACCTTGCAGTACCTGAAAGGAGCTTACAAGAAAGATGGGGGGGAAGCTTTTTACAAGAGCATGCAGTGACCGGACAAGGATGAATGGATTCAAAGTGAAAGAGAGTAGGTTTAGATTTGATATTAGGAAGAAATTCTTTACTGTCTGGATGGTGAAGGATTGGAACAGGTTGCCCAGAGAAGTTATGGGTGCCCCATGCCTGGAAGTGTTCAAGGCCAAGTTAGATGGGGTCTTTGAACAACCTGGTGTAGTGAAAGGTGTCCCTGCCCATGGCAGGGAGGTTGGCACTAGAGGAGCCTTAAGGTTCCTTCTGATCCAAACCATTCTATGATTCTATGCTATTATTTCATGTTCTCATTAGGGATGCCTGATGCCTGGTTTTAGGCAACCCTTTTTTCCCAGAAAGGAGCAGGAGGAAGCTCCTCAATCCTCGTGGCAATTCCTTGCAGCAGTCTAGAAGGACTTGTCCTACCTTTTCATGGCTTTCATGCCACCACTGACTGTGTTTAGATCTTTTGTTTAACCCTTGTATCTGTAATAGTCTCAACACTGCTATCTGTGTTACTGTTTTCCCTTTTTGAAATACTTCTTTCACATTATAGGATAAACTTGGTCATGAAAATTCCTGGAATTTGTAAATGGCTATTTTCAATCATCATTGGAATTTAACAATCTTGACCCATCTGTGGCTGAGCTGTGAGGGTCCTGGTTGAAGAAACAACAGCCTTGAGAGTAACCGATATTTAGAGCCCACCCTAAGCTTAGTTGAAGGAGGAAATATTAAAGGGAAAAGCTTCTTTAATATGGGAAATGTGAATGAGGATGGGATAAGAGTCCACACTAACTAAACCACTTGAGCCTTTCTGGAGACTTCAAGACTTTGTAGTTATATTAGGTTTTCTCGTTCAGCTTCCACTCAGTTGGAGTAAAACTTTGCTCCAAAGTGGTGGATCTCTGGGCTTGCAGAAACTGTTACAATTTGCATCCCGTGCAAGGATTGCCTTATTTCTAACTGTGTGTGCCCCAGCTGGCCTGTGACGATGGGGCAAAACTCATATTAGGAACGATGGGCAGACAAATATAAATGTGTAGCAGACTTTTCTAGCTTTCATTCAATGGCTAGTAAAAATCCTTATTAATTATTTCCTGTCTGTCTTCTGCTACCAAGTAGGGAGTGCATATGTTGACCTTATATCTAGTTTATAATTTCTAGAGTTCTGATGTCAGGAATTTCACACTTCTGTTGGGCTGAAGTAAAAGGCTGTTGTAGTAATAATCAAGGGCATAACAATTCATGTTCTCATAGTGTCTAATAATGCCATGTTTAAGTAAAACCCATCTTGAACTTCTTTTCAGAAAGTGAAACATCTTTGGGCCTGGTGCATCAAATACTAAATCACACTGATGGCTCTAAGTCTCTCCAATCTTCCGAATTCACTGGTGAGAACTTGCTATACAGTGGAAGATCTTTAACCAGGCAGTGTAAGCCAGATAACATCTCTCATAAGATATTTTAAAATGTGATGTTCTGGATTACGTAGCACTGTGATCGATGTTTGCTTTGCATGGACTTTGGCATTAGTAACCACTAATTGTTCTCTTATGCGCAAGGATATGATGCTCTCATCCCTTAAGAAAATATTGTAACATAATACATCATGTTTCCACACACTTCAGCAATTCTGTAGTTCATGGAATTTCTCAGTTGAAAGCTTTAGTTAGGGGATCTTTCTTTTGTTACCTGATAAAAATTGCCTTTTTAACGGTCATCCACTGAAAGGATAAGGGAATCTAGTACTCTAAAGTGGGTATTAGAGAGGTTCTTTGAATCCAATATAGTTTTAATGCTTCAGTTTTCCCGCCTAAAAAACATTTCTGCTCATGATAACAGATGCGTAACTTGATGTTATAAAACAACTTTTAAGTGTTTTTGAAGTTACTGTAATTTAAATGTCTAATTCTTCAGATGTTTAACAGGACTGAAATGTTTGCTGAAGAGTTTAATTAGGCTGTTTGAATCTCTCAGTATTACATTTTTTTGAAGTTCTTTTACTAAAAAAAAAAAAAAAGGAAATGCTTACCTGGATAGGTCATTTTGTTTACTCCACAAAGTTTGCTCAGTTTGCCAGGCAAATCTAGTGAGCATCTTCCATTCAGGAAATGAAAGGGGATGCTAGTATAGAGACTGGGATTTTACACGTGCATTTTCTGCTTTCCAGGATATGCTCTCTGTTCTTTTAGGAAGCTGGTTATTGTGGTCAATTTTTTGTAAGTCTGTATTTTCTACTGAAGGGAAACAGAGTAACAACTGGTGAGTCACCTCACAGTGAAACTTGCAGCAGGAGTGGGGAGGGGAGGTTGTGGCTGTTTATCCTACAAAGACCAATCTGTTCGTACAAATGCAGCTCTCAGCCCCGCCTTCCTCCCTGGTTTTGGCCGCATTTGGGAACAACTGGAGTTTTCAGAGAAGCCAGATGTAAGCTGCAGCACTGCAAGGCTGGTGTGTGTTAAATGCTGTGGTCAAACCAGTTAGCACTGTTAGAATAGTTTTATATTGCAGTATGAAACTGCTGCGAACTGTGGATCTTTGAGAAGTCCATTGACAGTATCACTGTTACTCCATGCTCCAGAAAACGCCTGCTGAGTATCAGCATCCCAGAGAACTTGTGTGATACATAAACAGAATCATCCAATTGAAAGTTGATATTTGAGGGGGAAAAAATGGACATGTAATCATCACAGGGTTTACAAATACTCATATAAATGATTGAAGGAAAACACATTCATAGTGCAGTGTGCAGTAATTCATTTTTTAATAAAACAAGATTTGTAGTCTGTCACTAAGGAGATACTGAGCAGTCATTTGTCCTATCAGTCAGTATCAGTAATGTACACTGTTTCTTTCCTTGTACTCATAGCTGAAAACTCCTGAAGTTTATTCTTCTACCTCTCATTCCTTTTTGCAATCTGTAAACCAAGAAACATTTTCTTGCTGCCAAAGTATAGCACTAATACAGTTGTAGAATAGATGTCTATTTGTTGTCCCAAGCTGTTAAGAGAATAACAGCATAACATAATGTACTGACTTAAAATCTGAGGGTTGTCTCAACTGAAATGTGACAACTTGGTACAGTATGCTGCAAGAAAAAAGAAGCGTTTGTGTAGCCAAGACTCTTGATAAAGCTTGAGCTGCCCATCTGCTGATAACCATCTTGAGATGTAACTCCATGTAGAATTGGGCCTTAAAGGTTCCTCATGTTTAAGGTTAGAAAAGGAGTTGGGCTGGTGACTTGCATAAATTACTGAAAGTGCCTTGAAAAGTATGTCTAGGTTTTGTATAGAGGTACAGCTGTTAGCTGTGAAAGACAGCTGAGATACTCTGAAATTATAGTGTTCTTACTTATTGTGTATTGGTAGTGGTGGTTGAGATTTCCACCTTCACCCCTCACTGTGTAGTGATTCTGTGTAGTGAATGAACTGGATGTTTTGTCGCTGTTGGATTCAGTAAATTGCAAACTATTAAACAGTCATTACTGTGTGATGGAAGCAGGACCACTGAGGTCCCAGCGTGCTGTTTGAGAGCACTGCACTCTGGGGCTGCTGAAGCAAGGCTCTGTCTTAAAATCTCATGTGTTGTCTTTGATTCGTTAATGTTATATTCTGTCCATGTTTTAAACTTCAAGCTGTTGTTCAGTTGTCTATTGCTTTACGAATGTTTTTTGAAGCCTTGAAGGTATCCAGTAGTGTCAGGAATAAGTAACTTTGTGTGGTATTTGTGTAGCAGTACTCTTCTGAGTTACCAAAAATGTTCCTGTTTTCAGTGTTCAGGAAAGGTCCAGGCTTGCTGCTTGCCTGCTAGTTTTTTCCTACGCAGATAAAGACCAGTGTATGGCACAAAAGAGAATGACAATCATTTTTACTACTTCTACATGTACCATTTCCCCAGTTCCAGTCACAATTGTGTGCCATGGGAAATGAGTATGGAAGGTTAAATAGATGAAAGTACTGTCATGTAAAGAACAATACCTTTTTTTTTTTTTTTTTTTTGCATGGGAATGATAGTTTTTAGAAGCAACTTTTGTCTCTCAATTAATGTGCTTATTTCTTCAGTTGGAGTGTAGTGTAAACTCTACCCTGAGAGCAGGGGGGGAAGAAACCCAGTGGTGGTGTTAGCAAAGTACATGGTGGCTTCTCACAGGAGGCGAATAGAGTATGATGTCCTAGCTTGCATTCTTGGGAAGAAATTTTGATTTGGGTAGTTCTCAGTAGTATTGCTTTCAATAAAACCTTCAATGTAGTGTTTCTTTAACGTGGAGAGGGAAGAGCTGGCTTATACAACTACAATCTATAACCTCTTGTACATGAGCGTATCTGTGTATCCTGTGGAATGGAAAAGGAATACCAGATTATTTTAGGAGGCAGTATCTTGCAGGAGTTCTTTATGAGCAGTGCTGTGTTCCTAACCTGGATGCAATTGATTCAGAATTCACAGTAGATCTCTGATAGTGTTGTAAATAGTATTTTGAAATGTCTGATAGACTTTTACCTTCAATAAGGGAAGCAGCAAAAATGTTGCTGAATATTCAACCTAAACTGAAAAAAAAAACCCCAAAATGTTCTTGAGTGTATTTTCCAGGCAGTATTTTTAAGTGGAAGAGGAGCAATTGGAATATAGATGAATGTGGTGGTCATAGTGGGGTTCTTCTGTCGCTTATTTCCTTTGACAGCTGTGTAACTGTTTTGCAATGGTGGGAGATGTACAGCTGCAAGGGTCAGAGTGCCTGAAGAGAGATTCACTGACGTACAATTGGAAAAATACACTGTTTCTAAAGGGCACTTCTGGAAAGAAGGGGGAGCACTCGCAGCCTGTCTTTAGCTGAGTCTTTCCTGAACAAACACAGCCTGTCTCTCTAAGCTTCATTTGTTGTTGTTCCAAGAGAAAACAGTATTTTGGAGGTGGTTAAACCAACACAGGTGACTGCTTACCTCAACTGTGTTTTATGGTTAGAATCTTAAATATACTTAGGACTTGAAAACTGAAATGAACTATTAATAAATATTACTTAAATAGGCAAAAGTTAGATGATTATGATGGTGGAGATTCTAATCATAATTCAGTCAAAGATGGTGGTATAACATACTCTTTTTGCCCATTTTCCTCTTTATCACTCTGTGTGTTGTCTTTATTTACATCATGCAATCTATTCCTAAGCATTATATTTACTAAACATTATATTGTCTGTTGTACTACAGAATAAAATACCTTGTTCTTAGAATCATAGAATATGCTGAGTTGGAAGGGGCCCACTGGAATCATTGAGTCCAACTCCTGGCCCTGCACAGGGCACCCCAAGAATCACACAATAAATAAATAAATGGAACCTTCAGTATCGTTGGCACTATGTTGGCTAAACCATATTGGTTCTAAATTTCAGGGTTTAAAAAAACAATAAGTCACTACTAATGGATCAATATAAATGACATATCTCTCAGTACCAGAACAATATATTAATTTTTTTTCCCTCTGCTACTGCTGGTCAGCTTTCTACATGGTAATCTTTGTGTGCTAAAGCTTTCTTGCCCTAACTTGTGTTTGGTGACACTTTTTAAAAAAATCTGAAGAACTTATAAATTTTAACTCTTTATATAAATT
This sequence comes from Cephalopterus ornatus, assembly GCA_013396775.1. Taxonomy (NCBI): domain Eukaryota; kingdom Metazoa; phylum Chordata; class Aves; order Passeriformes; family Cotingidae; genus Cephalopterus; species Cephalopterus ornatus. The sequence goes on from VZRE01000359.1 coordinate 43,574, forward strand.
AAACAGTCAGCTCCTTGATTATTTGGTCTATGAATTCTAGTTTGGGTTTGGTTTTTTTAGTTAGGACATTTATGAGCAGTGTTACTACTACTACTACTACTAAGCTGTTCCCCTAGGAATAGTTTAAAACATTGCTGTGAGATTTAACTGTAACAGTATTGGGAAGTAATTTGTCACTTATGGCTATATAAGTAAGTGCTACATCCTTACTTGCTGAAGGATGTTACTTACAAAAAGAAAAGTAACATGGCTGTAACAGCTGAATAAAAATCTGGAACTTCAAGTGTTCAGATAGCAAAGTGCTGGTGATAATATTAATGCTACTTCTAATGCATACTAGGAGTATTTTGAACAAATTTTACACCAGAAAAGGACAAATACAGTGGGGAAAATGCATGCTCAGTAGTGTTTGCTCTGATGTTTCCAAATATTAGTTCTGGTTTTGGTTAGCCATTTATACTGTTATTCAAGTTTATATGTAAGGTGTAATTGGTCTTCAGAACCCTCTTGTATCCAGAAGCAGGATATTATTATAGTTTTGATAGAAATGTATTTTTTTCAGGTAAGCAAGCCTGAAGGAGTAGATTAACAAAAAACTCTTAATTTGCAATTTGTGAATAGGATGTAAGTGTGGTGGTGATTTGTTGCCAAACAGTAGTGAACTTCCCCAAAAGTGTGACTTCACTGCATTCTTGAAGTATGAATGCTATTTACAGCACTTACTTGGGAGCATTTGTATAATCTGATTATAAAATGGAAAGAAAAATCTGAAAGGCATATCCTTTGCAAGGGCATTCACACTCCAGCCTTGACTCAGTTTGTAAATTGAAAACTGAGACTTCATTTTGTTTTGGAAATGTAAATTTAAAAAAAAAAATCCTGATACTGAAGTTAGTCAATGAACTGGTGACTCTGCTGCACCATTGGGCATCCCCTTGTCAATCTGTACAAGTAAAACTTTATCAGTTTTACACTTGTGGGTTAACTGGACAAAATTCTGCTTGACTTGCGATGCACTGACTACTGAGTCACCTTTCCAAGATTTCAGAGAGAAGGGTGTAGTTCTGTGAAATTTTTTCATTGATGCAATTCCTTGTACACATGTGGTTACAAACAACAGAAATACAGCACTGTGATAGCTGGCCCAGCTGTAATGGTGCCCAGCTCAGTGTTTTCAGCTGAAACATAAATCTTAATGGTAGCCCCTCGCTGCCTGCGGAGGGCTGTCAGTAAGGGCTGCGTTGCAGTTGCCCAGTTTGGCATGTAAACCTACTCCACAAATAATGCAGATACTGTAGTTTCACAGAGTGGAAACAGTGATGCCATTTCTACTTCTTCTTTCTTTTTAATCTGTTTCTAGTTTTTGGTGGGTTTGATGGTGTTTTGGTTCCTTTTTCCCCCTCCCTTTTTGATCTTGAGCTGAATTCAGTTAAAGCCTATACACTTAAAAAAACACCTTTAAAAGAGAAGGTTTAGCTTGAACAAGAAATTTCTAGGAGAATGTCAGCTTTTTGACATAAAGGTGCATAAGTCTCTTAGGAACTTGGTGTGGTAGTTTTTTTGGGGGTTTTTTAGATTTATGAAATAGATGTGTTTATATACACAACACCTACATATTTTGATATAGTATTTTCTCGTTTTATATCTTGTTCAGCATTTACAGCCGAACAATACCAGCAACATCAACAGCAACTGGCACTAATGCAGAAACAGCAGCTTGCACAAATTCATCAACAGCAAGCAAATAGTAATTCCTCTGCCAACACATCACAGGTGAGGGATTTGTCTGTGCTATGATTTATCCCTCATTGTTTCCCACCAGGGTTCATCTCTAATTGTCAACTGTTGCCATAGAACCTTGAAACTAACCAACAGGAAAGTGGCTTTCGCCTGAATCTACATCATAGCCATTCTGTAAAGTGTTTAGAAGGGACACTGCAGGTGAGTGTGGCAGGCATTGCCTCTGCTCCCTCTTAACAAAAAAAAGATGGGTCAGTCAATTAATGAAATTTTCAAAGCCCTAGCAAATTGCAGAAATCTCCAGCCGTGTCATTATCCTCTTGTCAGTGGGGGATTTTAAGAGCAGAACTTCAGTTAATTAAAGCTGACTCCTGAATATGTCCTCCCTACAGCTGTGAAAGTGTCTAACATTCATAAACACGTAGCGATTACAGTGGTGCCAGACACATGAAAAGGTTCAGAAGTTGTTTGCAGTCTGAACCTCCAAGTCTCTGAGTTGAGTTTGGAATTTCATGACAACAGGTTGATCTGTGGAACAGTGTTGTTACATAGAACTTTGTAAATAAGTTTCTTTGTATTTTGAATTGTTGGGAATATGTTCTGTGTTGTTTTAATGGAGCTAAAAGTGCATGGGGAAAAAACCCCACAGTTCAGATTTTAACTAGTTGTACCAAATGCTGACAACTTGCTCTGAGAGTGACTGGTCCACAGTTCTGATTTACATGTATCAATTTTTGTTGTACTAGTTTTTGTGTAGCTTTAAAATGGGGAGAGTACTGACTGTTTGGAAGCCTCAATCACATATATATGCCACTGTTGTTCTTTTTAGGGTTTTGTTTCCAAGACACTGGATTCTGTTAGTGCTCAATTTGCTGCTTCAGCTTTGGTTACATCAGAACAGCTGATGGGATTCAAAATGAAGGATGATGTGGTGCTTGGAATTGGGGTGAATGGCATTCTTCAAGCCTCAGGTATGCAGCCATTTGACAGAATTTGATTGCATCTTGATTTTTACAGTGAAGACGTGTCTGTGTGGAGCTGAGTATCTTCTGAAAAATGAGCTTACTGATTTATTTGTTTCTTCTGTTGCAGGAGTGTACAAGGGCTTACACCTCAGTAGTACTACACCTACAGCACTTGTCCATACAAGCTCATCATCAACAGCAGGTTCAGCCTTGTTACAGCCTTCAAATATAACACAGACTTCAAGTTCCCACAGTGCACTGAGTCACCAAGTAACTGCTGCCAATTCTGCAACAACTCAGGTTCTGATTGGGAACAACATTCGATTAACTGTACCCTCATCAGTTGCCACTGTAAACTCTATTACCACGCTCAATGCACGGCATATACCTAGGACTTTAAGTGCTGTTCCATCATCTGCCTTAAAGCTGGCTGCAGCCACAAATTGTCAGGTGCCCAAGGTTCCAGCTTCATCCTCTGTGGATGCAGTACCAAGGTAGGGGGACTATATCTGCTTATGTTTTCCTAGTCTTTATTTTGCTTGATAAATACATGATGGCAAGTAACAGTTGTATTAGATTAGGCTGGCTTAATGTTGTGTATAGTGGTGGTCAAAAAGGGATACTTGGGGAGAAATCCAAGAGCAGACAGACTTTAGCACTCATAACTTTTCCAGGCTGTTGTGCAAGTCACCAGCTGAAAAATAAATGTTACCTCAAAGAGAAATTTATGATCTGTTAGTACTGTGGCACATATTATTCTCTACTGTTCAGTTCAGCTTTTGGCTCTTTTATTCCATGCTGAACTATTCCAAAGTTTAAATGTGTGTTTCTCCTTTAAAAGTAAGTCTGCCAGGAATGAGCATAGGCTGTAGTTGGTCCAGCTGCATTCAGAGATATTTCTGTAATTTGAACACTGCAGAAGACTTCAGAGGATGCATTATATTTTTTTGTATCTCAAAATTTGAGAAAAGTGTCATGTTCTTTAGCTATAAGAAGCATTTTCATTTCTAAATTTCTGGTTTTAATTTCTGTTCTCTTCATTATTTTAAGATATTTGTCTAAAAGATGAATTAAAAGAGGTTAAACAAAAGTCAGTTCATTGTTTCCTTAGATGTTTCCAGATTTCAGAACTTGTGACTTCATTAGAAACTTTTTTTATTGTGCATTTTTTATTACTTCATCACAACTTTTAATCTTTAGGACACCTTTTTTATTTCCTACA
>VZRE01000359.1:50000-85897 GCA_013396775.1 Cephalopterus ornatus
TTACAGCCCTTTTATATCAGAAAATGAGATACGTTTTTTCCCTTTTGTCTCTTCCCTGTAAAACAGAAGGAGTAGTTTGCTGTTGTTCATAGTGGGACCATGCAGCTGAAGGAAAGAAAGTTACACTGGAGAGGACTCTTCCTTGAAGGAAGTATGAGGTGAAGGACAGTGCCACTGAGTTCCAGATTACTAGTCTTACCTAGTGATTAGTTGCTGTTATCTTTGGAAAATTCAGGTTAAGAATGTGGCTGTAATCTCGGTGACTCTTCATTACATTGCTGAAAAAAAAAATAAATGGTAGAAGTCAAAAGAGGTCTCTAAACCTCTAAACAGGACTGTCACCTAGCAAAAACACTGCAGCCTTAAAAAAACATGAGCTAATAAACAATGGTGGCTGAAATGTGGAATGTGCATGAAAATGTAATGACTCTGGATAAACTGGACTGTTCTAAATTTGAGTTTTCTGAAGGCTTAATCAGTGAGGTGCCACCAGGTGGAGGTAAACAGATGGCAGAGTGAACAACTGGAGAAGTGGATTTCAGAAATACAGGTTCCTCCACAGGGTATGGCCTAATACAGGTGTATTAGGTTTCAGTCCATACAGAAACCCCACAAAATACTAGTAACAGAGGGTGAAAGATTGCTGCTTCAGGAACAGGGTGATGGGAACAGGCAAGGTAAGCTCAGCCAAAACTGCAAATACACTTGTCCTTTGCTTGAGAGAGGAGTAAGTCCAAAGTGATGAAAAGGGTGCAGATTGAAATTGTGTACTTTGGGATACTGCTGGTTGCATTTTCACTGAGTATTTTATGTTAACATTGTTGGCATACGTGGCTCACTATGGGAGGTAGTTAGAACTTTACCTTTTTTTTTTTTTTTTTTACGTGAGTGTGTCCTGGGGAGCGAATGTGCCAGGCTTATTGGCATTTGAGTAGGACTAACACATCTACTGCATGTTTTATAGGAGAAGGTAGTGAAAGCAAGAACACTGGGGTTTTTTCTTTCTTTTTTTTAATTTACATTATATGTAAATAAACCCACAAGGGGAAGAAAGAGAGAGTTAGAATCTATTTGTTAGGAAAGTAATTTAAAGGAACTAATTTCTGTACCAGTAATGGGGAAAAAGCCTGGACTGAGCGAGGGAGCACCGACTGTGCTGCGTTGATCCGCATGACAAGGACGAGGCAGGGAACAGGAACCAGCCTCTGGTGGCTCTGTGAGGTTGCTCTGTGCACTGCCACAGATAAAGCAAGTTATTTTAGAGTAAGTACTAAGCCTAAGTAATCTACAGCAATGAGGCTCTAGGATAAGAGTGTCCTAAGCAATTAGTGAGCGAGGCCTGTTAGTGCTGATCCAGGTCATGCAATTCAGTTCTGTAAGAAAATGAACTCCCAGGTAGTCCTGCTGTTGGAGGTCCAGCAGTGATGCAGGTGGGGAGCAGCTCTGCGTTAGCCTGTTGGTGTGGTGCAGCTGGAACGAGAGCTGTTCCAAGGGTCAGTGGGAAGAGGAAGGAAATGTTTGCACCTGGCACAAATGGTGCTGGGCTGGGTGCTGAGCTCTGTCAGTGGAGTTCCCAGTGACAGCAGCCGGGTGAGCCCAGGCGTGTGCTCACCATTAGGGGGTGGTCTAGAACAGCAGGAAAAAAATGCAGGTTGAGGTTTTCAGAGCGGCATTACAGACTCAGCTGCAACTCTTCAGCGTAATGGGGGCTGCTTTTTCAGTAGAGATTAGTAAAAGGATATATTTTACCTTTTACTGTTTATCTTCCCCTGTTGTGGGATATGCCACATCCTCGTGTGCATCATCTCTTGACACATGCAACAGCAAAACCACCCACGTCCTAAATTCTGTCAAAACTTTATAGTCTCCTCTTCTTGTCCTGTTTTAACACATCTGCTGAGAGAATTACATCCTGAAGACACTGAAGGACAAAGGTATGTGCTTTCCCAGTGTAGAGAGCTCTGCCAGGTCTGGAGTTACTGCAGTGGTCAGGGACATAGGGAACAATTTCCATTTGAGTTTATAAATTGCCTGTTAACCTGAATCTAGGTATTGGCTAGAACTGGTGTTTAGAAACTGGAAGTAACGGACAAATTGGGAAGAAGCTAAAAATCGTATAAGTGATGCTTTGATGAAACTACCAAAGCACTATGTTGCTGATTTAAAACTAGTTTTATACACTTTTTTTCTGTTTCATAGCATAAACATTTTCAAATGTTTGGATACAGAAGTCATCCCTCCCAGTCATATGCCACTGACCCTGTGCCTTTCTGCCTGTGGTGACAGGCGAGCAGTCCCTAATCTTATTGGAGCCTGATTACAGCTGCTTTTTTTAAAGGCATGTCCTCAAATCTAGCCTAAGTGCAGATGAAAATGGTGCTTTCCTTACTTTTTTGGAACTGTGATTGGATAGGTATTTGAGGGATGTACTTGGTTTCCTTGCTGTAGTCAAGCCTGTGCTGTCAGTAGCTAAATAGCACTGTTAGTGTTACACAACGTGCAGGCTGTTTCTGATTTTCTGCTAACGAGATGCAGTTAAAAGGAGTAGAGACACATTCTTTTTCTCTGGGTTCCACTGTGATTTACATTTTCCTAGTGTCTGTTTAAACAATTCAGTCCTATTCAGTGCTAACAGGCCTCTGCTGATTACAGTGCTGAACAGTAAACATGAATTATTTCAGTACTATTCAGCCAGAGATGATGCTTAGTGTGTCAGGTGTTGATTTTTAAATCCCCATCTCACTTTGTTAGACCCCTGCTGTAAAAGCAGCTATGGGCTACAGCTTGGGCTTTTTATGGCAGAGTTGTCAGTGCTGTGACCAGCATTTTTTGGGTTCTGTAGAAGACAGGTTTGAGGGATGTGAAGCGTTGACAACAATCCTTTCGTCAACGCTATCGCAGGTCTTCGGGGATTATCAACCACCTGCACTGATACAGATAAAATACTTTTCACTACAGACTGTAGACTTCCTTTCATTTGTGGTTTTCAGTGCACTGCCAGTGAAAATCAGCCTGTAGCTATCAGTAATACTTTTCTGGTTGATGTTTTCATGATGGTTTGAAGCGGGAACTGAAGTGAGGCAGACAGACCACTTAGTAGGGGCAAACATAATCCATCTGCCAATGCTCTGGCACAAAGCTTCTGTTCACTTCTCTTGCTTCTGGCAGATGCTCCTTCCAGGCATGTCCCAATAAGGATTTTTTTCTTAAGGTACTTGGGTTTTAATAAGCTTTAATTTTCTATGTCATGTGTTTGTTGTAAAGATGCTTGCAAAAAAAGCAAAGCCATATTAGTGCAAAATTGTATTAAAGTATCAAAACCCAAAATCCTTTTAGAAGTGCTAGACCCAAAACTAACAAAGCAGATTTTACCTGCAGCGGCTCACAGTAAGGAAAGGAGTAGATTAGAAGCCTTTAGCTAACACAGAACAAAAATATAAATCAGGTACCATGGTACGGAAAATCAGTAATGTATTGAGATTCTGGCATCCCTTCCAGCAGTAACCTGGAACTAACTTGATGCTCAGCCACTGTTCCTCTGAGTGCTTTCCTTTTGGGTACCTGCTCAGCCAACAATCACCGTCCATTAGGCAGTTCCTCGAGACAATAGTCACCTTCAGCATTGGAGACACGGTGGAGGGGCAGCACTAACAATAGGTACAAATAATACAAAATAAACTGATGGCATAAGTCTTAGCTGATGTTCCCATTTTGTTACTGCTTCCAGACTAATCCTGCTTCAACAAGGTGATCCTCTGCCCAATTTGCCTGCCAGGTCAGCAGGCAGACTGCCTTCAGGTTCCTGAAAAGCTCCCGCACAGTCTGTACTGAGTGTTGTGGTTTAACCCAGTCAAGCAGCTCAGCCCTATGCAGCCACTAGCTCAGTGACCCCCCATGGTGGGATGGGGGAGAGAATCGAAAAAGTAAAAGTGAAAAAACTTGGAAATCAAGATAAAGACATTTTAACAGGTAAGGCAAAAGCTCTGCCCACAAGCAAAGCAAAGCAGAGAATTCATCCAGTGCTTCCCATGGGCCAGCAGGTGTTCAGCCACCTCCAGGATAGCAGCACCATCACATGTAACTGTGGCTTGGAAAGACAGATGCCATCACTCCAAATGTCTCCCCTTCCTCCTTCTTCCTTCAGCTTTATATACGGAGCATGACATCATGTGGTCTGGAATATCCCTTGGGTTGGGTGGGGTCAGTTGTCCTGGCTGTGTCCCCTCCCAGCTCCTTGTGCACCCCCAGCCTCATCACTGGCAGGACAGTATGAGCAGCAGAAAAGGCCTTCACAATGGAAGTGCTGCTCAGCAGTGACAAAAACGTCCCTTGTTCTCAACATTCTTTTCAACACAGCCCCATACCAGCTACTGGAAGAAGAAAATTAACTCTCTCCCAGCCAAAACCAGCACACTCAAACTCTCCAAAATTTCTGTGTGCCCTTGAGTAATCCATTTGTTCCCCTCAGGAGTAACATGAATAGTGTGTATTGGATTACTCATGATCAACTTTAATCAAGTTTTAAGATAAAGCCAATAGTTGCTTAGAATTGTAGGCTTGAAAAATGGAACAAATGATGGCCACAGAAAGCAGCAGCATGCATGATTGGCAGTCTGTTTACAGCTCCTCGGGGGCTCTGACTGAGCCAGTCCCACAGAAACCATCCCTGTACAGATTTGGCCTGAAATCTAAACTGGCTCTGCTTCTAAGCTGGTGTTCCTCAGAACAGCCACCATGAAAAGGATAGGCCTTCTCCCTTCTCACCTCCCTGCCCTTGCACTGAGGCATCACTAGGTAAAACAGGTGCCTTAGGGTTTTCCCTCCTGCCTGGTGCATGTTATTTCTTAAAGGAATCATGCTCTTGATTTCAGCTTAATTTGTAACTAGGAAGAGCTTGTATACAGCTCTATAGCTTGGCTGGCTGAACTAAACGAGGCAAGAAGAGTCAGAAGGTCTAACAAGAAAGCTAAAATCACTCCTCTGCATGGGTATCAGGAAAGAGTAGAGAGCTCACAGTACACAACAAACCAGTTTTTGGAAAGATTTCACTCTGTGCAGTCCAAACACACCATCAATCGCAGGTTCCTGCTGAACCACATGGCAGGTACGCGTCAGGAGCAGCCACAGGGGTCTGACAGTGCCAAATGGCCAGCCTGGGTTGTGTTTGCAGTGATGGGACATGCTGTAATGGAGATCTGCATGCATTTTTTGTCAGGTTATTCATGGGTAACAGCTTTAATGTGCTTCTTTCACAGGTTGCCCATGGGCTCTGTGACAGGATTTGGCACTGATTCAGTGGTGCCAGAGCAAACAGCACTCCAGCGGCATGCACAGTGCAGCAGGTCCTGGTGCCCAGTGACAGGACCAGAGGCACAAACTGAAGCTCTGAACATCAGGAAACACTTTTCCACTGCAAGGGTGACAGAGCACTGGCACAGGATCTATTCTTATTTTATGAAGTCAGCAGCTGTACTGATTCCCAGCATACTAATGTGCATAACAGAGCAAGATTTCATTCTGGATGGGTTCCAATCCAGCTGCTGGACCTTTCAAAAACCACTAATTCGTCACACGCTGCTATTTGTTAAGGCTTGAACATCTTCTGACTGTTGGTGAATCCAGGGCACTTTGTGGATAAGTTAGTTCTTAGTAGTATTTCCCGCGTGAGGGAAAGTGGAGGGGCAGGCACTGATTTCTGCTCTGTGGGAACCAGGGGCAGGACCCAAGGGAATGGCCTGAAGTTGTGTCAGGTTTAGGTTGGATATTAGAAAAAGGTTCTTCACCCAGAGGCTGGTTGGGCACTGGAACAGGCTCCCCAGGGAAGTGGTCACAGCACCAATCCTGACAGAGTTCAAGAAGCATTTGGATGATACTCTCAGGCACATGGGTGTGACTCCTGGAGATGGCCCTGTGCAGTGCAAGGAGTTGGACTCGATGATCCTTGTGGGTCCCTTCCAACTCAGCATAGTCTGTGATTCTGTGGAGACAGAAGCTGTCTGCTATTTGTCAAAGGAACAAGCCCACATCCCTGGGGAAGGGGTTTTACTGCATTTGAATCCACTAAAAACTGAAGCCAGGAGCAGCTCTCAGAAGCAAGAACTGATTTGTGAAAGGATCAGAACTCCCTGTTGGTCTTGGAGACAAGGAGGGACAAACTGTGCTGGATTACAGCTCTATGTTAACTCTGTAACTCACATTTCAAATCAAATCACATCACCTCATGTTGAAATATCTCTGCATACAGAGGCCAAGGAACCGTGTTTACCTTTGGAGAGTGTGCACACAGCCTGGCTGACAGAGGTTCTTCTGGCGGTGTCTCTCTTGCAGTGGTGTCCTTCCCTCTGAGCCATGGAGGTTGCCACAGCCAGTTATGTTGTTTATAAACAAACAAAACAGGCATCTGTCACCCTTTCTCCACTTTTTAATATTGTGACTGCTCTATGTAGAACATACAGTTTGCATAAAATAAAGAACTGGATTGAAGTAAATGGAAGCTGTGAGTGGCAGGCAGGATCTTCTGAGCTTCTGCTGAAAGCGTCACAAGATTTCCCTTTGTAGTGCTAGATTAGTTCCTCACCTCTGCTACATTTTCTCTCAGTGAAATGAATGCAGCAATATTGCTCATGTGAGAAAAATAATTGATGTTAAAACCTGGAAAGTGGTGTTGAAACTTAGAAAGTGCTCCAGGTTTAAAACGCTAAAGATCTTACTGATTTCACTATGTGGGTACACAGTAATGAAGTCAGTTTTGATTTGCAAGATTGAATTACACTGTAAAAGTAGTGTAGCAGTGAGATAGAAAATACTCTAATTGGACCCACCATCCCAGGAACACCAAATCCTTGGCTGGCTTTGGCAGCTGTCATCCCACTGTGTCTCAGTGCACAATCACTACATAAGCAACGGAGGAACCTCATCATTTTGAACTTTGAGATGAAAGCAATCCTTATTTACAGTTACACCCAGTGTCCCTTGTGCACAGGAAGAGCGTGATTATAAAAATACAGTTAGGACAAGTCCTTCAAGTCTTCCCTGACTGTAGTAGGATAAATCCTGCCCTTGTTGGATTAGCTGCACCACAGCAATGCCCCTGCAGCAATGCAGAGTAGGCCATAGCTTTGTAAAATTTGTGCACAGTTGTCACTTTGGGGGCAGAGTCTGGGTCTTGGGGGCTGTGATGAGACTCTCTAGATTCTCACAGAACCTGGAATCTCAGAAAAGAATTTCCCTCTCAGTCAAGGCTCTTTCCACTGGAACACAAGCAACATCTGGATTTACACCAGAGAGTTTTGACAAACAATATCTTAGAGGATTAAAAAAATGTTGTTTGTTAACAATCATCATTCTTTAAGCCACAGGGCTTTGTTTGCTCGATTGAACAGCACATCTTGTGCCCTGAGACACTCTCAGGTGTTCCCAAGACAAGCCACACCAGACTCACAGATGTGGCACAGAATCTATGGGAGATCTGTGCTGTTCTGGAGCGTCAGCTGGAAGTCAGGCTGGCTGCCCTGAGACTTTTCTCTTGACACTGTATTTGCATGTTTGAATCTCCTCTGCTGTGTCTCTCTGAACTTCCAATAACCCCCCTGCTCCCCCCGCCGTGTCCCCTGCGCGTGCTGGCAGAGGCAATGGATGGCTCCGGCATCACTCTGCCTGCATGGCCATGGGGAGAACAGGGTCTGAGGAAAGGAGCCTGCAAGTGCAAGGTGAGGTAGAAGAGGGTGTGGCCTGAGAGTCTGTAACACCTGCATCACAGGTGGATATTCAGCTACAGCCTGAGTTTATGAAAAGGTGACACATCCCACGAGCAACAGCTACTGGTGGAGTAGCATTCCTTTGCTCCACTGATCAGAAGAGTCTGTATCTGCACTAACAAGGTCTTGCACCAAATTCAAACCCCTCATTTTTGAAGCCTTGTGGCTACATTGAAGCAGCAGCTGGAAGTTCAGAGCAAAAATACTGACTTCTGTATGAAAATACACCTTCAGCCTGCAAAAGGACAGTTCTGGATACGAGGAAAGTAGATCCAGCTTGGGAGGCAGGACAGTATTTAATCATCAGAACTAGAGCAGAAGACATAATCTCGCAGTTTTTCAATCGTCTGAGATAGACATTTAAGGAAATTGCTGCAGTGAACCCCCTATTTCTGGCCAACACTTTTATAATGCATTCAGAATTTTCTAGTTCCTCCTGCAAAGGCAGCATACAGTTTTGCAAGATTTTTAAGTGGCAGCAAGGACATCATGTTCCGGTTCCTCATCCCTGATGTATCAATTAACTTGAGTGACTTGGAACTCTCACCTTGAAGCTGTGCACATTATGTTGACATTAAAAAAGAAAATGCTGCCAACATTTGTTGAAGTGCCAAAAAGAAAGTGCTCTGTTCAGGCTCACCCCAACCACCTCATTGTTCCCATCCTATCTTATAGGATGATCAGAAAGTGCCTGGGCAATTCCCCACCCTTTCCTCACTTTCTCTGCCGGGAAGCATGAGATCAGCAGCTTTCTCCTTTTGTTCGATTTTGTCCTTTGTATGAATGCTATTTGTTTTGATTTATTAGAATTTATTTTCTTAAATAGAAAAAAAATCACGGAGTATAATGCAGGGATACCTGCAGCCTGGGAAAGCTGTCTCTGGAGACCCCCTATTGCCAATTCTACTGTACAGAATTGTTCAGAGCACTTAAATTTTGGGTTTCTGCTCCACATTGCGCTGTAGAAATTTTATCCTGACTGTAGAGGCTGGACAGGGAGATTAACCTGTCTGGGCTAAAGAAAGCCTTTGTGAATACCACTGTATTAGCAGGTTTACATTTGCTAATTTGGTATTCCAGTATTTAAGGATGTCTCTGGAAGGAGTGTTATTGGTATAGAAATATTTACAAACAGCTCCCAGCTAGCCAGTGAAAAACAACACAAGTCTATCAGTGCTAGGAAATAAATTTCCTGCTTGCAACATATGAATATAAGAAACAACAATAGCAATCAAAAGCAAGAAATCTGCAAGGTTTAAGAGATATTTTAGCAAAGTAGGAAGCACAGTTTGGATCACTACACCATTAATTACTCACTGTATCTGGTGGGACCATTACCTATTTTAGAGAGTTTGGTCACCATGCCAAGTCAACTTATTTTAATCTGTAAAGTTTTTGGCAGTGTCAGATGGCAAACCACATGTATCATGTTTTTAATTCCACATCTAAAATCAGGAATTATATCTACCTCACAAAACCACAAGTACTAGCCATTAAAAAAAACCCCTTGATTGTGCAGAATTCCTTTTGGTAAAACTTCCTGTGCTTTACTCATGCTAATTTTGAAGTCTCTGTAACCAATCCCTTCCTTTCCCAGTTGTACAACAAATGGGTTAATGAGTTAAACTAAATGGGAAAGAGCTTCTGGCCATAAGCTATTTTACACTATTCAAGGCAAGACAGGCCAACAAGAAAAGTGTCTGAAATGAGGCCTGGGTAGCCACTGTTCTGGCAGCACAATGTGTACTTTTAACTACTGGCAGAATAACAAACTGAATGAACTTGAGGTCAAATCAATCCCCAGCCATAAATACCAGGCATTGACTTTAACACTTCTTACATACATCTAATGGCAAAATGACATAGAGGGTGATATTTCCATTATGATTCATTTTCTCAGCCTCAGAGGTACCTGTCATTGCTACCCTGTATTGCCTGGTTTCATGGATTCCCATTATTTTTTATCTAATTTCCAACCATTTTCTGAAGAAATATTTCTATTATTCGCTCGAAACTGCTGAGGAATATACCCAGCATATGCAGACTAACTTGAAGAGATTACCAAAATTGACAGATTTCCAATTGTTAAACTTCTCCGTGTTCATCCTTTCATCTGTGCTTGTCTGTGCTGTAGTAGTTGCCTCCCCTTCTCCCATTTTGTACTGCTTCTTTCCCTCCCCAGGAGACAGCCACCCTCCACGTGGGGATTCCTGCAGAAAGGGAAGCAAGGCAAGCTTTCCGTCTTCCGCTTGCACCAAGGGTATCTTGATGAGCAGGGAAGGTGTGTTCTCCACAGCAGTGCCCAGGACTCTGTGGTTTTAGTGGATTTCAGTTGCATGCCACGAGGGATTACCCTAATCTTCAGGTACACAGAGCAGAGGTAATTCACCTTTTAATCTATATTTAGCAAAAGCCTTTCAAGGCACCTCTGTAGTGCAGCTGACTACCTTTAGCACTTTAGCACTAAATACTACAGTGGGTAAAGAATAGAAGTTTAGGAAACTCTGGGAACACTGAAGTCGAGAGCCCAGGCACTATGCATAGTACCATTTCTGTCTGCATGTTACTGCCCGGAGCTGGGAATGGTTTACGGAGAGGAACTGTAAGCAAAATGGTCAAGCAATATGGAGTAGAATAGTGGCCTCTAGGTTAAAGCTAATTTAGTTCTATTATGACTGTGTCAAAACAATCTGATAGAAAGTAAGTCTTACTAGAGACCAGAATAAGAGACATATTTTACCTCTGTGAAAATTCTCCCCATCATATACCTGAAGGAGACAAGGTAACATGATAAAGAACAGAAGAACAGGAACAATTGGTATATAAAAAAATCAATAAATAATCAGAGCAGCAGCATCTATTGCTTTGTGACTTCTACTGAATTCATAGTGTGTTCCCCGTGAGTTTTTGATGCATATTCAAGTTGCTTTAGACACTTAATGCTACCATTTCTGAAACCAATAGATTAGAAGCCCTGTAACCCTTCTGGTCAGTATTTCTACCTTTGATTATTTGCCCACATAAATGTTCATTGAACATTTGTAAGATTTAGGGAACATCCCTCAGATACAGAGTACCTGATCGGTTTTGATACGTATAAATAAGTAATTATGTCAAATTATGGCCAGATTTTCTAGAAAAGCAAATTAGACCTTTATATGTCTAAGCATCTAATCTGTAGTGTAATCAAATATTCATGGCCTCCAATGCATTCTCATAATATATGAGAGAATTAATTGTTCCTGGTTGAAAATTTCATCCTTCTTTTTTGTCATTTAAACACATCTAGGGCAGAGGGAGAATGGCTTTTAACTGAAAGAGAGCAGGTTTACATTAGATATTAAGAAGAAATTCTTTACTGTCAGAGTGGTGAGGCACTGAAACAAGTTGTCCAGAGAAGTTGTGGATGCCCCATCCCTGGAAATGTTCCAGGCCAGGTTGGATGGGGCCATCGCACAGGATCACAATAGGGTCATAGAGTGGTTTGGGCTGGAAGGGACCTTTAAAGATCGTCTGATTCCAATTCCCCGCAATGAACAGGGACATTTTCAATTAGATCAGGTTGCTCGGAGCCCCATCCAACCTGACCTTGAATGTTTCCAGAAGTTGGGGATTCCAGGACCATTCTGGGCAACCTGCACCACTGTGTTTCACCATCCTCAATGAAAAAATTTCTTCCTTACATCTAGTCTGAAACGAGATTCTTTTAGTTTAAAAGCATTCCCTCTTGTCCTATCTCAACAGTCTCTACTAAATCCATCCTCTCCTAGGGTTTGTGGTAGTGCAAATAAAAAAATTCCCTGCATCTTCTCAGGGAACAAAGTGCAGTGTATAACACCTGAATGTGACTTGCTGACTCCCTTTCACAGAAGGACTGGATGAAGCATCGTGTTCTCTGCTTATTTAGAGCAGCAGGTCAGCCCATTCTGGGCGCAGACCTTGGTTGTAAATTAAAGAGTTTTTCAAAAAAAAAAAAAAAGGCAAATAAAAGGAGAATGAGAAGGAATAAACAGCAAAAAGCAGGGTGGGAGCAAGAGTTTAAAAGCAAAATGAACTTAAAGGCCAAGAGTCTGAGGAGAGCCACACAGGCATTCACCTCCACCAGCCCAGCTTCAGCAGCAGGGAAAGAGGGGGTAAGACATGGGGTTAGCACCCATAACCCCCTCCTGCTGAGCACAGGGGATAAGCACTGACTGCTGGCACCACCCTGGGAATATCAGCCCTCACAGATGTGCAGGGAGGTGCTGAGAAGGTTCTCCCTGCTCTGAAGTAGCCCAAAACCAACACGGCACAAGGGATGGTGCTTCCTGCTCTCCCAGCTTCTGCTGCACCCCCATAGCCAAAGGAGCAATGCAGTTTGGCTCTTCTGGTGCAGGCAGGATTGTGTTTCTGTATTTGGAAAACAACTGATGTGACAGGGCTCACTGTGACTCTCCATCAAAGGAACTGCATTGTACAATAAATCAGGGTAGTTTTAAAAAATTGGCATGACTTAAATATTTTAGAGCGACACATATATAATATAAATATAATAACAATGACACAAAAATGTTTAAATTTGGGCTATTTGTTGTTCCTGTATTCACAAATTAGGATTTTCTTGTAATTCTTACTGATATTTATGGCCGACTTTGGGAAAAAAAGGCTTTCCCAACCTACCTTACCCATTTAACTGTTGTAGGCTTCAAGCCCCCTGGAATTGCAAATATTCTTAGTCCTAAAATTGCTCCATCACTGCTTTTAATTTGACCTCATCTCTTACTGTGTTGTGCTTGAGTCACAGTTGAAGAATTGATCTTATTACCAAGCATGAAAAATAGAATCTTAGGGAAACTAAATTAATGTATCCACTACTGCAGGTACAGTCCACTAATGAAATTATGGACTAGAAGCTCATGTCCTTGTAGCTATCCTTAGTCGGCAACATAAATGTTCATTAAGAACAGAGCATAATTCAGCTTTTTATTCAATCGAATCTGTATCTTCAAACAAATCACTACCAGAACCAATTCCTTTGACTACTAAAGTGAAAGATAACTGGAAAAACATTCAGAAGACAAGATGTATTTTAACTGTCAAATTAGGAAGGCAATATTTAGTATTTTAAGCTTAATGGGGTTTTCTTTTATATATATTTTTATGTATTATATAAATATATATATCTATATATTGCTCTCATAGACACCCATTAAGTTATTAAATTAATTTGTTGAAGTTGAATCCACTCAGAAACCAGACATTTCCATACAAGTTCAGGTATTTTTTTTTAAAAAGAACATGTACAATATCAATGATGAAATAGTTTTCGAGCTATTTTAACAAGTATGCTTGCTTGGATGAAGGCTAGCTCTGTAATGCACATGACAGTGCTGACCTGGCTGCAGGGTGCATTTTCATTTCAGGGGAAGCTGAGAAGGTCTCTTCTGTGGGTGACAATAAAGCACACTGTAAAACTCAGGGTGCCTTTTATTCTCCCTTCAACCCTTGACATCATAAACATGCTGTGTTAGGAAATAACACATTCCCCAGGTCTCAGTAGGTACCAGCTGAGCTGGGGACAGCTCTAGTACTACCACCAGAGAGGGAAGGATTAACTCAGGGGCACACGCAGTTCAGGTTCAGGCTGCAGTGGGTGCAGAGAAGTCAAAAGCTTCTTGAAGGCAAAAGAGAATTTCTCCATCACTGGATCAAAACCACTCTGGTCACTGTCCCTGAACTCCTGTACTCCCTCCACGGAAATGTGGTTTTTACTGGAACTTCAGGATAGAGCCTATCTATTTCAGAAGCAGACCTTTGAAACAGTGGTTGTAAATAACTTTGGTATTTTAAAGTGATTTCACTGAGTATGTTATCTAAAAATCTTAACAGTGTGGCTCTGACCGATGTAATGGAAGTGAAAAACTGTTCTTAGGTAAGATTAATGCTGTGCAGGACATGATCATGAGGTCCAGGGGCCAGACCAAAACTTGATGCCCAATTAAGTGCTCAGTCTCCATACAAGGCTGAGATAATGCCATATACACAAATGGGCCAGGATCATGGCTTTTTTATGGCAATGGAGCAGATTGGTTCACTAGGTTACCACTTTCTGCGGATACTAACAACTATACTGCCAAATCCCAGCCTTGCAACATAAGCTATCATGGTCCAGTTTCTGGAGAGTGTGGTAGAAATCATGCTTTTTAAACTGGCCTTCTGTTTTATTAAGTTTCAAGGATAAAGCAATTTTTATCATCAAAGAATTCAAGTTAAAAAAAGAGATAATTTGTTTAATGTGTTTGATTATATAATTGAAGCTGTGGATAAAATGAGATCAAATCACCTAAACAAATGCGCTTCCATGTTCCATAGTATTTTCCAAGAATAAAGATGGCATCATCTTAGGAGTAGTATTAGTTTTAGAGATACGTATTTCATAAGGCTCGAAAGTTTTCTTTCTGTTTATAGTTGCGAGTCTCAGTGTGATAAACCATTCTCAAAGTCTGCTTATACACAGATAAAGGAAAGCAGCCACATCAAAAATCTGAATGGAGATTATATAGCATAGATAAATCTGAAGTTTGGCATCTACTGGGAGTTCAAAGCTTGTTTTATTCTTTAGATTAAGTAGTTTGTGTTCCATTGATGTCAGCAGCAGAGCAGTTTCAAAAAATGCCTAATTTAAAGCTTGAAGCTTTTGGGTCATTACTATAGGAATAGCTGTTGCTTTAGCACAGGAGACTGCCACACAGTTGGAATCAGTGGTGTGTTTTGGTATTTTGTCCACAATATGATCAAAATGAAGAATTTCAGAAAGAAAACTTTCTGAGTTTCGTTTGATTGAACGTTTTGCTTGTGCTCCAGAGATAATCAGTATCGTACGCATTTTGGAAAGCAAAGTATAAGCTAAGGCTCAGGAAGGGTAATAAAGTGAGCCCACCACGAAATCATATGTTCCGTTCTTCATTTCCATAACCAGCCTCCTTATTTGTAGGAGCTGGCACCATCAGTGTTTGTGTGGGTGTGCACCAGCACAGCCTTGATGGCCACGATACCCACTGTCCCTTGGGATCATGGCTGAGAGGCGAGCGCAGGGTCCTTCCTGCAGAAGGCCTGTGTCACTGTACGCGGGTTGGGAAGGGGGGTGGGAGGAGAAGATTGCCCAGGAAGAGAAGATGGATGTGAGTAAACACTGAACAAACCTTGAGAATGAAAATTAACAGCCTCTTTTTCAGTTTCCTTGGCGCCGGCAGTCTTCCTGCTGGAGCTCAGCCTTTGGCAAGAGCTGGGATAAGCAGTTTGTCAGACTGTCTTGGTGCTTTGGAGAAATGCCTGACTGTGGCTGGGGACAGCAATCAGATGCCATCAGCCAATCCCACTTTCAGGCGTTTTTATTTTTCATATATCAAAGTCTTTGTCCTTGTTTCCCTCCTGGTAAATGGTTCACAGAGCTGTCCTCCCAAGCTCCTCACCAAACCCTGACTTTTTTCCCTGCTATTCCTTTAGATTTGGCCACATGCCCCTGATTGTTTATTGCCCTTCTGCTTTACCTTATTGTTTCTCTTGATATAGACAACATTGGTATAGTTAAAGTGTCTGATTCAGAGACTTCTGAAGATGCAAAATCATTGCAGTAGGGTACAGAGGCTTGCCTTGAGGGCATTTGTCTGCTTACAGCACAGGCCAGAGCTCATTAAAGGATATCTTCTAATTGCTTGGAAGTATGAAAATGCACATTTTGTCTCAAGCCGAGTCCTGACAGATATGGATCATCATTATCATGAAACCAATCACCACAACTGCAATTAATTTCGACCTCTGTAAGCGACACTTGAGCTTTGGTAAGTGATACAATCTCAGATTGGAAAAAATAACATAAATGTGCATCAGTGCTCTGCATTGAAGATTCAGTTTTTGACAGAGCCAACACAGATGTAACAGCTCCCTTTCAATGGGAATCTACATTTTCATTTCCCACCTCAGATTTGGTAGTACTAAAGCAAACCTGCACCTTTATATCAGGCAGGTATAGAAAACAAGAATTGTTTTATATAAATGAAGGCACCAAAGAGATGGGTTAGATGAGACACTGAATCCAGCTATATAATTGCTTCCTTGCTGATGGTCTCAAAAAACCTTCCCACAGAGTAAGTCAAGTGATGACAAACATGATTTCTGAGGAACATAATGCCTTCTTTCATTTCCTACAAATCAGAATGACAAGATAATTATAAAGAATACTCCATAGAGAAGAAGCTGTGGTCTCAGCAAAGATCCACAGAAAGAGGCAAGCAACAAGCCTAAGAAGTAAGGAAAGTAAAAAGCACAAAAGCTTTACCAAATATTGGCATACCAGAAAACAAAATAATCTGATTGGAGTCAGGACTCACTGCATACGATGCTCCATGCTGAAATTGTAGCAAGAATAGGATAAATCTTAGTGACACATTGGCATCTGACACTGCTGCCAGTGATGACCCCAGAGCAGACCATCCTGAAAGAACTCTCTCAGTAGCAAGAACAATTCTGTTGGAGATGTCTTCAGACACTGCCCTTTCTAATAAGACTTCTACATTTAACCTGGAAGTTTCAGTGAAACATCTCATACTGTATCTTTCTATAATACATCCAGCTCTGTCGGATCAGCTGAACAAACAACCTTCAACTATGAAATTATTGGTATGAAAACACTATCAAAATTGCACTCATTGGTTTATGGAAACCTGTCAAGGCTTTATGCCTTAGTAGATGCAGACTGTTTGAATAGAAAAAAATGACACAATATATGGCCTCTCAATTGCAACAGAGCTTTGTGGATACTGGGATAGTTTACCTTTCACTTATGTTTGGTCTAATAGACATTATGGTGAAAATATTTGATTTGGATGAGATGCAGAAGATAACCCAGCTGGTAACTTTCCATGGTCAGGAACATTAAGCCTATTCCCTGAAATAAATTGCTAGTTCAGTTTCATGTGTCTGCTGGGGCTAAAAACCCTGGTACAGCAAGATGGAAAAAGACAGATTCAGCAGCAACCACAGAGACCAGGCCCAAAATAATTTGGCAGAGATTGGGCCTCGGATTGGCACAGTGCCTGGGAGTGAATTATATCCATGCCACTGGACTTAGTGGCCTTTCTCATATGGTCCTTACTATATATTCTTACAGTGACTTAGCATCTACCTCCATTTATGTACTTATTGCCTCAAATATCTTAAAAATACTAATATCATAACTATTAGAAGATTTCTAGTGATGACATGTTTGGCACCTAGAAGTCTCATGTCTCTAGTTTTTAAGCTTTGCTAGTAATTTTGAATTAATTTTTGCTGTTCTTTGTCCTTCCCACTCTATTTCCTGGTACAAATTTCTATCAATTCACTGTGAATGTGGCTGTTTGGCCAGCTCCCAGGCTTGAGAAGGCTTCAGTGAAAGTACAGGAAAAGGAATCGTAGTCAGAAAAGTACAGAGATTAGGGAAAAAGATACTCAGAACAGAACTCTGACTTTCTGCCAGAATATTGACTTTGCACTGGTTGGCAGTGGAGCTGCACTGAGAGCAGCTGTCCCTCTATGGCAGGAAAAGGATTGGTCATCATGAAGGGTGTGCAGCAGGCCTTCATGGGTCATCATTCCCTGTGTAGGCACAAGGGATATAAGGCATTTCAAAGAGAGGGGCTATTGCACGGGGTAGCAGCACTGAACTCTGTAACTTATACCTGTTTGGAAGGCACAGCTGTCTCACCAGTCACAGCCAGCAATAAATTGGGTTGTTTTCAGTACTGGTGAAGCATCGTGAGTACTTTTTTTTTTTAGTTTCATTTTGAAGGCTTTTATTCAGGATATGGCAAATGGGATCATTGTGACCTCAGCTCAGCTCCATCTGCTGATAGAGACATTATTCTGGGGCATAATGTCACAATTCCTTTAAATAATTTAGACTGAAAACCCCCAGGAAGATGCCTGCAATGGAAACCATAATGCCTTCTGTCGCATCCTGCTCTGGGAAAATGTCTAGAAGGAAGATGAAAACCTGAGCTCAGCTCTCCCTCCCTCCTGCAGATAGGGAAAGGCTGTGCATGGAAACTCAGCTACTGTCTGCAGTGCAGTGCAGGTTTCTGAGCTCACTCTGGGTTAGCTGGCCAGGACCCCACTGGAAACGGAGTTTTGGTGCCTGGTTCTCAGCAGGGAGGTTTGTCCTGTCACAGTGGCCACTCTACTGCTGAGGTGTGAGACACGGAGCAGTTTCAAGCTCCTGAGAGTTTGTGCTCAGGGGAGAGAAGAGCAGTGAGAGGAGCCAGGGCAGCACAGAGGTGCAAAGCTTATGGGAACCAGATCAAGGATCTCTAAAATTGGCCTCCTGCTTTAGTTAACTTGGAATTAACACCCTGCATTTTGGAAGGATACATCTGACCATACACGTCTTCTTCCTTAGGTGGAACTCAAGTAATCAAAAAAATCATGACTGGCTGAAAACAAACAAAACCTCCACAGACTGTGCCCTTTGGCTCTGAGCCAGCGGGGTATACACTCAGCAGCTTTTTCAAAGACTTGAGACATGCTTCTTCACAAGAAAATCCCTGACAGTGAAAATTCCCATATAACCATCAGGCTCAAAGAATGATGGGTTGGAGGAAAAAAACTTGGTGTTGCAAATCTTGATGTGAAATGGGGGCAGCTGACAACACCCAATTGCAGGAACACAGGTATGCTGGGAAGCCTGGATTGTTTTGCATATTAGTCCTATGGAACAACCACTCCAGCCCATCTTCAACTTCCATTTCCATCCATTCAAATTATAACATGACTGCTGTTATAAGTCAATAATGATGGCTTTCTGTGTCAGTTTATAGGCAGGTTTCTTGAAAGTCAGCTGCTTTTTGGCTTTTGAACAAGAGCCAGCACTCACTGATAGCACTGTACGAACAGTTGCTTACTGGAATAGCTCAGGATGTGGCCCATCCTGTTCCCAGTGCACATTGCCCCTTCCACTGACAGCACAACCACACTGGCAATATAACTAAGTTTCAACAGAAAAAGACTGAAAGGCCATGGACACCAAATTCACATTCCACCCTTGGAAATTATTTCTGCCTAGTAAAGCTGGAATTAAGAGTTGTAAAGTGCATTGACAAAGAGGACTGCACATCTGCAACCATATTAAACATGATGGGTGGAGTAAACCTCATCTATAAAAGCCACTCGTGCCCTGCTATCTGATTTCATGTATTATCTTTGATGCCCAAGTTGTATTACATGATTGAAGAATTCAAATTCATGAGCAATTACAAATTAATTAACATAGATACAGACTAAGCAATTGGGGTGTATGTTAGCCTACAAACATTTCAATGTAAAGTTTCAAAAATCCCAAGTGACTGTCCACAGTAGCACATCTGGAAAGCTCAGTTTTTGCTTTCACCAGTGACAGCTCACAGAGCTGGATCCTGGTCCTTTGTCCAGTCACTTTTCCTAAGCAGATGTCTTCACCTACCCCATGTCTTTCTGAAGTCAGCAGGCCTCTGTATGAGAATCAGCAACTCTCTTCTTATTCTCAATGGCAAAACTGAGCCAAAGGAAGTAAGAATGAAAGAAAGAAGGAAAGAAAACACTTCATTTCTGATAAATCAAATAGGCTAATCAAATATAGTAAGGAAAGTCCCTGCAGAAATGTATTTATAACACACAAACAAGCCAGTGACAGAACGAATGACTTGAGCAAGTTAAGTGTCCAAATAATCCATGAGGCTTTGAGTTGGCAAGGATGCTACAGAACCAGATGTAGGCTGTGAATCAGCAGCTCTGGAATGCCAGCACAGAAGGAATGGCAGCAATGATCCAAGTGGGGACAGAGGCATGCAGAAACTGCTCCAAGACCGTTTTAGCAATGCACACATTTCTAACATATATGTATGTCCTTGTGATGGTAAAAAAATGGTTCATATGCTTTCCAGCTTATTTCCTCAGAGCATTAATTGAGGTCAAAAAGACTTCTTGATATCTTGAACTGATGAAATCTTCTGCTGACCAGACACTAAGGCAAAATTTAAAATTAAAAAACATGCTTTAGTAAGACCTATTTGCCAGAAAGTGGAGGCAAAGTGCTGAATTACTGCTGCTTAGTTTCCAAAATCTGTATTCCATAGACTGACTTCTGCTCTGGCTGGCACTGTAGCAGGCTGAGGAACAAGCAGAGGGAAGCAATCCCATGCTCCTGGCAGTCTGGTGCCAAGGGCAGGATTCCTTTCATCGAGTGGGGATAAGAGGCATGCTGTAGGCAAGAGCAGCATTTGTTCCCAGCTAACTTTGTCTGTTTGCTAAATAGTCCTAGGACAGATGTAGGTGCAGTGGGAGGGCTGGCATGTATCCCTACCCTCACCCTCCTGACTGCAGTCTCTCCTTGGCAATGGGGGATGCAGGATTATTGCACTACCCAGACTTCATTGCTAAATATCTTTTGACTCTGTGAAAAGATACTTGTACAGATCAGTGAATGTGCTTATACCATTTTCTTGTCACCAGTGCCACCCATTTCCCCCCCCATGAGGGGTGAGTGACGCTAAAACAGTCATTGGTCTCTTTGGTCCATTTGAATTCATGGTCCTTGTGCCCTACTAGAGAAAAATTAGATTAGGGTCAATAGAGAAACCAAATGAAGTTTCTGTTTCTGGAAAGAGGAAAAGCACATGATACTGCTGGAAGAATTATCTTTATTTTCTTCAATTAAGACATGCTTCAGGAAATTTTGCGGGGGTTAGAATATATTTATTTAAAGTTCAAATGTCACTTACTCATTTCATAATTAATTTTTTTTCTTTCCTTTTTTTATGTTGAACAGGAAAAAAATAATTGATTTATAAAATTCTAACAATAACTTTTCATCCAACTTGCCAGAAAAAAGCTTTAAAACAATTTCTCTATCAGCTGACTGAATGTGAATATGCCCTGGTCTGCTCAGCGTACAAAGAGATCATTGTCAATAGTCGGAAAACACCTCAACACTTCAAACACAAATCACATGAGAGGACCTTTCTGGTGACCAGATGGGTCAGGTGGCAAGAGGAGGACTGATAGCGATGAGAAGCCTACTCTGTTTGTGTTTATAATTACCACACAGGCTGCTTAGGATATTTTTAGTTATTTTTTCTTGTGACTCTGCTGTCACAGCAAAGTCAAATATCTTTACAGATTCCATAATCTACCTGAAGATGCATTTTCTTTTAAAGCCATTTCAGCTTTTGAGCGAAGAGTAATCCTTTCACCAAGGAAGCGGGAATTGTTTTCTTCTTTCAATTAAAAATTAGTTCTGGCTTTGATTAGTTCCTCAAATTACTTTGTCTAGTCCAAAATAGCAATGCTGAGTTCTTTTCAGAAAGGAGGATGGCAGCACTTTTTTTCCTATGCAAGTGAATTCTCTGAGTTTAATTTGGATGAAGATGGGATGGTGGAAAAAACAAAACAAAACAAAGCAAAATAAAACAACTAAATATGATGAGAATTTCTAGTGTTCCCTGCTGCTTCTCAGCTGAAAGACCTCATCCAAGATGGTAATGGTTCCGTGGGTTGTGGTCAGGAGGAGAACATTGTTTTCAGAGGACAATTGCAAAGCTCTGCTCCTTAGGCTGGAGCTGTGCTCTGCTCTGAGGCACAGGGCTAAATTACATTCTTTTCAGTCTCACTATGCCCAAACTGAGACTTAAGGTAAATTTAATTATAGTCTCTGTGGGTCTTCTGTGATCACTGCATTTACAGCTGCATCTGCTTGAGTGAAGGGAGAAGCAGCAGCAGCATTTTTCTCCCATTTCTAATGTGTCTCAGACCTAACTTGAAAAGACCACAGGTAGGATGAGGAATTTATGTCACTCCTGTGCTCTGGCTTCACTTACTGCTGCCCAAACTGATGCCATGTGTGACAAGGATGGGAGTTTGGGTGCTGAGGACACCCCTGTGCTGGGAGCTGGCCTCTTGCTCCTTGCAGAACACCGAGCAAATACCTGGCAGCGATATGTTGTTGCCAATGAGAGAATTGACCCAAGCTGTTTGTTACAAGTATAAATTATGCCTCACATTGCAAGGCACGTGGGCATTTAGAAATTTGGAAGGAGTTTTTTGTACTGTTTAAACGTGAATGGAAACTCCTCAAACAACTGCCAGTTTTTGTTCCAATTACTGAAAGGTGAACCTAACCTTGGTCTTATGAAAACAAAAGCTGATTCCTGTTCAACACCTGTCCTCCAACAAAAATTAGAATAAGGATCTACCATGTGTATTTCCCATGCAGTTGACCTGCTATGCCCACTAAATACTTACAGGTAGTGTGTGATCTGATTTTGATTCACTGGTTGTTTAAGTAGTACAGATGTTTTGCTCCCCAAATAAAAAGCAGAAGAGACAAAGTACAACAAAATGTCAAAAACCCCAACCAACTCTATGCCTAATGGCTTGTGTTTGCAGATCAAATGAAGCAGCACTGTTTGCAATTGTTTCTGAAAAGCTTATGGGTTTCCATATTATCTCACTGAGCAGAAAATCCCTGATAAGCGTAAAAATGAAGAAAGAGCTCATCAGTAAAAGCATGAGACTTCAATAAATGGATTAAAACAAGTTGATCTGCATCTTCAACTAGAGATCAGGGGTATGGCTCTGTGTTTGATTCTTTGCCAGTTATGCCACTGGGACTTTGTCTTTGCACTTGTAACCCAGGCAGAGAAATGGCATGCAAAGGAGAAAAGTGCTCAAAAAGCTCATTAATGCCTCTGTAAATAGCAGTTCTTGCCCTGTACAAGCACTGGGAATGCTTTTTTAATGAAGATTCAGTGAATATCCAAGCAGCCTCAACACTGAAGGACCCTATACTGCTTTACAAACTTTCTACAGAAACACAAGGTAAGAGTAAAAAGCATCTGCAAAAATAGCTCAGTTGATCTGCATCTAGACTTGTGCTATTAATTAACATTTTGATATTGAATGGTTTCTTTACATGCATTCCAAGATAACCACTGGCTGTAAAAAGCCAATATTTGGGTCTGTGTGTACGAAACAGAGTGGATGCAGAGCAAACAGAACCATTATGAGTTTGGCTGAGACTACATATTCTTTCTGTTACATTCCCAACCTGAATTGCAAGATCAGAGATGATGATAATTTCACATTGAGAAGCTAAAATACATGCCTCAAGAAAAGAAAATAAAACAGTTTGTACTTTCCAAACTGAAAGAAAGAGTCCTTCAGTGAGTCATGGCTATTTATGCAGGATTGCTTACAGCACGCTGTCAGACGCCTGGCAATCAGCATATTGCCAAAATAATATAGTACACTCAGTTGTACAGACATAAGGTTTGTGATTTGAAATTATATAGCTTGCTAGGGCAAATGTTTCAAGTTTTGTCAAAGATAGATTTGTTCTTCGGTCAAAATAATTAATTCTGTCAAAAAGGATATTTTCTTGTGGCAAACTCAGAAATAACAAAACATTCATGATACGCATCCATTGCATTCATTTGTGTAGTTGTAATTCCAATCTTCTGTCATCTGACTGATTACCTCTGTGACATGAAGCTCCATTAACAGAATGCAACAATGCAGTCAAAGAGTTTGAATTTTGGCAGCATGTCATCATATGCATGTAATGTTAAGAGATGATACTTACTCTTCAATCATTGATTTGACTCATCTAAAAACACCATATGGCGAAGCAGAAAATAATCCAAAGGAAATCCATTCAATCAAAATAATTATTTTATATTTTGATTTCAGGATATAAAACTTCCATAGTATTATTCATCAATTTTCTTCGATTCTTTAGGAAATGACAAGCATTGCTGCAGGGTTAAAACTGGACAAAAAATTCATAGGGATGGTTTGAGTACTGTTGCATATAGATGAATCAGACTGTGAGCACTTGCTTCAGGAGTCTGAAATTAGAATACTAAACAATTGCCTATCTTCAAATTCTACATCTTGAATGATGTGGAATTCATTATTTTCTCTCTAAGTCAACATTGGAAACATTCTCTTACTGGGCAAAAAGAACTTGAAAAGACTGCAGAAATGTTCAAAATATTGATATTGCTCTTCTATTTAAATTTGATTTTGATTGTGCATGCTGAGAGTTTTATGATTTCATTCTAAATTATTGAAATACTTTAAACTAAATTAAGGACCGTTTCATACGCTGGAGCTTATGAAAACGAGCTGTGTGTTTAGAGGCAAAAAGGAAACAGCAAAAATATTCTCTAACATAACATATGGTAGCTTGTTTTTCAAACCATTGTTTTTGTCATCCCTTTCAAAAAAAGATGATCACTTTAATAACCACATAAAGCAATATGTAAATTAAAGGCAAAAGTGCATGCTGTGCTCTACCAGTGGAATGTCTGATTTTGATCAATGCAAAGTGTCAATTTAATACTTATAATACACCAGTAGATCAATTGTTGTAATGCTGTGTGGGTAGATAACTTCACTAAACAATTCAGTCCTTAGGGTTTGTTTCCACTCAATTTGACATGTGTTCATTGATATTGATGTTTCTGTTCCCACCTGGTGGGGAAAGCACAGACTAGTCCATCACTGCAGGCTGGTTAGTCAGTCTGTAAAGGATGCCATTCTGAAGCTGATTCTCCCTTATTTTTCTTTCAAACATGCCACAGGCACTTGTCAAATTTGTCTCTTTGACATAAAAGTAAAAGGTTTCTTTAACACACTTAGAAACCAAGTATCAGTTGCTTGCTTTTGCTGGGAGTTTTTTTGTGGTTTTGTTTGTTTGCTTGTTTTAACAGAGAAAATGCAATAACAGGGCAGGCAAAACAATTGAGAAGTTGCGGCATGGGGAAGAGGGGATGTAAGTACATGGGTGCCAGAAGTGCAGTTATCACAGAACCATGGAACAGCTGAGGCTGGGAGAGCTCTGGAGATGTCCTTTGCCTTTCACTTTGCACACTAATACCATTTGGTAGCTTCTATGTGCTCATAACTCATGTTAGACTCTAATCAGCCCTTTCAGAGAGCTAGTGGCAGAGCTCTCACAGACAGTACTTCAGCACAAAGTTTGAATCAATAATGTTTTAATGGATTCTATTTGATCTTTTCAAGATCCAGAGAACCAATCTGATTCTACGTCATTGGAACACTTTCCTTCAAATGAGTGCCAAGCACAGCCTCTGCTTTGGAAAAACTGCTCTAAAAAGTGTACTTTTACACTCTGTGTGTGCAGCACATGAAACACTCATGTAATTAGAAAAGATATTCCGAGACTGATGCATTAATGTTACCAATATATTTCATATTACTGCATGTCTTCTTGCAGTTTTCTGGAAATCTCCTTAAGGTGGATCCAAATTTACATTTAAGGGTTCCATGAGTAAATTAAAGCATCTGAATGAAACTGCCCTATTTAGGAGTCCAGCTCAGTATTTATCCTACCTAAGCTTTAGGCATCTAGGACTTGGCTGTCCAAAGCTAAGTTAGTTTACCTGGGCTCTTTTGCAGCCAACAGAAGGTACGTGGGCTTCTCCAGAGGACAATTTATCTGACCTATCAGTGACATAGATCACCTTCTGGGGTGTTTAAATTGGTTCATAGACTGTAAGAGGAGACGAGGAAAACTAGATTACATGTTAGTTTCTAGATACTTATAGTAGGTTAGGTGGAATCTGCTCTAGGTGTTAACTGTACTGTTTAAGGGTTCTGGCTGTTTGACGCTCTGGGAAGACTCTTGCCCCAGGAAGGTCAAAAAAAGAGAACATAACACCTCTATGACAGACTGGACTTCAGCTTTCCTCATTCAAAATGCTGAAGAGACTCTCCTGGTCACCAGCCAGACTACAGAACATGAATACAAAGGTTCCTACATACTTTGCTATATGACATTTTCTCAGACAACCTATTTTTTTCTTGATATTTCTTGATAGTTTTAAAATGAATATTTTTCTTGATACTTTTAAAAATTTGTTAGCAGAAGAAGAGTGTTGCCACACAGAAAAGATTTCTATTTTACCTGTTTTCTTTCTTTGCTGGGGCAAAGTGATCTCAAAAAATTAATAATCAATTAACCAGTTGACAGCAACTTTAAAGTCTTGTTTATATGATTTTGCCTCTTTTAATGTTGAACCTTGAGGAGAGATCAAAGCAATGAACATTGGTAATCTCGTGGGAAGCCTGTCTGAAGCAAACCAAACCTTTGCTCCTTTTTCAGTGTTCTCATTAAGTTACATAAATATCCTTGCTAGCAATGCAGTAAATTCTGTTGACCATGTATAAAAAGTAACAGAATTCAGCTTATTACCTAGTACATAATTACCCTGTCTAGCTGGAATAAAAAACAAAGCAAAATTACTTTTGTCACTTGTGCGTGCAGATAAAATCCTTACAGGCAAAGAAATGGATTTGCTAAGTAAAAATCTGTCATGTTCATAGGTTTTTTTTCTCAGAGCAGAAATGCTCTTTAAATTAAAAGAATTCTACACAGCAGAACACACTGGTGGAAGCACTCTACTGTATTTTCATTAATATAAATGAGATTTTCTGAAAGGGTTTTCTCTACAATCTTGTATATCGCATAAAACCTCTAGTAATCCTAATAAAGATTTATACCACATTGGACTTCTTAGTCAATTCTGACGTGATTTGACCAGCATGCTTGTACTTGTCTCTTTTAAAGACCAAGTCACGCTGTTGAGCTGGGAAGTACAAGAAAGAAAGGGAATACCTGTCTCCCAGGGAAAGAGCTGTGTCACTTCCCACATCTACATGCAAAGAGGAAAAATGAAAAATGTACTTTCTACTCGGAGCAAAAAACAGCTCTTGTGTCATATTCAACATTCACAAAATGCTCAGTAGGGATTTCTTGAGAAATCTTTAATTTGGCCAAGAAAGAAGAGCCCTAAGCAGATGAGAGGCACAAAAAGCAGCTTTACAAGCTTACAAGCACTGCTTCTCATTGTCTGGGTTCAGGTCACAGCACAATCTAGAACATAGTAACAGAGTAAAAAGACTTCTTAGGTCATTGAATGATGTCTCAGGCAATGCAAGAACCACCCCAACAGGTATTTGTTTTAAAAGAGCCATGCAACTCCTCCATGAACAGCCCTGTACCTCAGCCTACACACCTCTCCTGACTGCCCGCAGACCTGAGGCACAAGGGAAAAGGACTAAAGATGTGCCTCTGGGGTACCATAAGAAGAAAGCATGAATGGTCATTTCCCAACATCCTTACAGCAGCAAGAATTGGAAGTAAATTGACCAAAAGATCCTAAGATGTTCCAGGAGTTTCTAACACCATCAGCAGTGTCTTTCACTGAGCACTGAGCCCACCACCTACTCCCTGACTTCCAGAGATAAGAAACAGAAGTCCTAAAGCATTGCAAACACACAGAATCTCCTCTCTAACATTCATTTGTGAACCAGCACTACCAATAAATGGGATACAAAAGAAGTTATGTCAAGGTTTAATGCTAACTTCAGAGTCATTCTTATCTTGTGTTGGGATCCCCATCCATAAACTTATCAATCTCCATCTTAAAACACTTTAAGTTTCTTATAACAATGTACCATTGTTGTCTACCTTTTCCCAGGGAAATCAAGCCGTGGGGAATACAACAGGAATGTAGTGCATTTTTTCTATTAAAACAGCGCAAACTTGTGTGTTAACCCTTACAGTGTTCTGCTAAATATTACACATCTAAAGTAACAGTGACCAGTGCTGCTTTCTGTAGACCAGGCTGTACCTTCCAGCAGTGGAAGGGCTGATGTATCTGTAATCAGTGTAATCTGTAATCCTTACCCAGAAAGGACGGCTGCTCCAGATAGTTAATTCATGCATTAAACACTGCTACAATTAAATTTGCAAGTCCTAGATTAAATGCAAAATACATACATGCATACTTTTTTCAAGGCAAACGAGGACTGGTACCCAGCTATGCCACTGAGACCTGTGATAATATTAGAGAGGAAAGATTTTCAGAAGTAGTGATGAGATTAAAGAAGTATTTTTTCCCTCTCCCATTTTTAAATGAATGTGGGGAATATATCTGCTCTGGACACTTGATTGTCAATTTTATTATCAGAGAGAAATTTATATATGATTTTAATGTCACACATAAAATACTGATAGCATATCTACAAAGTAAATAAATACAATTTATTTACTTTTGAATAATGATAAGTACACATAGCAATAGAAGTGAAAATTTTCTGTACTAAAATTACTTCAGTATATTATTAGTGCTGTTGATGATATCTCTGAAAATAGGAGGAATTAAACTGTTGTAAATGGAAAACACCAATATTATTGACTTGGAAGCAAAAGGGAAGATTATGTTGATGAGGCTTAGAATTAAGAGGTAAACAAATATGGAATTTTATAACAGAAACATAGAAGGGTCTATTCCAGGGAAAACACTTGAAAAAGAACTCTGATATCCATAAAGACAGTTGTTACAAGGCTGCTAACTCTGACCAGTGTCAAGAGAAATGTAAACTGGCCCTACAGCATACAAGGACCGTTGATGTCTCATACTAGTAGCTTGACGCTAACTCAGTTAATTTCAAATACATTTTCACTTTAGAAAATATTCTGAAGAACTTTCAAATCTATCTATAAAACTATTTTACAAATTATCGCTGAAGTATTTCACTGACTATGAAGTCCATGCAGACTAACTGTTCTGCAGAGCCATGACTGGGTAGGGGTCTGGTGGACGAGGTAAGAGGGACTAAAGGACACACAGGGCTTCAAATCTACAAGGTCTTTAATAAGCTTTTACAGGTTCATCTGCCAAAGTGCAGTGACCAATGAACCATGTGCTTCAGCTTCCTTGCTCTCAGCTCCCAACTCTCTTCTTATATCCTAAGCCTCACATACTCTTCAAGGTAAACCTTGATCTCATATCATTGAACCACACTCAAAGGAAAGGAGTGATCTATCGCCCCTGTGTGCTGCCTGTTAAATGCTTGGCCAGCACAAAGGGCACATGGAAAATTCTAATTTTACTCACATGATGCTATGTAAGTTCCAGCTACTGAGAGGGTCACTGTTTCCCATTTCAAAGGACATAAACCTTAATGAAAAATTTATCATATATCCTCCCCTTTCAGCTGGTGAGAAGTCTAATGCTTTTGGGGAGTTCCAAAAATGGAGACTATACGAACTAAAGAATCCATTTCCTTATTTTTCCATCCAAGTACAAACCCCATCTTCACAGCTGTAACCAAGGAAGGAAGCATTCTTTGCCAGGAATGATGATACTATTGTTTCTGAAAGAGATGAATATGGGCAGATCAGAATACAATTATTCTAGAGGCGTGGGAATCACCAAGGCAATTTCAATTCCACTATCCTATTTTTTCTCTGGCAATGTCTTATAATTTTCTACAGACCATTAGGAAAACAACAGGGTTGTTGATATCTAGTGAAGAAGACAAACTTAGAGTACCACAGTCAGAAGGATTAATGGCTTTTAAGATTAATCCCTGTCTTCTAAATATAAGAAATAAACAGGGTTTCATAAATTATTCTCACTGTTTTTTTGTCTTTGCCCATGTTATTCACCATTTTGGTAGGCACCATGACAGAAGTAGTTCTTCCAGACAATTGGATAACTGGAGTGATGCAATAGAAAGCATTGTGGCAACAAGGAGAAAAACCGTATCCCATCATCACTACCAAAGAGGATAGGGTATCATGACAGAGGTGAGGGCAGACAAGCAAAGAGAGGTAAAGTCATACAAATTATGGAATGCAAAACCAATGATCTTTAAATCTGAGAAGGTATTTAAGGAAGAATTAAATATTATGGGGCAAGAAAGGTTCTATTAGTAGCTATAATTTTTTTGAACTGCTTGAGATGCCTGCTGGATGTTGGGAAAGCAACAAATATATCAGGGAAAACCATTACAGGGCTGGATAGACAGGGTAGAGCTATATAAAAGCTGAAAAGTGACCACCTTCATGAATGAAATATGGATGAGAAGGAAGTTTACTGAGGATGACACAAGCTCTTTAGATGTTGCCAAAAAGTGATTAGTACCTGTCTCATCTCTTACCTGGTTTTCTTTTCTTTACTCAGCCACTCCTAGTGTGCTAAATCATCACTTTAGCACTAAAGCTTCTGAATAACCACTAAGAACTGCAGCTTTCCCACATACTAACTCCATGTCGTAAGACCTGGCAAATATCCAGATTAGAAAGAAAAAAAAAAAAGAAAGACTTTTACTAAACAGCTTGAAAATCTAGTGAAACCTCTCTACCATATCCTGTGGCCAACACGGTAAATGAGCTTGGTGAAAATGTGACTGAGGAGATGGAGAAAATTATATGACTTGCACTATGAAAAATACTTGTGCATGTACACACTCCCCCCACGTCCCCTCACTCCCTTCACCTAGGGCAGCACTTATCCATTTATGGGAAGATTAGAAGTCAGGATGATGAATCTGTGTGAGACGAGCAGGAACTTCACATGAAAGGTTAATATTGAAGCACAGTTGTCCCACCCTCTCACTCATCGTGAATGATGCATTTACCATTGCCAAAGAAATTTCTTCAGCATACAAAAAAACCCCAACACTTTCAGCCTAGCAGTTTCAGACTGAAAGTCAGCTCTGTTCTGCCTATTTCATGTACTGTCACCAACAACAAATATCAGAATTGAGAAATTTCTGTGGATAAAAGAACTAGAAAAAGGGTTGGATTCCTCTCCTCCAGCATTATTTCTGCAGCTTAAAAGTAGAGAGAAATAAATATAATTTTACCAGTAGACTTCAGACATGTATTTGAGTATAAGCATATGTCAAATTTGTTGAGAAAAAAGCTGTGTAGGGTCATCTTTCTAAACAGAATGACACCTACAAAATAAATATGAATTTTACAATCACTTTGTGTGGGTGTGGGTGTGGGTGTGGGGGGGTGGGTGTGTAGGGACTGTGAAAAACACAGTTTACTTCAACAGCCATAACCCCCAATGATTTTTGATGCATGAACTGGACAAAAAGGTCTAGCCAAGTATAATTTTTCAGAACAATATCAGTGGGAGGCAAACCCCATCTTAATACATGACAAGCTTGGCTGGTTAGCCGCAAGAATTAATAAACAAGAAGAAAGGCAAGATGGTAGCTCTGTTGAACTAGACCAGAGTGGTGTCCCTCACCTGCTTGTTCCACATCTGTTTTCTGACATTGAGAAGTGAGGGATCTTAGTTCCGATTCTTGATTCTGAAAGAGCTCCTGCAGAAATCACAGCCTTTTCTGCCTGGTTCTACTATCTTCCCAAAATTGTCTCTTCCACTTGGCCACTTCTTTCCCAACTACTTTTCTTGTTTCCTTCTGTGAATAAAGCATCTGCTTCTTGAATTCAAGACAGTCATGCTTCTTACCTTCAGCTCTGGCTCCCACATCAAACAGATTGACTGCAAAAGGAAAGCCTGCTAAAAATCCATTGCCCAGACACAGAAACTAAGATACAATCCAGTGGCAGGTGTAATAAGGGTTATAAATGATGAAGAGCAACTGAGAATAGAGATTTATGATGGGATGTTTCAGACAACATATGCTGGATGATTTTAATGGTTAAAAATATAAACAAGGTCAAAAAGTGTGTTCCTTCTTCAAAGAGAATTGGAATCAATGCTTTAGGTAGTGAGCAGACAATTTTTGTTGCATGAATTTGCACATATTAGCTGAAATAAGCATCTAAAATGTGACATTATTCCCAGAGCTTGCTTTTGCTTTTAATTAGTCTATTGCTATCAGAAAGAATTAAATATCATCTTGGTGATTGGGAACAAACTTATTAAATATGATCTTGGTGAGGAACAAACTAGAAGGTTTTCAGGTTTTATGCATTTCCAGTTAAAAAGTAAAATAAAACTGATCTTTAGAATTCTATTTTTGCCAAGAAGTTAATATATATCAGAAACACAAGCAGAAATATCCTTAACATGCATTTCATCCGTCGAGTTCATATAAAATCCTAAACTTGATTGAGACAGGAGATACGTTCCACATCATATTGTTTGCTGCAATGAAAAGGAACTTTTGAATTTTGTAACTGGATGAGAGCTTCAAATAATCTAGTTGGACTCCAACAGTTTCTTAGGCCGCTGAGGTCCATCCACCAACCTTCAATCAGTTATTGAGTTCCTCAAGCTGAGTTGACTAGACACAGTCTGTTGGTAAAGAGACTTAAAATGTATCTATATTATTTAAAATGTATTTGTATAAGCTGTTTGAACCATACAATTTTGTTAATTTTAATTACACTTTTACAGTAAAATATAATGTTTCTAGACTTCATAAGTCACCTTAATAGCCTTTATTTACAGAGTGTGTTACAAGCAATAAAGAACTTTGAGGTACACACTATATCTGACAGATTAATCACTCTTTTGTCCTACAAATTGACTTGCAAATTTGGAATAAAATTGACCTGGAATGCACCTTAAATTCTCACAAGTCGTGTGCTATATTTTCCCAGCACATTGCAAATTAATATGAGAAGAGCACTTGTGTTTGCCTTAGGCACACTGAATGTCAACAAGTGCTGTCAACTGATGAGTATCAGAATTCAATTCTTTAAAGGGCAGGAGGAAGCAGCTTTAATTCCCTTCTCCACAAACACCTGGTTTAAAGATTTATTCAAATATGTGATGTTCTTTTACGACCAAATCAAGATCACTTTTGCTCTTCTGGAGCAATTTTGATGGTTAATTACATCATTATCCAGATATAAGTTCAGGTTTGCCAATTCCCTTTGCTTAACATGCTTTTATTGCTGGGAAAGACTGAAGATCTAAAGGAGCTGTAAACCACGAAAGAATTCATAGAGGTTTATTGCACAGATCATAAAGAGAAAGAAACATGGTTAGTGAACTAACAAACACAAATTCCTTACATAAATTACTTTAAAAAATACACTGGTCTTTACTGAGAAACTTTACCAAACTTATTTGTCAGATAAAGAAAACATATTTGATTTACATGAGCATACTAAGCTTTAACATCAAACAGAAGGATTCACTTTTTATGATAACTGATAGAGCATTTTTTCTCATTACAATATATTACTTTTAAACAGAGTCTTTTATCCCAATCGTCAAAAAATATATGTTACAGGCATTACATAACAACATAGAAGACAGCAAATACATTCCCAACGAGCAAAGAAAGAGCATTCTGTAATTGCGACAAAATGGGAAATACATCAGAATGTTTGGTCTCTGCCCTGGTCTCACGAGACTGCATCTTTAAACACAAGTCCTCAAGACTGCTGTTTTGACACATCTTGGCGCCAGCAGAGATAACACACTGCCCTCTTTGAGCACACTGCTTTGTTGTGTCAGACCTTAAGTAGGTCATGTCAAGGAACGGTTGCTATTTTGAACAGCAGATCAGAGAAGAGAAACTTCATGACAGAGTCCCTGAAAGGGACCTGAGAAGATGCAGTTCGGCAGATCTCATTTAGCAAAGGCTCCCACAGCCAGGAAGGGACACCATCCGCCAGTTCTCCTATGAGCTTGCACAGACCCAACAGCTTCACCGTGGGCAGTCCTTTCTACAGAGTTCACATGCTGACATTTTCTGTTTCAACATAGTTACAATGAGTAATTTCCTACTCATGTGTCTGTGTTGTCTTTGTGTCTGCTATGCAAAATCGAAAAGGTAAGCAAGCCCAAGCATCCGTTTTCTTGAGAATCATGTCATTCTGAGGTTTCTTCCTTAACCAAGATGTTAAAATAGCAATCAACAGAAATTGGCTTTCTGACACGTAAAGGCTAATAACAACTATGTTTAAAACATTTGATTGAAAACACAGACAAACAGAACTGTAGAGAGATATCTATATATACCTCATATGCTAGATGTTGTGGAGCAGCACTGCACCTTCTACAGACTGAGCCTATATCTTGGCTTTTCCAGACAGCCATTTCCACATTTGCTGGTAGGTAGGGATGTGTAATTGTTGCTGCCCTGCATCAGACAGCACAGTCCTGCAGCATTTTTAATTGCAGCGGAAAAATAAACTTGTTACAACATGACTTCAATTTAGAAGACTTAGATTACCTCATAAAATAAACTAGTCATAGAAATATTTTTTGTATTACTGTGTGAAAAGAACCTATAGATGAAACTAGATTATTAGATAATTCTTTTGTCATGTGGAGCAGTTTTGAAGCTGTGTTTGCCTTGCACACCTATCCTAAGTGAAAACACAGCATTGAAATCCCTGAACTGAGAAGACTTGAAAATATGGGATGCCTGATTACAGATGGTCCCTGATAAAATTCATAATATTTCCTCCCTCTTTTAAATGAAAAAAGAACACTTTTAAGGGAAGGACGCTGCTATTCTGAGTCATTCTGCCCTACTAAAATTTACTAATTTAAGATAAAAGTTCCTTAATTTTTTTTCTATTTTTTTTAAATTAACTTCAAGGCTATTTGAAAAATTTCCAGGACAATTCATGATTTCTGTTAGGAAACTGACTGAACTTAGGCAAGCTGTGAGTCTGTACTTTGTTCCAATCTGAAAGTTCATGCCTGGATGTAAGAGGCACAGTTGTAAAGTCATGAGACTCTTGGAAATCTCTATCAGAATGGTGCACCTAATGATTTTTATCTAGACACAGTAAGTTTTGACTGATTGAAGTTAGATCCCCTGTAATAAATTAGTAAAACTTGTAATAAACTAAGCTTAAAAAAATTACTGTGCAGACTTTTTTTTTTGTAAATTGAGATGAAGAGGTTGTGAGAGACTCCATCCCTGGGGATGACACCAAGAGCCATGGGCTGCCGTGTGCTCTGATCTCACTCACCAGATTCCAGCTCCAAGAGACACACAGGCAACAAGGATCACAGGAACTTTAGCAAACACTGGCAGCTCCCTGACATCTCTGAACACCTCACGGATGTGGATTTTTTTCCCTTTCTGAGCCAGGAAAAAAACAAAAACAAAAAAGTCTCCAAATATCAATTCTATCTCAACTGCCCCCTTGAAGCCTTTACTTCACACTCAACCTCTCAGTTTTCTGTTGCTCATACAGGGCTTTGCTCTCCCCAGCACCGCGCTGCTCGGAGTTCTGCTGGTGACAGGGCCATGTCGTGACGTCTCTCCAACACCAGCTGTCAGCAGGGCTGGGGCAGAGCCCCATGAGGATGAGGCAGTGCCCTGTGCCTGGGAGAGGTCTCATCCCTCCCTGCAGCCTGGTAACTGCAGCCTGCGGAAGCTGAGGGTGTTCAGCCTGGAGAAAAGGAGGCTCAGAGGTGACCTTATCACTCTCTACAACTACCTGAAAGGAGGTTGTAGCCAGGTGGCGGTCAGTCTCTTCTGCCAGGCAACTAGAGATAATGCAAGAGGATGTAGTCTCAAGATGCACCAGGGGAGGTTTAGGTTGGACATTAGGAAGAAGTTCTTAACAGAAAGGGTGATTAGACATTTGAATGGGCTGCCCAGGGAGGTGGTA
This sequence comes from Cephalopterus ornatus, assembly GCA_013396775.1. Lineage (NCBI taxonomy): Eukaryota > Metazoa > Chordata > Aves > Passeriformes > Cotingidae > Cephalopterus > Cephalopterus ornatus. Next base: position 85,194 of record VZRE01000359.1, read on the forward strand.
GAGTCACCGTCCCTGGAGGTTTCTAGCAAAGACTGGACGTGGCACTTCAGTGCCATGGCATAGTGACACAGGTGACATGGCGGTGTGGTTGGTCAGAGCTGGGACTCAGTAATCCCAGAGGTCTTTTCCAACGTAATTGATTTTGTGATTCAGTAATCCTGTGTGGCTGCTCTATGTGGAGGGAACCAGGGCGGCGCCAGGTTGCCCAGGGAAGTGGTGGAATCACCATCCCTGGAGGTGTTTAAGAGACGCCCGGATCTGGCGCCGGGTGATGTGGTTCAGTGGTTAGCGGTAGTGCTGAGTGGACGGCTGGACCGGACGATCTTAAAGGTCTCTTCCAACCTTGATGATTCTCCAATTCTACGATTCTCTGGACCTCAATTCCATGGTTCTACGATTCCAGGTGCGGCAGGACACCGAGGGCGGCCGCGGGCGACACCCCCACAGCTCCCGCCCGCCCGCCCGGGGGCGCCGCCGCGCCTGCGCACAGAGCGGAGCGGGCGCTGCGGGGACTGACGTCACCGTGCCATCCCCCCGGCGGGGCGGGGCGGGAGCCGCGGCCGCACCGCCATGGCCGGGGCCATGTTGGGGAGGAAGTGAGCGCGGGAGGCGGCGGCGGCGGCCAGGAAGGAGCCCTTCCCTTTTCCCTCCTGCCGGGGCGGGCGCGGGTTTCCCGGCCACGGCGGCTTGCGAGACCCCCCCGG
>VZRE01000359.1:86397-114016 GCA_013396775.1 Cephalopterus ornatus
GGGGGGCGGGTCAGGAGACCTTTGACAAAGGCTCCGGCGAGAGGCCGAGGGCCGAGGTGCGGAGTGAAGGCGGGTCCCGCGGTGAGTCCCCCGGCCGGGCTGTCCCCGGGCTGTCCGGCGATGTGTGACCGCTAAATCCCGCTCCAAACGCACGCGTGGGATCTGCCGCCGGGTGATGGTCTGCGCAGAGTTTTGGGGAAGAAATGCAACACAACAGTGCAGGCTCCAGCGCATTGGTGCCTGCGATCTGTACATCAGCCTTCAGCTAACAACTTCTTGTTGTTGTTCTTAAATCAGAATAAACAGACTGTTTGCCTTACTGCACGGTTGTAAATGTGTTTTAACTGAAGTCTCTTTGCAAGGTTCGAGGCCTGTTATAAAACAATCTGGATGTTGCAGGGGAAAAGATAATCCTCTGCTTTTTGTTCAGTGGGTCGTATTTAGCTACGAAGTGGAACTGGAATATAAAAATAATGTACAGTAGTTTATTGCCTCGTTTGGTTGGTGTTGTATAGTAAACACACATTAGTCCTAATGCTAGTTTTATTTTTGTTAACTTTTTTGTTTTCATGTAAATATTTTTCCTGAGAGAGACAGTGCTGGTTCTGCATTGCTGAAAGTAATTTAAATACCAGTTATCTGTCTTCAAATGTTGGTGTGTTTTTGGTTTTTTTGAGGCTGCCAATAATAACTTTTCTGCAAACTATCTGAAATTGCAGGAGGTGATCTAATGAAATACTTTTTTTTGGTATGAGTTAGTAAATACTAGTGCTTTAGTCTGTTAATATTCAGATGAATTTGACAATAAAATATGGAATTCCTTGAGTCTGGAGCAACAAGAATGAAAGCATGCTTTTGAAATGAGGTAACTTGGGCTTATTTCAGCTGGCAAGTTACTATCTTGGAGTATATCTCTTCTTCCTGAGGTGGTACAGGTAAACTCAGAGTAAGGAACCAATCCTAGAAAATGAAAAATTTAACTAGAACAAATGATCTCATTCCATCAGTGATTGCCCATTCATTGTGACACTGCATAATCTGTTTAAAACCCACAGTTTAGTTTAGAAACCTTGATGTTTTCTGACTTAAAAAAATAAATTTTCCATATTTTCTTTTGTTAGTCCTAGTATAAACAAAAGCTTATATTTTTTAAAATGCTCTTTATGTATGCTTTAAAATTACCTGAAATGTGCCAAGGTGGTACTGTGTCTGAGCAGAACACATTTGCTTTCTGCTCAGGGTTAGTGTTTATTGTTGCCAGTTCTACTTTGGTGATTTCTGCATTGGTAAAAATCACAGCAAAAAATTCCCCAGTGATCCTGGGTCCAGTACATCCTTTGTCTGACTTAAGGGAAAAGTGCCCCAAAATGATTAGGTTGGGTAGCAGTGACAGTATTTGTGTCCTGTTTCACAAATTTTAATGAAATATTGATAATCTGTGATTTTGTGTTTATAGTGGTGGTTATAGGACAAGGTCAGTGTTCTCAAAATCATTCCTTAATTCTCTAAAGTGCTGAGACAATTACTTTAACTTGGGTTTGTTTGTTTTGGTGTGTTTGTTTTTTTTTTGAGAGCTATCTTGTTTACAAATGTAGAGACCTTCTGACCTGAGTCAGTAGCCAGCCACGCTTGTGTTTCTGTGTTTCAGAATTGCCCAAGGGAGGATAGTAACAGAAACAGTCCTCATGAAACAGGTTCTAAAAATGTTCCTTGATAAGCTTTGTTTGGTTACTTCAGCTGTTTGATTTCTGCCCTTATTGGCTGCCTGTTGAACAGCAATTAAGCCACTTCTGGTTTTTTTATAGCTGCTTTCCTCAGCTTCCTGGAGGACTTGCACCTTCTGTGTTGGCTGGGTCTGGAACAGTGAAGGCTGCTTTAATAATCCTTGGGAGTTGGCTGTAATGGTAGATGGGAGGTGAAGACTGGGAGGCAGCAGAAGCAGGGCTTTATCCCAGACTGCAGATTCGATTCCTCTGGAGGAGGGTGTGGAGGCACATCAGTGACTACAATCAAACCCTCCTCCTTTCTGTCGTCTCTGAGCTAGCTATCCTCTCTTCCATTCCTAGCTCCTATATAATTAATGTCAACGTTGTCTTTCTGGACGAGTGAGTCACTTCGATTTGTGTTAGATAAAATACTTGTTTAACTGTAACCAGTGTGTAACAGCAGTTTGAGGGGACATATGGTGTTGGTCTGTTTTAAAGAGCAGACTCTGAAACAAAGTATTGTTTTTCCACAGGATGAAACTTTTTTAACTAGTAAAAAACTCTTAAATTATTGATTCAAGGGGGCTTCTTTCTGTATTAATAGTCTGTTAACTATTTTTTCCTAATGTCTCTTCCTGTTAATTAAATATAAGGATTTTGTTAAAATAAATAGGGTGACTCATTATGAGTATATGACTTTGATGTTAAATGTTAGAAATGTACCTGTACACAAAAATTGATACCAGTTTGCTCATGTGTTTCAGGCTTTTGAGTAAGATGGAACAGGGAGGAATAGCAACCTGATACAGGATTGTGTACTTTATTTTTTCAAATATAAAACTACTTGCAACTGAGTAGCTTTATAGTTCTGCATAGCACATCTATACATCTTTAAAAACATCTGTACCTAGTCTTGCTTAAAACTACCCCAAAGACAGACAGCTGAATACTCAGGAATTTCTGACTGAGGCCTAAACCAAAACCAGTACTCTCCAGTGGCTGAAGTGGCGAGGTGCTGTGGGCGTACACAAAAATGGGCAGTATACCTCTGTTGTCCAAATGTGTTTAGTAGTGATCACAGTATATTCCTTGTTTCTCTAACTTTTAAGAAAGAATCGTGGCTACCTGTCTGTATTTTCTTATTTGTTTAGAGTACTGTTTTTTTTTGGTGTAAGATGTAACCCCTGTGATCCTGGAAAGAGCTTGAGACATTTAGATTTCTGTTTCATGGTCTTTTAAACTAGTGTTGGATCATAAATAAGAGCAAGGATAGGTTTAAGTTATGTTAGAATCAGGTAATGAAGATCGCTTGCTACTGCTTTTGGCAGCAGATTTTTCAAAAGGGAAACGTAAATTATGTGTTGCTGAAGGCTGTGCTGGACTGTATAAATGCAAGAAGCAAGATGCCTTCTTAAAGCCACTTTTTAGTTAGTTATTTGCTAACGTGCAGGAAAGCACTGTTTTGTTAGAGACACACAGATAAAAATGCTTCATGTCTACAGTGCAACTTTAAACATGAATGAGAATCTGTAGCTGAAATAATACTATACTTCCACAGTTATTCTCTAATTTTTTTCTTACTTCAATCCGTTAAGTGATAAATAACAAAGATACTTTTCAAATGATACTGGTACGATGATTTAACAGAAAGCAAATATTCTATGTTACAGTAATCTGTAAAGGGAGAGCTCTTCTCCCTGGCTGCTGTGCCACTTGCTTAGAAACACCTCACTCATCCTTGATTGTTTTTTATTTTGTTTTTTTTTTGTTGTTCTGAAATTCAGTGACCATTTTTATGCCAAGAGTGCTTGCTTTTCTCTTTAGAAGAAACTTTTTACTAAGGCAAAGTTTGGCTGAAACTCTTGTTCCAAAATTATTCTCTACTTTGATGCTGGAGATTGAGTTTCTAGTCACAATATTTTAAACAAAATCACATTTTAGTCATTCTGTAACAATAAATAACTGCTGTAAAAGTTGATACTTGAGTTGCAGTATTTGCACAGAAATAAGGAAAATAGGACAAAGAGAGCTGAGATCCACTAATTGTTCTGTATCAGCTGCACTTTTGTGTGCGTGGAGCTAGGACAAGAAGAAAATCCTCTTTCCTTATCCTAAAAATAAGAGACTAATTTGTAACTGTGCCTTTTCACCCGTTTGCGGTGTTGGACTCAGTTAGGTGTGTCAAAGCAGCAATACCTTAGCTTAGTAACAGGAAGAACTGAGTCAGGTATTTGGCATCATACTTTCCAGAAATTATTCCATGTGGGATTATTCTTTTAACATATTTTGCACTGAAGGGGAGAACATTCTTTGATAAAGATGCAGAACTTGGAGGGAAGGTAGGCCCATTGTGTGCTACTTCAGCCTTTCACTGAGAATAAGCTGACATGGGTGGGTATGACATGGGTTTAGCTCTCCATTCCAGCAAAAAGCAGTGAAGAGCTGCTGGATATGTTGTGGTAGAAAAAGATGCCTCTGATTTTTTGCCTCTGATTTTTTTCAAGTAAATTTTCACTGCCGTCTTGGCTTCAGATATTCATGCATAAAAAGTAAGGTGAGCTCAGGGGTTCTTAGGAATAACCAGTTCTGTAGTTTATGGGAAGTTGCAATAGCAATATGAAGTTTTTTTACAATTTCTTCTCTGGAGATAAGTTTAAGTATTTCTCTGACTTTTGAGGTTAGATTTTAGTGTGGTTGTGATTGCAGATTTTTCCATAGTCCTCATTGAAGGTGTTGACTTTAAAACTTTTCTAAAGAAACTCATGCATGCTTTAAATTTTGTATAATTTAGGTGGGTTGAGCATCCTTTTCTGAGTATAATGGGTAACTAGTCTTCAAGACAATTGTGGAACTGTGTACTTCTACATAAGCCCTTTATTAAGATTCAGTTTAACTCCTGCTAAATCATGTTGGCAAATATACTTTTTTGAGGGCTGTTAGAACACTTGCAAAGTTTTTGCTGTGAGACCACATCCCCTCAGTACAGGCAGCTGTAGGAACTGAAGTTGTCTTGTGGTTGACTACTGACAGAAGAAATGCCAGGCAAGGAGCTAACTTATTTGCAGAGAGGAAGTCAGAAGCTCTGCTTGTTTCTTGGTGTTTTATGTGTTGCTTATAGGTCGTATTTGTTAAATGTTGAATAGAATTTGAGCAACACCTGCTGAAGATTTCTGGAGTGTGTCAAAGCAACCCGTACCATAGTAGTGACACTGCTGCTGTGCCTGTTGTGGTCACCATGTGGTAACGTTGCTTGGACCTTTTGTGTCTTCAATTCTTCATTAGATTTGATTGCTTACTGCTTGGGGAAGAAAAGGCATCTGGTATAGAAAAAATATCTGGCACTTTAATCTTTCTTGATTAATCTCTTAAAGGTAATGAGGAGGCTTTCTAGGGCATGGTAATCTGTGTAATACTGTTTTAGCTTTGTTTACAGCAGAAAGTAGACTGTAAAGAGAAGTGATAAGACATAGCATTGCAGATGTCAAAGATGTGAAATCATGCTGAGTGGGTGTAATTTATATTCTGAAAACATAATCATCCTGGATCCTGCTTGTCTAAACCTACTTGGTTAGATATTGATTTGGCGATGATGAAATGGAGACATGTCTAATATGGATTTTCATAGATGTGATAAAAGTACTGTGACCTGGGAGGGAAATACATAATGGCATTTTTGAGTGCTTTGAGGTTGTATTGTGGCTTCATCTAGGAACCTGTAATACTGAGGGTGTGTAAACAAACAACTTTCCACCTGCAGGGGTTGGAGAAGTGACGACAGGGCCCTTGTGAGGATACTTTTGGCCAGAATTATTAAATTCTGTGGCTATTTTTGTAGCAGCTGTTAACTTGAGGGAACTTGGAGTTTGCCATGTGCTTAACAGCTTTCACTATATAAATAAACAAGATCAATTAAAGGCATTACTGCCTGAGCAAAGTTCTTGCAGCTTGATTTCCTGTACTCATTAGTCCATGGCATTCATCATGTTCTTTATATTAACATTCTGTAAAACAAAAGAGACTGTGATTGTATGAGATACTGTAATTTGACTCTGTTCTCTTATGGAAGCATTTCAGTGACAATTGGAGAGTAGATAGTCTAAAAGTATTCTGTGTCTGCAGATTGCTCTCAAACAAGTAACATTTTTCTTTAACACAGAAAAAGAACAGTTCAGTCAACCTTTGCTTGGCAGAATAATTAAAACAAAACAACCCCCTCTAAATGTTGTTTAAAAATGTAGAGAAGGGAATTTTATTTTTTTTTTTTCAGAACATGCTGAAAATACCTGTAGACTGCACGATGGTTGCAGATCAGTGCAGGTTATACCTACAGTTCCTTCTTCCTGCTCTTTAGCATCAGAAATATTCTGTAGCAATATATATCTATACATAATGATGTGTATGTATACATTCAAACACATACTATGCAAAATAATGTTGACATTTTAATGTGCTTTTCCATTCCCATTGTTGTCATGCTTTGCTGGCAACAGCAAAAATCAGATATGTTGGGATCTATGAGAAATAGTGAGTATTGTTAACAGTTGCTCCACAGGCTGTCAGAAGAGTGTATCTGGGATCTTTCCCTAATTCTTCTAAAATCAATTTAATTGAAATAATTTTCATCTATATACTTTGTGGAGCAATAATTTGAAGGAGGGTTTAAATCTGACAAGCACAAACACACAAATTTCTAATGCCATGTGCATTGTTTGTAGTGACATTGGACACTATCGCTTTTCTTACTGTATTTTTCCAGTGTGCAATGGTAAATATGATGCTCCAAAGTGGAATTATTTCAGTGCATATAAATATGCACTTGAGCATGAAACAGATCTGATTAGTGTTGTGTGATGTAGCTGATTGATATCTGTGAAATTGGAGGCTTTTTGAAGCTAGAGCTTCTAGTGAGTAATAACTATAGCTGGTATCATCCTTTCTACAGTGACTTCCCTTTTGTGTAATGTGTTCTCAGTCTTCATTTTGTTACCTCAGGGTTCCTAGAACATGTTAGTTGTTTGTCTCCTAGTGTATGTAATGGCCTCAATTCTAGGACAGAGGGATGTGAGGTGTATTTGAAGCTAAAATGAGTAATCGAGGAGGTTTGTGCTTTCCCTGCTGTGAAACAAGTGTTCTGACAAACTTCAGCACCCTAGGGATAGTCTCTGCCTACTGAGTCTTGTGGTTTCTTGAACTTATTTATACAGTGAACACTTAATTGTTTTTTCCAAGAGGGAGCTTCTCCATCTGAATTCAAGGCCTCTGCACAGATAAGTACGTGTTGAATCTAAAAAAGCTTTGTTTGGTGCGGTGCTAGACGTTATTAAAAGACAAATGGAAGGTCAGGCTGGGGAAGGGAATTGTGGTGGGCGGATGAAAGTTGGAAACGGTACTTGTTCCTTTGCCAGAGAGGCAGTTCCAGAATATCCTTGGGGGAGGATGATAATGAGTTAAATTTAGGCAAAATGGAACACTTAACTGTTGCAGCGAGTTTTAACAATGGTAACTGATCTAGGTCCTTTATAAACTTTGCTCTTCTACTTGGCTACCTACAAAGTCAAGTTGTGAAAGTGCTACAAAATTTTGGACTTTGTAAGATATAATAGTCTTTGTAAGAGCAAAATAGTTTGTATCCTAATGGACTGTCAGCTGCTTAGAACTGTTATGAAAATCTCTTTTTTAAAACAAAGCAATATCATCCAGCATTCTCAAAATTCTGTCAGAGCTTCCTCAAATAGCCTTTTCCAAAAGGAGTCTTTTGTGAAATGTTCCCTTCCTCCAACGTGGCGTTTTCTTCTGTTGGGGGAATTTTATTTTAAGGATATTGTGTATGGCAAAATAGTTCTTGTGCTAAATGTTTCTTTTTGGTGTAAATTTTTTTTAACAAATGTTACCAAGACAGATGCTCTGTGTCGTGAGGTATACCTGTTTTTAATAGTTTGGCTTTACCATAGTAAACCTGCCACTGGAGTAGAAGAGAATAAGGGGTTCTTGGATATACAGACCAGGCATTGGCTAACCTTGTAAATCAAGTAGCTCGAGGTCATGTGGCAGAGTAGTTTTGGAGAACTATTTAGATAACACTTTGAAACGAAATGTATTTAATTCAAGGCCTTACTTGTAAGCAAGCGTATGAAGATTTAGGCAACTCTGTATAAGCTGATTTCCTTGTTACAGTCTTCATGTGCTTAAAATAGAAGATTGGGCTGATACAGTATAGGATACTTCTAAACTATATGAGCAAACACTTTCCAGTTCCACTTACAGCATCCTAATGACTCTTTGGTCTCTCTTTATTTTTTTGCAGTCCAAGCCATATATATTTGACCGTGTATTCCAGTCAAACACATCACAGGAACAAGTATACAATGACTGTGCTAAAAAGATTGTCAAAGGTAAGGTGGAAGAGCAGCTTTACCACAAGAAAATGTCTCATGTTCCTGTGGGTTTCAGGGTTGAAAACTGGTACTCCTACTGCTGCCTTTTATCTTCTGCATGTTTAATAAGTGCCAACGTGGATTGTAGCAATATAAAATCATCCTGTAGTCGAGCTAATAAATCCTGTCAATGCTTAACCTGCTGTTTCAGTTGATTGCAACACTTGATAATGTTTACCTGTTATGTTTTGGGTGGGGTTTTTTTATAGTTCTGTGCAATAATTGTTTAAAACCATTTGTCCGAAATTAGTCAAAATAAAATTTATTAATAGGTTTGAGGTGTGTTGCCCACCTGCCCTCCCAAAATTTTATTGGTGAAAAATATCCTACATAAGATTGTTTGCAGGGATATAAGTGGAAGTGAAACTTGTGAAATAAGAGTTTTCGGTGTGCATGTCAGGGTGTATGGTTTCTCCAGAACTGAATTGTCAGAATAGGCGTAGTACCTTTAGAAAATCAAGTCTTATCACAAAGAAGGATACAGCACAGTAAGTTCCTGTAGTAAGCAACTAGCTAGTTTCTTGCAAATAAAATTGATTCATTTCCTGAGGACATCAATATTAATTGACAAACTTTCAAAACGGCTTTACAAAGTTTTTTCAGAAACCCCTGAAATATCACTGCTAATGATAGGAGAACATTTGGTAAATGTAGGGGGGGTTGATCATTAGAAGAGTGGATTGCTGTGGAAAATCCATGCTGCTGCAAGTATTGAACCCTTTAATGAGTTAAAATAGTAATCAGGATTAGATCAGAAGTCTGTTCATTAAAAACTGGAATTGAACTAAGAATTGTAATGCTGCCCCTTTTCTCAGTGTAAAACTCTGGTTTCTGGGTGGCATTTCTAGGCTGTGCTACATCAAGTAGCAAATGAACTCTGGTGGTGGGACAAATGGATTTACAAGTTTGATTGAATGGCAAAGACCTCCCTATTGAGAGTATCTTCTCATAGTTGTTTTTAGAAAAAAAAAGATTTGCTTGCAGGATGTGGTTCTACAGTAACTGACTCACGAACAAGCCAACCCACCAGCCTGTCACCTCTCAATCTAAAACTTTGGTTTGGTTCGTTCATCATTTGGAAGAGAAGCCTAAGAGCAAGATGCTTGACACTTAGGGCATAGCTCATTCTCATCACAACTGGACAATTAAACTTTCCTGAAGGCAGAAAATACAATGGCATTATCATGGTTTCTTCTTTTGAGATATCAAAGATTATCTGTTCAGCCTGGCAATTGTATCAATTTCCTTCTTGTCCCTGACTCTGAATTCCTGATTTTTCTGGTTGAAGAAACAGGTTCTTCTAATACAGGAAACTTCTTAGACAGTTGATGATGGCATAATTCATTAAAAGGGGTAGGGAGAAACACGCTCCCTCCCCCTAACTCTAGCACAGGGTTCCCAAACATTGAGTGATTTAACTTGCTGGACGTTTTAGGAACTGCCTGCGTGCATTCTATTTAATTTGACTTATCTTTACAAGAAGGAAATGAATGCTAATGAAAATACTCCTTCCCTTCAGATGTACTCGAGGGATACAATGGAACAATCTTTGCTTATGGGCAAACATCATCTGGAAAGACACACACTATGGAAGTAAGAAATACTAAAACAATTTTCTCTTAATGTCACTGTCACATCTTTGCATCGCTATAGTCCTACCTTTCTAGAAATAAGATATCTACTTGTTTTCTTCTTTCAATTTTAATTTTCTTTCTCTTTCCATGACAACATTTTTATACCCCATTGTTGTTTTTAGGACTGAGAGTGGCAATTAGTGTATTTTTTTTCAGCCTTCAGTAGCAGGATGAGAAATGCAAGAATGATGTTAATATCATATTTTCACTTGTAGTAGTTTGGGAGTGTTCTGAGGCTGTTCTTTTCACTTCTGGCAGATGCTGGGGCTAAATAGATGGTCAAGACTTTCCTTTATAGACAGAATAAGTGCATTGTATTCCCCAGCACTTTAATTTTTAACCGGAACCAGTTGCTTTGCCTTTGGGTACTGTGTGTGATGTTGAATTCAATATGAATGTTTAATTTTATCGTATCTTTTTCTAATAAGGGAAAGCTTCACGACCCAGATGGAATGGGCATTATTCCGAGAATAGTGCAAGATATTTTTAATTATATTTACTCCATGGATGAGAATCTTGAGTTTCATATTAAGGTAAACTTTTCTTCATTTTTACTTATTTACTCTGTATTAAAACTGGAAGGTAGTCTGTGGGTAAATGGATATTCTGTATCTGTTTCAAATGGCTGTAATTTGGAAACATGATAACCTGAGTTGTTTCTGAAGTAACTGATTTTTCTTAAGAATTATGTTAACAGTTTAATTTTGTTTCCATGGAATGTTGATGGTAGCTATCCTGATAACCTGTGGCACTGCTGATAGTGTTTGAAGCTTTTGATTCAAACCTTTTCTTCTTTAAGGTGTATTTTGTTCAGCTGTAAGAACTTGAGCTGGATGTGGTGTTACGTGGCAGGTCATAGTAATCATACTGGATCCTTATGATCAAAAAACAAAGCATTTTTGTTTTCTGATGATGTATCTTTTTCCTCTTCCTACTCCCAGGTGTCATATTTTGAAATATACTTGGATAAAATAAGGGACCTTTTGGATGGTAAGCCTTTTATTTGTATTGAACATAGAAAGTAAATTGTTTTGGAGAGAGCTATTAAAAAAAAAAACAACCCTATGATACTTAAGTATGTGTTATGCTAATAACCTATACATAAGGGTACATCAAAATGGGAAATCATGGAGCTCATCTTTATAATATTACTGAAGCTGCAGTAGTGGTGGCTTCTTGTATATTAAGTTTTTATAAAGTGTTGCTGAGAGGTAACATTTATGACTTGGCCATGCAGTGTACACAGTGCATTCATTCATTTTACAATGAAATCGTATGTGCCTTAGCTTTGGAATGTTTTCTCTTCCAGTTTCAAAGACCAATCTTTCTGTTCATGAGGACAAAAATAGAGTTCCCTATGTCAAGGTGAGCATCAGTCTGATACATCTCCATCTTGCACGCCTAGTGTACACCATTTACTTTTGTTTTGTTGGTGTGGTGTTATTTTACAATCCCTCTTCCCCCCACCTTTTGTTTTCCAAAGGGTTGCACAGAGCGTTTTGTATGTAGTCCAGAAGAAGTTATGGATACTATAGATGAAGGAAAATCAAATCGACATGTAGCAGTTACAAGTAAGTATTATCTTCTGTTTCCTTTTAGTGCTTTATTGAGTTGCTTGTGGTGTGGAAGTACAAAAATAGTATGGAAGACAAAAATAGTTAGCTAAACAATTCAGGTTTCTGAAAGGGTTTGGCATAAGTGGTCTCAGCATGTCTTTCCAAAACAAGTATTTCAGTTAATTTCTTGTTAGATGATTGTAGACTTGGATTGAAAAGAGGAAGTAAGTGGTCAGTGAGGAGATCTGAATCACTGGAGAAAAACATGTAGTTCTGCTTTAGTAACAGTGCAAAATCCCAGTTTGTGGAATCTATTTCAGTTAACTTAGAAATCTGTAAGTAAGGCACTGTGGCTCACTGGCAGTTTGACCATTCTGTCACATATTCCAAGAGCAGCTGGTCAAAATATTTATTCACATGTGCTGCAAACTTAAGCAACATCCCAATGTCCCAAGATTTTTGACAGTAGCGTGCAACTGAGTCGCAAGAAGCCCTGTCAGAGGTCTCTAAATTCACACCAGTAGGAGCATTAGGAACTACCAGAGGGGTTAAAAAAAGACAAGGAAAGATGAGGTGCATGCAAAATAATACTTGAGTTCTTTGCAACTGAGGTGCCTGCCAGAAATGTCTGAGAACCAAACTGAGAGTGAGTTTCACAGTCTTCTGTGTCTAGTTCTTTATTCAAAAAATTAATACACATTAATACACATCCTTCTCATTTCTTTGGTTAAAGATCAAAATTAGAAATATGATGTTCCTTTTAAGGAACGATTGTCTTGCGCTTCCACTTCATTGCTCCTAGATAGTAAGGTTCTGAAGTGGGAACCACACGTAAGTAAAGGAGAAGTAGCAGAAATTTGGATAGAAGGGTATTATTCTGTGTTGAGCTGCTTCTGTGGCATCAGTAAGGCAGTCCTTCTAGATCTGTGAGGGATTGATAGTTAAAAGGAAGAAGACATAGACATTCTCATTCAGATTGCAGTCTGATTAAATTTTGTTAATGAATTAAAATAATTTTTTAAATTCAACAAGTCTTGTTTGTTCTGCATGTTTCATGGCAGAGGGGGCAGTACAAGAAAGGGCCAAAAGGTTATGGCCATCTAGTTCAAATTATCACAGAAGGATAAATGTGATACACTGGAAGTCTATGAAAAGCATTCTGGTATCAAAATCTAAATAAGCTTTCAGTTCTAATAAAGTAAATTGAAAGTGTGAACTCCATAGTTGACGGGCCAGCAAACCTGATCAGTGAGCTTTTGGGATATTAATAGAAGCCCAAGGGAAACTGGATCTTTGTTACTTAATTAGATGATGCCATTGGTTTTGCTGCCTCTAGTTCTATTGTCATTGAGGGATTACACTATACAGTGGCATTAGCTTTTTATCTCTCACTGCACTGTGGGAAGGTGCTTCTTTTAAGTGAGTTTGGTTGTGCAAATCTTTTTGACAATGTGTATATTTTGAATTATAGATATGAATGAACACAGCTCCCGAAGCCATAGTATTTTTCTTATTAATGTAAAACAAGAGAATACTCAAACAGAACAGAAACTAAGTGGAAAACTTTACCTTGTGGACTTGGCAGGTAGCGAGAAGGTAATTATAAGTTTCTTCTTCTGCTCTGAAAAAGTTTTTTTTTCTTTTCAGTCAAGTATCTTGCATTAGTGTAGTACTGATTGTTCAGTTGTAATCTCTGAGGTGTGTTCATTTTGACTTTAAAATGTGGTTTCTGAATCCTAGACTGGGTTGGATGTTAGATACTACCACTTTAAACTGATACGCATTTCTGCAGTGAGGGTTTGTAAACATGGACTAGGATGGGGAAATAGGGTAGAGTTTAGTTTCAGTGTCTGAGAGCACAAAAAGTCTGCAGGTGTGTGGGTTAACCAGGTACTGGAATAAAGAGTTGTATAGATGTGGAATATCTGAATTTTCTCATATAGTGATACCAAGTTTCTTAACTTGAAATTCTGATTAACTTTGGTTAAAAGAATGGGTTGCATTCCTATGTCAGTGGCTTAAAGCAAGCAAAGAAATATGTACTGTAATTACCCTTTCAAGAGCTGGATTTTTGACATTCTTTTCCTCTTTGCTTCTGGGTTTATCCCTGTCTTCAGTTTTCTTCATTTGTTTCTGCTGGCTGTTGTCTTTCCTTACATCACTGTTCTATGACCTTATTGTTATCTCTGATCCTGTGTTTATTCTGGAATGTCCTTCTTTAGTCATAGTCTTTTTTTTCCTTTTAAGGGCTGGGTTGCAGGTCTCCTTTCTCTATAGTTCCTTTCACTGTTTATTTCAAACTTTACTTTTCTGTGTTTCCCCAGTCTTTTTGAAATACATGAAGTTTGCTAATGTCATGTCTTGAGTTGGTTTAAACACAGGGAAATAGAATTGTTTAGTTGTAGTTATGATCACAGCCTGGTGAAAATAGTAAAGCGAGGTTTATAGAACTGTAAGTCAAATTATGCCCTTGAGGCAGAAGAGCTAAGGTAAATAGAATGGTATCAGGTTAGATTTTTTTTCACATTTCTGGTGATATCTGTTAAAGTTCCTAGATCACTCCTGTAGGTCAGATTCAGCCTCTGAAATCTGTTCTCATAAATTTCTGCTAATGAATTTCTGCTGTATTTTCCAGGGGTAGTAGTGGTATGTGGTTTAGGTTTTGTAGTTTGTTTTTTATGGTTTGCATTTTTGGGGGATGTGATGGTGGTTTGGTTTAAGGGTGACCTCATAATGCTTTTTTACTTTTAAGGAATTCAGTCTTTTTGACAAACTTCAAACTACTTTTGAAGTTGTTCATTTGACAGGAATTTTCAACTGTATGTTTATCTTATACAAAAAGGCCTCCTTTGCAAGGAGAAAATTAACTTCAGTGTAAAATATCAGAAACATCTTTAAATGCTGACTTTTGAATGAGAAATTGATAATGAATCAGGGAAAGAGTCTGAGGAAGAGTTTGCTTATTCTAATGTAACTTGCTTATGAGCGAGGGAGACTGACTTAAAGCTCAAGTAATTTTTTCACTTTTATCTTAAACATGAAAGGTGTTTTTTGAAGATGCATTTAGTAATATACCAAAATATTGTATAGGTTAGTAAAACTGGAGCAGAAGGTGCTGTGCTGGATGAGGCCAAGAACATCAACAAGTCTTTGTCTGCTCTAGGAAATGTCATCTCAGCGCTGGCTGAAAGCAGTGTAAGTGTCCTCTTTTGTACTTTTTTATACTTGAAGGTTAAAGGTTTGCATCTCTGAATATGATATTACACAGAAATTCTTACCAATCTCTGTGATATGCCTGGAGTCTTTTAAACTACTGCAGTTGCATCAATGCATTGCAGATGGCCATTGGTTTTGTACTGTGTTGACAGTGAAGATGAATAAGTTACATTTAATGCTGAGGGACCCAAGCATCATACTGAAAGTCTTTCTGGGCTCTAAAGGTTGCCAAACATAGAAGTACACTTTTATGTCATCCCATGTGTCTTCAGTCCTACTATTTATGAATTAAAGTAGGTTTTGATGTCTTTCTGATGAAGTTACACCTAGCAAAAGCATAGCTTGTATTTCAACAATTTAAATGTGCCTGAGAAACCATAACCGATCCTTTAACCATTTTCTTGGTAGACATATGTTCCATATCGTGATAGCAAAATGACCAGAATCCTTCAAGATTCACTAGGGGGTAATTGCAGAACCACTATTGTTATTTGCTGTTCTCCATCTTCTTACAATGAATCTGAAACTAAATCTACTCTTCTGTTTGGCCAAAGGTGAGTAAATGACTTATTAGAAATAAATGCAGAATGAAAAATAAATGAGTTACTCCATTAAGATTCTTCAACTGAATTAATTAGAATGTTTACTTTCTTTCAGTAATTTTTTATTGTATGTATGGCTAAGTGTGTGATCTACCTTATATTATATAAAAATCCTTATATTGGGCAGGACCCTCAAGACTGCATTTCCAGGAGAACAGCATATAGTTTGGTTCAAAATGTGGTTTAATGTATAGTCTTGGAGGGTAATAAGTACTTTTTTTTTTTTTTCCCCCCCTAAAGTGGAAGGAGGGAGGAAGGAGTTCATTCCTGTTAAGTTGAATCTTTTATTTGCCAGGGGAGCCTGTCCTCATCTAGCATTCCAGTAACATTGAGTTAATACTTGTACATTCCTGTGTCATTTGTAACAGAATTTTTAAGTACCCATTTCAAATTTGGTATTCTGTTAGGTAGCTCTTTATCATTGTACTATTAATGCTTTGTTATTATACTCCAGTTCCTGACCACTTGATTGAATCACTGCATTTTCTGGAGCACATTACAAAAGCAGTCGATGTTTTGCTAGTCCATCTGATCTTTGATGTTAGTGTACCTCTTCCACTCTAGTTCCACAAGGTAGTTTCCTACTGGTCTTCTCTGATAAGCTTTGTGTTTTGGAAATTAGATTAGATGAGTTCAGAACTTCTTAGAAACCTGGCAGAATATGAATAGTTTGTAAGTGTGGAGTAATGACTGCATTCTGCAACAGTGGAGGTTTCTGGTCTTCTTTTAGAAGTTGCGGGGGTCTTCTCCCTTTAGTATTTATTCAGTGAGGTACTGGAAAGTGTCTTCCAGCTGCAGCTATGTAGTTTCACTGCCTTGTGCTCTTGACTTCTTCAGGAGTTAAGAGAGTACACTTCTGTCTCAGCCACCATAGTTACTCCAGTATATTGATTCAGCCTTCTAGGGCTGTTCAAATTTATGCTGAAACCCTCAGCTGCAGTAACTGAAGGCTGTGTAAATGCCACATAACATGGTAAAAAAATCATGTGTCTTTTGGTAGTAAGGTCTCACAAAGACTTTCCAGAAAGGTTCTTATAGGGGTTCTAGTGTGGGGCTGGAGAAACGTTTAACTGCCATTAAGCTTTTTTCCTGTTCTGATCTCTTGGGATGGGGTGTTTGGTATGAGGAGACTATGCAGGAAAACTACTGAGATAAGTGATGTATGGCACTGAAGTAAAAACCAGACATTAACTTCATGGATATATTATTAGTGCCTGTAGATTTGTCTCCAAAGCTAATTAGCTAATTGGATGGGATTCACCTGACTGAATGTAGATAATCCCATCTGAAATTATCTAATTGGCTTGTAACACCTTTTTGGTTAGTGGAGATCTAGTAACTGGATTTTTTTGGTTGAAATGAGCTGTTCGTTAGATAAGCCAGATGGTTTGCACCCTAGAAGTATTATGCTCTCCATTGTACAGCTAGATGTGAATACTATCCTTTTTTCAAAGTTGTGCACAACTGTCCTGACCTGAATCCTTTCAGGTGAAGGTATGCAGCTGAATTTTTCCAACTCAATCAGCTTGAGATTTTTCAGCCTTCTCAAAGTTTGTTGTGTTGCTCTGTCCATTAACAGTTGTATCAATCAAATTGAAAGAATAGTAACCTGACAGGGAGTAGAAATAAACTTTTGGAAGAGGTGGGAATGTTTACACTTTCACTAGTGATCTGTGGAAATTTTATTTAATAACCTTTAATTCCTTTCTTTAAAACTGAAGTTTCAGAGCTTTTTGCTTTCTCTGTGTAGAGCAAAGACCATTAAGAACACAGTTTGTGTCAACGTGGAGCTCACAGCAGAACAGTGGAAGAAAAAGTACGAGAAGGAAAAGGAGAAAAACAAGACTCTGCGTAACACCATCCAGTGGCTGGAGAACGAACTCAACAGGTGGCGGAACGGTGAGAAACAATTAGATTCTTATTATGCAAACTTTGGTCAAGACAACAGACACTGAAAAGTCTGAAGGATACCAAAAATAGCTGGGGGCACTATGCAAGGCACTGTGAAGAATATTAAATCTAGAATATTAAGTTGACTTTGGAACTTCATGCTTTTCACTTTATTAGAAGTTGTTTCAGTTGCAATAATCTCGTAATGGCAAAAAAGTCTGAGAGTGTATTCGTGTTAGGTTGTTCAACACTTGGTTTACTGGTAGAGCTAGAGTTACATTGTAAAATTCTTATTTTGGGAGAGAAAAAACTACTTTTAATTTTAAGTGCAGAAACTTTTCTAATTCAAATCAATATCACAGGATCTCGCCCTAATTTAAAACTCAAACACGTTAGTAGGCAAAAATCCCAAAACTGCTGATGGTGCAGGATGTGTGCCCGTTCATTCTTCCTGAATAATTAACTTCTTATCAATTGAAGTTTCTGCAAAATGCAAGTTAATAATGAAGCCATAAATTCAGGAAAAGTGTAACGTAGGTCATAATTACAGGTGTATTCTGGAGTTTGGCAGCTATAGAAGATGATTTTGCAATCTTGTAGACAACTGCACCACATCCTGATATAAATCTGAAAAACGTGGGTTAACTGAAATAAATTTAGTAGGATGTGGAAGTTTATTCATTTTTCAAGTTTTTTTTTTTTTATTCTTTTATAGAGGTAGTATGAGGCCACACCTGAAATGTTAAGTATAGTTCTTTCAGAATATTGACACGAGATACTGGAGTGCTGGAAAGAGCCTGTGCCTTCCAAGGACTGCATAAAATGTTTTGAACAAAGCACTAAGGAATTTAGTTTAACTTGTCAAAGAATTGCATTGATTAGCATGTGGTATTTTTTTTCTATGTGAAGTTAGTGTTCTCACCAGAAAAAGCTTTATGAACCTAAAAGATAAAACTGTAACTGAAAAAGTATTTTAAATTAGAAGCAAAGCAATTTAAAACTAAATATGGCTACTTAACAGAACAGACTACCAAGGGAAAGAAAGGATTTTCTGTCTTCTGGGCAAGTTAGGTGACTTTATATAACATAAGGTTTGATGTAGCTTGTAGCAGAGTACCTGGGTGAAACATAATGTTCTGTGGTAAGCAGGAAATAGTTTGGATGATCTTAGTGGTCTTTTTTTTTTCTTTGCCAAGTAATCACATGGACTCAATTGTTTATTAATTGTGGAGCAATACTGTTAGTAGGAAATATGTAATACTTCTCAAGGCTAACTTTGTAGAAGACACTTTATGGCTGACTGTATTAAAACTAAGTGTATTCTTTAAGGGGAGACTGTACCAGTTGATGAACAGTTTGACAAGGAGAAGGCCAACTTGGAAGCTTTCGCAGTGGACAAGGATATTACTGTTATTAATGATAAACCAGCTACCACAATTGGAGTAACTGGCAATTTCACTGATGCTGAGAGAAGGAAATGTGAGGAAGAAATTGCCAAACTATATAAACAACTGGATGACAAGGTATAGTATTCTTATTTAATGTAAGACCTCTTGAAATTATATCTTGAATCATATTACTGTGTAATATTTAATTTGCCAGTATGCATTTGTTAGTTCAGCTTGTTTAAGTATTTGCTGAGACTGCCTACTCTTAATTCTGATTAAGAGAAATCGAAGTTGCCCTATCTGGTACTAAGTGAGTATACTTTCTTAGGTGGAAAGTAATGAGAAAGTGGGATAAAGAGTAATTTAAATACAGCAATTTTTTCTTTCGGTGTTATGCCTATTTTATTTGAATATAATATCAAATTTAAGCAGTAATATATTCTAAGAGAAAAAATCTTTTAATTAAATCTTAATTGTTTCAAGAAAGTTGGAACGACTTGGAGAAGACTTGCAAAAGTACAGGTATAAGAATTTGACTTTGAAGCATGGTGTGTTACACGTACATGCCACGTTCAAAGCCTACTGGATCAGGCAGTGAAATAAAAAGGATTTTTTTTTTTACTTCGATTGGTTTCAGTTGTGTAATTGTCTCAGAACAGGAGAAGGTTAGATGCTGAACATCTGATGTCTCAGATTATTTTTTCTGAGTGGTATTTGTCAATTTAATGAATCCAGTCTTATTTCAACTGTAGGATGAAGAAATTAACCAGCAGAGCCAACTAGTAGAAAAACTGAAGACACAAATGTTGGATCAAGAAGAGGCGAGTTTTGCTCTTGCGTCTTTATTTTTGTTTGTCTTTTCTTTAAAAAAACTGGAGGTGTTCTGAATGGGTCACAGTGACCAGGGAGAATGGCAGCTTACTACTGCACAATAGTTGTCTTTTATGCCTTATCTAAATGCTCTGCCTGTTCACTCCCCCCACTTAGACTGTGCTAATAGCTAAGCTTAAACCAGTTTGCTTGAATCTTAAGTATCCATGAAGATTGAAAGAATTGAAGTATTTTATGCAAAGGCGGCAGCAGCAGTTGTTTTCCCTATGCAAAGTCAGCAGTTTGTCAAAACTGAAGGTAACTTGTTTTACTGCAAGAAATCTGTTTTAAGGTTTACTTTTGGTCAGTTGCTGTACAGGGAAAGGAGGGAAATGAAAAAGGAAGTATCTGTGTTTATTTCAGACCATACTTGCTAGAATATTCAAATGATTTGTATGCACATGTTGCCAGAGATGTAACTTAATTCAGTGGGGACAAATGCCCTATTAATAATGAAAATGTTAATTTCATTTAGCCAAGATATTAGAAAAAAATATTTCTCCACAGCACAAAGATTTAAAAATTAGTCATCCTTGTGTACATGGTAGGAAGGAAGTAGGTTGAGAACTCAGGAAGTTGAAGCTACTGTTTAATCTTATTTAAATAAATAAATCGGATTTTTCAGCAGCTGTATGCTTTGACTGGTTATTCTTCAGCAGCTAATGGTATTAAAATACTGGAAGTTGAGTCCCTAGCCTGCTATTTCATGAGTACTGTTCAGTGGCTTTTCTGAGAACTTGCTGTATTCCATGTGCTTTTCCAGTTGCTGTTCCCTATGTGTCTTGATTTGTAATCACTTCCATTTTGAAGGTACTTTAAAAGCTAAAGAACTATGAATATGGACAGTAAATTTAATTATTCATCCTCATTGTATCTGTCCTTGGCATTCTTACTGCATGATGCAGTACACTAAAAATGTAGGTGTAAGCTATTGTACTAGCTAAAAGCAGAAATAAAATTCAAGTTATACATGGAATTTTGTTCATGAATATTCATTGTTGCAATTTTATTAAATCTCTATCAATGTTTCAGCTTCTAGCATCAACCAGACGGGACCAAGACAACCTGCAAGCAGAGTTGAATCGCCTTCAGGCAGAAAATGATGCCTCTAAAGAGGAAGTGAAAGAGGTGTTACAAGCCCTTGAAGAATTAGCTGTCAATTATGATCAGAAGTCTCAGGAAGTAGAAGACAAGGCAAAGGAATATGAACTGCTTAGTGATGAACTCAATCAAAAATCGGTATGAAATCGGGATAAGAAACTACTGACAGTCTTCAATGTGACTTGAACGTGTTAGCTCTTATCTCTTTAGTGTCTCTGACATTTTAGTACCCGAAGAGCGTTCAGAAATATCCTGGATGTCAAAAGTTAACACTTTCATGACATGCTGGTGATCTGATTCAGTTTTGTTTGTCTTCCTGGTGCAGTTGGGATAATCCTGACTAAAGAATCTGCTTCTTCCAATCTTGAAGTTGCAGTGAGCAGTCTACAGCTTTTCTGGAAAGGAATGTGTATTTGCTGCCGTATTTATGGCATTTGAAATTATTTACCTTTATGCCTTCAAAAATAACAAGTCCTGTTTACTTTCTGAAAGGAGTAGTTAAGAACACTGAGGACATATTCCAGGGGATAGCCCTGGTTAAAATACAGATGCAGTGTCAGCCCACAGGATGAATACCATACACCCTACGTACCTGTGAAGTTTCTGAACTGACTGATAGTTAGTTGGCAGACTTCAATCAGTTTTAAACAGTTAATACTCCCTCACTATTCTAAAATTCTAAGGACTGGAAAGGACCAGCGTGTGCAGACAGTATGTGATGGCACAAGTCTCTTTCTTCTCTGTTCTTAAAGATAAAATTTGAGTGTGTCTGGGTCTTCTAGTGAATGTGGCTTTCAATTTTCTGTTAGCAAGATTTGGCTTGATAGAACACTGACTCTAAAATTGAAGTTCACAAGATCATGAAGCTTCTCTTTAAACTTCTAAGTGTCCTGAGTTGAGTAATCTTTATTGGTAGCTTCCATCACCTGAAGGTTGGCCAAAAGTCAGAGAATCTTTGGTCGTCTTATGAGGAGCATTTAAAATTTGGTGGAGTAGGCTTGCTCTGTGTGTGTATGATTCTGAAGTGTGTGTTTTGGTTTTTTGTTTGCTTTGTTGTTGTTTTTAATTAGTTTATAAATAGCAATTCTAGATATCATAACTAATATCCAGTGAGTGTCATGAATAACTCAAGCCATAAGAAAGCAACTTTTCTAAGATGTCGTAAAATTAAGACATTTTGCTGTTCCCTGTCGCAGACAAACCAGGCACTTGCCATCCTTTGGCATCTCTGCCAGAAACCTGCCTGCTGTAAAACTTCTGGCACTTTTTTGGAGAAAAAAGAGCAGACTTTTGAGCATGCGAGCTGATGAGCTGCAGCTATTGCAACCAGAGCATCTCAGACTTGCTGAAAAACTGCTCTAGATTGTGTTGTGCTTATAACCTCTCAGTAGTGGATGCAGTTTTTTTGCTTTGCAAGTAAGGAAGAGTTAAGAGCTCTGCAGGCAAATAAATTGTTTTCCTTTACCGAAACATGGTGAAAAGTGTTGGACTTGCTGTCCATGTACCTTTTTTCTATAAACACAATTCTCTGCAATGTTTAATTGTATATGACTGAATGCTGTCTAACAATGTGGACACTGATTTTGTTGCGAAGTTGTAAGATTATATTTTTTGAGCTAAAGGTCTTTGTCCCCAGTACTTTTTAGTTCTTTCAGAAGAAATGCTGTCACTGTGTAAATAGTGTGAAACTAAGTTCCAAAAGCAAGAGTGTGTTTTCTTTATTAAAAGGTAACTTTTTTTACTGTAGGTCACTTTAGCCAGTATAGATGCAGAGCTTCAGAAACTTAAAGAAATGACCAACCATCAGAAGAAACGAGCAACGGAAATGATGGCATCCTTACTGAAAGATCTTGCAGAGATAGGAATTGCAGTAGGAAACAATGATGTCAAGGTAAGGATTTATCAGTGCTGTCTTTAATGCCATGTATTAAACACGTACATTGTGGATAGGTGGGGTCATTTTCTTAGTGTGGTGAAAATTACCACCACAGGAAACCTTATGTATATTAATAATTTGGGTATAAGCTTATCCATTCCTTATACTGTGACTTAATTGGGTCCCAGACAGAATTTGATTATGCAAAGCCAAGGAGGAGCAGGCATGATTTTTTTCCTGAAGCAGTGTTTTCCTGTTGTGAAACTGCTATATGAAGTGGTCTTAATCAACAGCATCGTCTTGGAAATGTAATAGTGACCTACAGTGACAATCAGGATGATACTTACATAAAAAATGAAATGAGGAAATTAAATGAAAGAGAAATCTAGAGAATCACTGCAGGGCCAGATTGTAAGCAGTATCAGAAATCAATAGTGAACTGTATTTCCCTCTTCAGGCAACTCGTTACCTTAGTGCAAACTTCTAAATAATCTATCAGAAAACTTAAAAACCAAAATGTTAGGGATGTTCCTCGTTTAAAAGGGCTGTGATTATCTGTTGAGGCGGGGGCGGGGGAGGAGATGGGATGTGTTCTGGGCATTAAGTTGCTCCATTGCACCTTTAGTTCAGTTTTGTTATCTGAGCTTTCTAAATGTACCATTTCTCACTTTTCAGCAACCTGAGGGAACTGGCATGATAGATGAAGAATTCACAGTTGCAAGACTGTACATTAGCAAAATGAAGTCAGAAGTAAAAACAATGGTAAAACGCTGCAAACAGTTGGAAGGCACACAAGCTGAAAGCAATAAGAAAATGGAAGAAAATGAAAAGGAGTTGGCTGCCTGCCAGCTCCGGATCTCACAGGTAAATGTTTCTCTGCAGTGTACTTCCTAAATGTTCTTTAAAAATTAAATTCATTAACATATTGGGGAAAAAAAGTTGCCGTTTCTTTTTGACTCCTAACAAAGCACATTGTGAGTGAACAGCCCCAAGATTCAGCTATTTCCTCAGTACTCTTTTCAGTTTGGATGCTTCTGAGTAGTTCTGATGTGACAGGATGTCAGAATTTCTGTAATCTATCTGTAGCCTAATAATGCTTTTGTAGCACTTGTAGTAAATACTGGAGTCCCTGTTTTCTTCATCACAGGATCCTTTACAAATACAGGTCTTAGAGAAGCAGTGGCTAGTGAGCACTCTGCCTACTAATGCTGCAGTTTGGAAGTGGGAGGGGTAAAAATAGCACAGGAAAATTACAGGAGGCTTGCACAGCGGATTAATTTTACTTCTAATGCAAGAAAGGCCATTTTAATATGATTATTAGAAAAGATCAGTAATGTGACCCCTAACACTTCAGAAAATTGTGATCCACATACGCAGTTTAATATTCCTATATTTTGTTTTACATATGGATGATCATCTTTTTTTAAATCAGGAGATGCACATTTCAGTGCAATCTTGTAAATACAGCAGCCCTCTGATAGTATTTAACATTTAAAACGTCTCTTCTCCCAGCCAAAAATGTATTTCATTCCAGTCCAGAATAAAGATGTTATTTTATAGGCTATGTTACAGGTCTACTTGAGTAGTCATATTCTTAGAATTTTTAGTTGGTATCATTTTTGTTTTGAGATGAGGTTACTTCTTATTTAAAAATAAGTATGAACCATTTATGCAGATGTAATTCCATGATACCTGGTTCCAAAGTAAATGAATCTTTTCATCCCACAAGCATGAAGCCAAGATCAAGTCATTGACTGAATATCTTCAGAATGTGGAACAGAAGAAGAGGCAGCTGGAAGAATCTGTGGATTCCCTTAATGAAGAATTAGTTCAACTCCGAGCACAGGGTAGGACTTGCTTCCCTACACCCCACCCGCCACCCCCACCATTTTAAGTATGTAGTGATAAATTGGGATTTGTTCTGTTTAGGTTGAAGGGTAGAGCTATAGAAAGGCTTTTTGCGACTCAACATGGGGAATTAATCAATGCAAAAACATGTTTGTTGTTTGAAAGAACTGCTATGGAGAGGATTAAATTGAAGATGTTACTGATTTAACTGATCTTTGTGGTGGGAGGGGTCTTTTTCCAAATTTAAAGGTCTTGGCAAGGGAAGGGGAAATTAACTCATTCATCCATAGGATTGCCTAGTTACCTGGCTGAAATATGTTTCCTCTATCCTTATTAGAAAAAGTCCATGAGATGGAGAAAGAGCACTTAAATAAGGTTCAGACTGCAAATGAAGTCAAGGTAAGTTAAATTAATTGTCTAAAACAAAAAATCCAACCCAACCCAAATCCCCTCAAAGTGAAGTCTGCTGGCAATTCAAAGCATTTAATGCATTCTGGCTTTCTGTAATAGCAAGCTGTGGAGCAGCAAATTCAGAGCCATCGTGAGACACATCAGAAACAAATCAGTAGCCTACGAGATGAAGTTGATGCGAAGGAGAAGCTTATAACTGAACTTCAAGAGTAAGTAATTGCTGTTATTTTAGTAGTGCCAAATGTTTCTGGACTGTGTGAGTACAGAAGCGAAATACAATGTGAAGGAAGTTGCAATAGTTTCCTCCGGCAATATCTTTCTGTCTTGAGTTGTTACTGAATGTGTTGTCAGACAGTTTCACCTGATAAAATATTTACTTTCTGTGTTCAGCCAAAACCAGAAGATGATGCTTGAACAGGAACGTCTTAGAGTTGAGCATGAGAAGTTGAAAGCGACTGATCAGGAAAAAAGTAGAAAACTGCATGAACTTACGTAAGTGATGATGATGCATAAAACAAATGTGTGTGGGAACACTTATTCTATAAATTAGTGACCTAATATGATGAAATGGCTCTCCCTCTATAGGATGCCTACTAAAGAGGGGGATTCTAGGGCCTTCTTGAACTTAACTTTTTTAAAACCTTTGCACTGCCTGAATATTTAAAATTGGAAGTAAAATTATGAAAGGAATGAAGGCCACCACTATTTTTTGTTAATATGCTAAGAATTGGAGTAATTAACTTTTCAATTTGCAGCTAAGTGTTGCATGCTCCAACTGGAAGAGGTTTGTAACAGTTCCTTTATTTTTTTTTTTTGTTTCTTATGCAGTTTAAGTAGTTAGGTTATTCTAACTGGCTTATTCCTAAAATGAAACAGTTGCATGCTTCGTTGATTAATTGCATGGCAAATGAGAGACCACAAACAATGCAGATAGAGTTGTATAAGATGCTTGGAACTACTTTTCCAGAGAGGTCTGGAAAATGGATAGGATGCTGAGATATTGTTTAGAATATTTCAAATGTTTTTTCATTTAACACTAAAGTAGCAGTGAAACTGGCTGAGTGAGGAGATATTTTAAGAGGAGAGAAGCTTTTTGGCTACTTAATAGAAACACTTGATTTTCATGCGGTCCGTGGCCTTTCTGTTCCAACCTTGAGTCATAAAATGAGAAATCCACGTTCCTTTTCTGTGTTCTGTTATCTTAGTAACTGCAGTGTCTTATAGATCTGAGAGAGAACATTTTTACCTGTGCAAAAACCACTACTGTGTTGCATGGGAAGACAGCAGCTCTGTAAGTGATAATCACTAGGTTATATACCTGTACACTGAGATTGTTGTTATGGTGCTGGCTTTGGCAAGCGTGTTGAGAGTGAGGTGTTAGAACAAAACAAAGAAAAAATCCTTAATCTGTCACATGATACTTACCATCTCTGCCGGTCAGAGCTAAGAACATTTTTGGGATAAGATCTCCCCAAGTATTCACTCTGAAGCTGACTCTGAGAGTCTTGTCTTTCATTATTATAGAGACTTTTATGCATTTGAATGTACTTGTTTGTATTTCTTCAATATTAAAAGTACTTCTCTCTTTTCCTCGTACAACTCTTGCACTCCCAGTCCATCCCATACGGATTTCTGAGCATGATACCATCCATTGGTTACATCTCTATTTTAGGACTTCAACCGAAAGATGGTTTTTGTTTGTACCAGACAGTGTTTACTACCCTAGTCTCCTAAAACATTAGAATTTCTAGTTTTGCTGGGATGTTTAGGATGAATTTATTCTCTTTCAGGGTTATGCAGGACAGACGGGAACAAGCAAGACAAGATTTAAAGGGTTTGGAAGAGACTGTGGTAAGATACTCAGAATAAATTCTAAAGCAAATATCAATACTTGACTTTTTTTTTTTCTTTCAAAATTTGTTTGGGTTGTATTGTTAACTTCTTATCCTTAACTGTAGGCAAAAGAACTTCAGACTCTTCACAATCTTCGGAAGCTGTTTGTTCAAGATCTGGCTACTAGAGTGAAAAAGGTAATGTGGTCCTGTGGTGAAACTTATAGTTTCTGAGAACGTTGCATAACTTTCAGTTGAGAGCTAAATTCGGAATTGATGTTTATGCAGTGTAATTTTCTGGATCAATCTTAATATGCAAGTTCAGATTTACACTCAGCCTCCTTTCTCCCTCTCCATGTTACTGCAGAGTGCTGAGATTGACTCAGATGATACAGGAGGCAGTGCTGCACAAAAACAGAAGATTTCCTTCCTCGAGAATAATCTTGAACAGCTTACAAAGGTTCACAAGCAGGTACAGTGAGACTCAGCTTCAAGTTTTAATTAAAAACAAACTCCTCAAGGTTCATTATTTTAGAAACAACTACCAATTGGTCATAAAGTAACTATTTTATAATTAAATACTTCTATATCTTTAGTGTGTCTCTTGATGTAGGAAAAATTTAGTCTGTTGTTTTACAATGTAAATGAACCAGCTGTTTTAAGTACGTGTGTGACAAAACTGCTAAAGTTAAATTAAAGAAGATCCAAGTTAGTGTTTTTTCACAGTCTGTCAGTCTATGGGATTCTTGCCTTTCTCTTATGGAAGAAGAATGTAGAAGTGCCTATGTTGGGTAGCAGGTTCTTCCACAGGAGCTGATTTTTCAAATAACAGTTTTATTGTCACTTAAGTATAAATTTACTAAAAGCTTAAGCGAAGTTCATATAGTAGCCCTACTGCTTTCCCTGTTTAGGGGTGGGAGGGTATTTGGTGAGCTGTCCCCATGAGGAGAGAGAGGTACCGAGAAAATAATCAATTCTGGCTTTGTAGCTGGTACGTGATAATGCTGATCTTCGCTGTGAACTTCCTAAACTGGAGAAGCGACTTAGAGCTACAGCTGAAAGAGTTAAAGCTTTGGAATCTGCACTGAAGGAGGCCAAAGAGAACGCTTCTCGTGATCGCAAGCGGTATCAGCAAGAAGTAGATCGTATAAAGGAAGCTGTGAGATCCAAGAACATGGCCAGAAGAGGACATTCTGCGCAAATTGGTTAGCAGAGAATCCCTTGCTCCCTGAAGCTTTGTCTGTCTCCTTTTTTT
>VZRE01000359.1:114069-147793 GCA_013396775.1 Cephalopterus ornatus
TTGTCTTTGTGCATGTGTGTATCTTTCAGCCCCCACTGGAACTGCGTGTGTGAATGCGATGTATTTTCTACCATGAGTTACATTCCAGTTAATAGACCATAAGCGTGTGTAGGTGTTGCTGTGTGGTTGTTCGGCTTTTTATTTATTTTGAATGGCTTTGGGAAAGGCTTACCAACCTAGAATTCTAGCTGAATGTGTGGTGCATTTCCTAGAACAACACAATACACTGAATGTGAGTCTTGATCTGTTGGAGTGGAATTGGAATGATCTAATTTCTAAGACTAAGGAAGTATCTCAAGACGAGGAGAAAGATTAAGCCATCACCTGTAGAGAAACAACAGCAGAATTGTCTTGATATTGTGGGGGAGAGGGGCAGACGGAAACCCACATCATCCTAAGATCCCTTTTTTTTTTTTCAGTTCTTTGTTTCAAAACATACAGTACTCCACCACCCTCTCCAGGGATAAATAATGGAGAAATAGAAAGGGGTAGCAAGGTGGTGGCAAGACAGTCATATTCCCTGGGTCCTCCACCTGCCATTACACTGTCAGGTGCTGAGGAGCAAGACGGTGTGTGAGCTGTGGAGGACGTAACTGTGCATATTATATTTTAGTTGTAGAACTGAAGGACTTCAGTAATCAGTACACTTCTCTTAAATGCTAATGCAACTGAAATGAGTGTTGCAGTTAAATTTTGCTCGTATTTTGTAGGTCTGTAAAGAGCTGTTGCAAAATAGTCATAATTTTTTTTCTTGGTCACATGAAGTGGCAGCTTGAAGACAGATGCTTTTCTGTCTTACCTTTCTCTCAAGTGGTCTGGAGGAAAACAAACAGAATTCTCTAGTGAGCTTTACCAGAGGTACACAGCCTCTTTTGCTTAAATGTCTAGATGAACAAGTCACGTCTTACTGGAGATCAGTGTTCTGTAAGGCAGAAATTGAGAAGTGTTTCTCTGATGCAGCTGTTACCTGCAGGTGCTTTGTATCCCCTCTTGCCTGCTGAAACTTCAAGTGCTTCTGTTTAATATTACAGAACTTTGTAAAGTCATACTGTTGTGCATGTTCTATTAAGAGCTAAGTGCAAAACTGATTGAAAATACAGTTTATTACGTGTATGCAGCCTGTGAATGACCTGTCAAAACTGCTGGGTTTTCACTTCAGTTATAGAGCAGATTTTATGTGGTGGTAGGTTGACGAAGCAGTGTTATCTGTGGAGTAATTGGTATGCAGAGCCGCTTGGAGAGCAGAGTAGCTGCTGGCTTACCAATCAAATAGCTGTGGGAAGTACAGCAGGTGTATAATGATTCCTTTCAGGAACATAACCCTTGTGAGACTCTCTAGCATTGTGTCTTATTTGAGTTCTTATTGCCAAAAAAATAGAGCTCTCACAGGGTAATACGTTAGGTGGAGCAGATAAGTCATGTGAATTTTTATCAGAAGCTTTGCGAGCTTTAATTCTAGTAGGGGCAACAAAAGCAAAACCTTGTCTATTTTCCGGGGCTTGTTGCAGTTGACACTAATCTGTTAGGTTCTCAGAATACCATCCCCTAAAGTTGTTTTCATATTCAAAGTGCATTCAATTTCATTTGGATAATGTAAAATAAAGCATCAGTAAATGTAAATAATCCAAGGTACAGTTGTGGTGTATATATTTGTAAGCCATGTTTCTTTCCATGCAGCTAAGCCTATCCGTCCTGGCCAGCATCCAGCAGCTTCTCCAACTCATCCAAGTGCAATTCGTGGTGGAGGTGCGTTCACTCAGAACAGCCAGCCAGTTGTACTTCGTGGAGGGGGACGGCAAGACAAAGTGTAAGTTTGTCCTGTAGGATTTTTTTAAATGTGTGATCCAGCTACTTTGTACTAGGTTTATTACAGTTCATTCTGTGGCATAAAGGCACTTAGATAGTCAGATTTACTTCTCTTTTTTACAGAATTTTATAGTTAGCAGAACAGTATACGTGTCCATCTGATGAAAGATGCTGCTGCTTTTCTTGTGAAACTGGTGTTTGTTGTAAAGTGGTAGTTCTGGGATTGTTCTGCTGGAGTAGAACAAAACGTGAAAACAATCAGTTGGAGTCAGAGACAGTCACAGACAATAGCTACTGTTTGGGAAAGGAGTGGACATATAAATTCTTTTGGCTTGCTAGTATCTTTCTAAATATGGCTTTTTCAGGAAAATATTTGGTGATGAAGTACAAATGACCCTATTCTTACATGTTATTTATTTGCTTTTCTTACTGTTTTTGCACACTGCTTCATGTCTCAGTGATTTGGAATTATATAACATAAGAACTCATGTCTTCATCCAGGAAACTTAAAATGTTAGCCTAGCTAAAATGCAGTTACAGTAATTGAAATTAATATATGCACTTATTAATCTTTGAAGTATCACTTATTAATGTGCAGATCTCTAATCACCTAAGTAATTACACAGTGTGGTACTTGATGTGCTGAAGTTGTGTTACAGAATCGCAGTTTTAGTTAATGTCTGCTCTGTAGTTGGTCTGTTGCTCACCTAACAGTAATGCTTTACTCTCCGTTGTCATCTTCACTTTTGAACATGTCTATAAATGTCTTCTAGACATTCCCTTAGTTAAGGTTATCAGCATCTTCAGTTTGAAAGTAGACCTAAAATGATTGTGGAGTGCTTGAATTCTGGGTGCTCCTATTCTGAAGGACTCCAGAGCAGCTTACGTTAAACTTGTTTCTATTAGTTTCTTTTTATTAGCTGATGGATTTTCCAAAGCTTTCTCTCCAATTTAGAGAAAACTGGGCCATAGTGCTAGTCAGGGTACCTGGTTCTGTTCAGTAGTGTCTCTTAATAACTAAGAGGTTGAAGGGATGGGTACTTTAACCTTGAATAACAACTTGAATGACCAAGGAACTGGCAATTCATGGACTCCTGATCATGGACATCTTGAGAGTAATCTTTAGGTAGCTACTTTGACTACAAAGGCAGCCTAGCTCAACTGTCCAATGCACAGACATTTCAGGATATGGTTGACCCGATTTATTTTAGTTGTCCTCATTAGAATGAGTTTGCACATGCTCTGATGTTGCCTAGAATGCAAACTGAAAAGAACCTATTTAGTCTCGTAGTTCAAGCTTTGGAAGACCAGATATAATCAGCGATAAATAGTTAAAATAGGAATTTGCATCTTGCTGTGAGCAAGAGCTTTCACTGTTACTCCTGGGGAATTTAAATATGAGACTTGGCACTTTGACATTTGGACTATGTGTAGATAAATCACGAAGGAGTACAAAATGGCTAAGGATTGTTTAGAACACATTTTTAACAAACAAACCAAAACACTCCCACGTAATATGCTCACAGAATCAGTTGCAAAGCTTTCCTATAATTCTGCTGATGTCACGACGTCCCCTATAGCGGTAGAGCCGACCAGAGTTTAGCACTTAAAGGCAGGAGACTTGTAATTCGTTTCTACTTTTCTATCTTATTCTTGGAAGAACCTGTCTCTTACGGAAGCAAAGGAACAAAACATTTTGAGCTTATTTTACTATTAAATATAAACTTGTTCTGAGCTTGTGAATACTCTGGTGGCCAGGATCATTTTTCTCTGTAGTAATGTCTATACTTTTTTTGAGGATTAGTACAGGTTATAAGCACATGAACTTCTGGTTAGAGAAGAACTTTGGGGATAGCTGGAACATGATATACTGTTTAACAAATTATTCTGAACTCATTAAAGAAGTACAGAGGTGATAAATTAAAATCATTCATTCCAAATGATCTCTTAATTCCTGTTCCATCTTTCCCAAATAGCAAAGTCAGAACTCTGCAACAATAACTGGTAGATGGTATCCGTGCAGTTGTCACTAGCCTGAAAAAGCAGCAACAGTCATGGAAAATGGAGCTGGGTTGTGAATAGTTTTTCTCTGTGATGTTTACTCCATTAATGCAGTCAAGATTGCACACCCAGTGGGTTTGTCGTGCTGTAAATGCTTTGTGTTGAGTGATTTCTTATTTTAAAGTAAATGTTTTATTAGCAGTTATCTGAATGGTCTAAGAACTGGGCTCTTAAATCTATGTAAATAGTGATATGGTCTACTATAAATGTAAGTCACTTGGCATTTTTGGCTTAACTCTGTGATTTTTCTCATTTACAGTTGCTGAAAAGTAAATGCGGCATGGAGTATCGGATATTGTGTAGAGGGAGTCATTCCATGACAATAATCTCTCCATTTGGGGACTGTAGGATTATTTTCTGAAAATGTATAAATTATACCTGGCCTGTACAGCTCTTCCCTCTTCCACAAATTCTGCTAACCGATTCCCAAAAAAAAAAAAAACTAGAGTGCAATTTTGGCGTCTTGAAAAACGACATGTTACTTAAAGTGTAGCTCTGCTTATTACACAGTTTGTCTTTCATGTCTTAAATTTAGTCTGCACTGTGCCAAGCTGAATGTACGTTGAGAAAATCTTAGTTCCAGTTTTCTAGCTTAATTTGTGTACATCTTATTGTCTTAGGGAATGTGCAACAGTGTTTAAGTATACTTTCGTTTTTATCACTTCACATAACACTACATGTCCCACTGAACTAGGGCGGCACTCTACATCACGGTTTTTTCTTTTGGAATGCTACATAGAGCATTGGAACTAAATCTGTTTGTACAGTGTAAGAATACTGAAGTGCTTACGACAACTGCCACGAGGCGCTGCGATGGCCACACCACAGAGCTCAAGGGTTCAATATGAACACGGCTGTATAACTGTAACCTGATTAAATGCCCGGTTATCGGGTGACTTAGAATTAAATATTGTACAGTAATAAGAGTAAACCTAAGTTTACAAAAAAGACTCTGGCAATGGATTATCCCATCTGTCCTGTTCCTGATTCTGCACACAGTACAGTCTGGTGGAGTGAAAACATTCTGCTTCATTATGATGAGCCTGTCTGTCCATTTGTCTGTATCTGTGATGGTTCACTTTCGCTGTTTTGGAAGAGCGAAATGGGCGCAATCTAAAATGTAACTTTATATTCCACTACATACAGTACTGGAATTTTTGGCTAAAATTTTAATTTTCAGTTAGAAAAACCTTTTTCAGCAACAGGCTAATGAATTCAGATACGTAAATAGAGGACACGACTTTTTAAAACTGATGTATCTGGAAATCCCAGAGACACATGCTTAAAATAATAATAATAAAATAAAGTGCTACCTGAATTGTATTTGTAATCCATTTGTAAGTAGGTATATGAGATGTCCAAAGTAGTAGTTGTTGAATCTTTTTCTTCTCTTTGCAATAAAGTCCTGTAAAGTGGCTAACAAAATGAAACGTGGGGTTTTTTGTTTTGTTTTGAGCTCCAGTACTTCCACTGAGCTGAATCCAGGGTTTAAAATTTTATAGTATAATTTGCTTAACTTATTCATAGGGTTTAGCCACTGTAATTTTTAGAACAGCCTTCTGCTATATAGAAACTGGCTACCAGGTCTTTGGGAGAGAAGGAGCTTAATATTACTGGAAGAATTCGGTGAGCTTTCCTGACCTGCTTGGTACCACTCCTTGTTCTGGCTTGAATTTTTTTGCTGGGTATTCAACAGTTATTGTGGAAACAGTATAAACTCTGACTGTTCAGACAGCAAATCACTTTAAACTTTTATATTTTAAATAGGCAAAATATTTATATTATGATGGATTATAGTCAAATTTTAGACCTTGAACCACTTTTTTCTATTTTTACAGTAGTCTGAATTTTTAATAGTTTGATTTTTAAAGGTTGAGTGTATCAGTTGGAAATCTCACTGTTTTGGAGTTTTCAGCTTTTAAGACAGTTTTGTTCATTAGGGCTGCCAAACACTCCAAACTTGAAGTTGTTTTAGAGCACGATTGAAGACAGCATACTGAGCAAAGAAAAATAAAGGAACAGCAAACTATTTTGAATTAAATTTCTCATAATGGAAACAGCACTGTCCATTATTTTTCTCAATGTTAACTACAGGTTTTCAGACCTTCATTTGTCAATGTGCAATCATAAAAACAAAACAACACACTGAAATGAAGCAGGATTTTTTTCTCATGCCTGTGAAGTGGGGGTTTCATTCCTGTAGGTAATTGTCATGGGTTTTGGTGCTGAAAATTGCTGTGTTTAAAAAATTAGATTAAATAGTAACTAGTGTGTAGCTCAGTGTACGTCACCTTTTTATATTTAAACTTTTTTTTTTATTTTAAACCTTTTATGACGTTTACCAAGAACTGCCTCTTAAAATGTAAAAAAATTAAAGAAACAAACACACAACTTTCTTTGCTTTCTGGTTTGGCTGT
Source organism: Cephalopterus ornatus (assembly GCA_013396775.1). Lineage (NCBI taxonomy): Eukaryota > Metazoa > Chordata > Aves > Passeriformes > Cotingidae > Cephalopterus > Cephalopterus ornatus. Next base: position 120,354 of record VZRE01000359.1, read on the forward strand.
CATGGGTCAGCCAGACAGGACAGTTACTGTATTTTGTAAATTAAAATATTCAGTCTATATGGGGAATGTTCAACACTGCTATTTCAACTTGCAGTCTTTGAATGGTTCTTATTTTTATGTTCCTCTAGATCATATTTTTAAAAGATGGTTTAGGATAGGAACTTGGTGAAATAATATTTATTTCTGGTGAACAACTAAATTATTTACATAACTTAAATGCTGACTCACTACTGTGTGTAACTCTAAATTTGACATGAGGACAAGTCTACCTGTGGAATATGATTTAACTTCAGTACACTTAAGATGCATTAAAACAATTGGTTTGGGGAAGACGCCATATAGTTTTAACTTACCTGCATGCTGTAAATGTATTTGTGTTTAAATAAAGAGAAGAAAAATCTTTGAACTTCTTTGTGCGTTTATTCTATTTGTTATCTCTACACCTGTTTTTTTAACATTGTTTCCATATAATATTTTCCACTTGATAGGTTTCATGACCACTTTTGTCTTTGTAAATTGTGATCACTTAATGTATCTTAACCTCTTATGTCTGTGTTACTTAATACAAGTAAGCTTTCCCCCACACAAATATGGATATTTAAGCCTTAGTCATCAGAAGACTGTTCACAATAGAAAAAAGATACACAAACCAAAAAATCCCAAACCAAACAAAAGAACAGAAAAAAAAAAAACCTAATTGATGCTTTATGGCAATGTTAGACATCAGTTACAGCCATGGTCTATCAGACTTTGCACTCTTCCAGTCTGGGATTACTTTGCTTTCCCCAAAGATACACTTGCTATGTAGTGGATTTGTAATGGCTTCTCTTCGTTGTGAATGTTTTGATTTATGGTTGGTTTAGGGGGGGAGGGAGGTTGAGGCTTTTTGTTTGTTTGTTTTTAATATCAACTGGTGTATCCTGTTAACAGAAGATGGATCAGTCACAGCAGTGCACTGCTGGCTTTTGAGTGGATTTGTGTCTCTACTAGGAGATGACCGAGACCCTTTTAATTGCAAACGGTGACTAAGGGATGATCAAAAGCAAAGTAAATCCGAAGTTTCTGGGGAGCAATGTCTGATCTGAAATTACAAAAAAATATTATTACATCTCCTGACAGGGAAAAGCTGTGGTTACCTGCACTGACCAAACTGATACGGAATTAACTGACAGGACAAGTTTGTTCCATGGGCTGGCCTGAGTGGCTTCCCTGAAGAATGCTCCAAGAACTTGTAACACCAATTTAGGAAGTGTCAAAATGCATCACTCTGTTTAACATGTGCTGTGGGCAGAACTGTCACTTAAGTACGTACTTATACGTAATAGAACCTCACTAAATAACACGGAAATCACGTCTGGAAGATGATTACTGAAGGCTGATGGGTACGTCAGAATTTTTGCCTGGGGAGTTTTGAGCTGATGAATCTTTCTGAATTCCCTACGGGACTGTTCATCGTTTTATTTTTAAGCAATCTTTGCTGGGGGGAATGACGTGGGACTACAGCAGGGAGGGTAATTTGAGCTGCTGCTTGCTTTTACTGTTCCGTTGTGAAAGCTGAAGGTGCAGAGAGTGTCAGCTCGGCTGTCCAGTATAATGGGCAGAGGAAAAGTCACACGAAGGAAAATACAGTACAAAAGAAAAGAATCTATTTAAATTTGAAAAGGAAGGAAGAGGCTGATGACTTTAAGGGGGAAAGACGGGTGTTGCAGGAGTGCGTTTCAGCAGTTTCCACTCCCTATTGTGGAACAGAGCTCAATCCATCGACTGGCTTCTGCAGCACCGAGGCAAGTGTTGTTCTGTACCTGCAGCAAAGTAACAGCAGTGGGAGAGCAGCATAACCCACATTCTCTGCGTTCTTAAATCCGCAAAACTGGGCGTGGAAATGACTCGGAGGTGCCCCCAGGCGTGTGTTAAAGAGCTATTTCCACAGCTTCTATTGTGAGGAACAAATGCCTGAGAACTCCTGTCCGGTAGGTCAGCTGAATTGTCTCCTGCCGTTGGAGACAAATACACTTCACGGCTGATAACACCCTATTGGAGATACTTGTGAAGCCACTTGCTGTTTTAGTGGATTCTTGATGTGGCTTTTGTCGGGAAATTAAAAGGTTAAAGGTAAATTCGCTTAGCAAAGTGTTAATGTCGGTGTTATCCTGTCTGCTTGTCGCCTTCATCAACAGGTCCAGTTCTCATCAGCCAGGGGGGCTTTTGTGCTGCCGGGACAGATGTTTTACATGATCACCCAGTATCCTACAAACAAGTGGGTGTTGGCGGAGTATTTCGTGCTGGTCTCCTGAGAGGGTGTAAATGATTCTTTAAACGATTTGACTGTAGGAAATACCCTTCAGCAGAAACCATGACAGAACTTAGTCTGCTGCCCGGGAAAGCTCGTTTCAACCACTGTGAGGCCTCTCTGTGTAGTGACGGCTGCCCCGTGACAGTGGTGTCCAGGGCGTGGTTTGCAGAGGGGGTAGCAACAGGGTGACCCTCCCTTCCTGCTGCTGATGGAAGAGGGAAGCTCCTTTGGGAGAGAGTGTCCTCTCACACATGCTCTGGGGGCTGAGCCCTGTCGGCTTCCCTCATCCTGGTGGGTTGTCCTGCAGAGGCAGCACAGCTCCCGCTGCTCACACACCCTAAGAAGGGAGTCCTGCCGCTGCCAACCTCTGCCCCTTCAGCCTGGAGGACTACCCCCTGCTCACCTGGGGCCCAGGCTTGAGTGACTTGTCACTGTGCTGGGGGAAAGGACAAGCTGCCTGCTTTTCCTGAAAGAAAGTGGTATTGCTGCTCCTACAGGTCTGCTTTCCTCTGGAAGGTGAGGCCATGTGCTCAGGGCCATGCAACAGGAGATGGGCTGAGCCACGAGTCTCGAGTGGAAGGAACACAGGCCAGGCTGTGGTGGAGTAATAAAAGTTTCAAGTTCGGTGTGTGACACTTTCTAGGTCGGAGGTTCAGCTCATAATAACAAATGACAAGTTCTTCCCTTGCCATGGCTGAGCTCATCCTCGCTGTTCAGTAAAGCACCGTGGTGTCGGTCAGCCCACAAGGATGTGATGAAGCATGAGCCACACTTGTCATCTCACTGCTCAGGGCAGTAAAAATGGAATTCCCATCTGGGGCTAAAGGTGCTGCTGGTGAGTGACAGCCAGCACTAACCTGGTGCTTGGCAGCTCCCGCTGTAGGCGCTGTATCGACCCGAGACCTCACGGCCGTGAGAGCACGGGGAAACATGGGGCCTCGTGCGCTGGGAACCGCCGATCCAGGGATCCCTGCTCCCTCCCTTGGCTCGGGCCTCTGTTCTGCCTTTGGTCTGGAATCCCGGTGGCAGCCGCGCCCTGGATCAGTTCGGGATCCGGTGCCCGTTCACAGCACCAGGGGGCGCGCGGGGCGCGCGGGGGATCCCCCGTGGATACCTTGGGATCGCGTTTGATTCCCGGCGTTCGGCATCGCAACGGGGGCTCGGATCGCCCGCCGTCACCAGCCCCAGGTTCCCGGGCATCGCTGCCCCCTGTCTGTGTTCCCGTGTCCCGCTCCCCCGCCAAGAGCCGCGTTTTCCCACAGCCGGCGATTCAGCTCCTCCCGGCCGAGCCGCCTAGGATGGATCCCGACATTAAAATGTTGTGAAAAGCTGCGTGTTATGTTTCAGAACAAGTACCAGAATATTCTCCTAGGCATTTTCTTCTCTTTATTTAAACCTTTTTTCTTTTTTTCCTCAAGAAAATACTTTGAAATGTCACAAAAATTTGTTTCTTTATTTGAACTGCAAAATAATGGTATAAGATGGAGAAGGTCAGACCTGTGCAGTGGATGAATCATTATCAAATCAATTCATGGGTGAAGCTTGAAACGTTTTTGTATTTTTCTCTCGTTTCCAGCTGACTTGTCTCCACTGATCCACAGACACTTGAGCAGCACGTGAGAGGTGGGAAGAGTCATTCCTGATGAGAAATGGATGTTTTTCCCCCACAGTCATTATTGCAGAGGACTGTCAGTTTCCCTTGGCAGCCTGTACAATGGCCTTGCTCTTTAATAAATGCAGATACCATTAAATTAATGTTTCATTCCCATGGTGACAAGCACTGGCATCCAGTTCCAGGGCAGGATAATTCAATGACAATATGGCAGCAGACAAGAACTTTGCCTGTTACAGGCTAATCAGAGATGCAGTGTTCAAATTGGACTCCGAGCATCCACATAGCTTGGAGTGAGTTTATTAACCTGGTCACATGCTGGTGAAAATGAGCTGGGGACTGGGAAATGGGAGAATATGCATTAAAAAAAAAAAAAGGGTGCCAAAATGCATAAAAATAAGCAATTTTGATTAAAAAAATCCTTCTATTCTTCAACTTTAACTGGAACCTGCACAGGAGCTGTCAGGGGAGGAGAACTGAATGCACACCTGACTGAGGGAGTGTAAGCACAAGTGGAGATGAAGAAGAGGATCCTTGGTTCATATGCTTTTCTGATAAAGCTGGTAGAAACTGGGCTGCCAGCCTGGGGGATGGTGGAGTTTGGCTTTGTCATGTTCTCAGTCAGTTTGGCAACCTAGGACAAGGCAAGGTGACCCAGAGATGTTTGGAAAATATTGCATGAAAGAGCTGCAGCAAACAAGAGCAGATACCCACCACAGAGAGATTCCTCGGGCTAGTGAAGCCTGAAGGATGAGCAGAGCCCCCCAGCACCCTGCCGTGCTGCTGGCAAGGGACCTGCTGGCCCTTGGGCAACACCTGGCTCTGAGGCTCCTCTCTCAGCTTTTTCTCTGCTGCCTTTGTCCCCCGTGCTGATGCATGGCTGGTGGGCCTTCATTAGGCCCAACAGTGAATGCATCTTTCTTTTGAAGTTGTAATACATATGGGAAGACGCTCCAGAGGGAACAAGATGCTGAGCTTTTTGAGACAACTTGCAAAGAAGAAGAGATTTTGCAAGGACAGGAAATTCAGCCTTCACTATTACAACGTGCCCCAGGGTTTTGTTCTGCAGATCAGCAATTCTGCAGGAGGGAAAGGACCAACGTCAGCCTGGTAAAACACAGGGTTCCCCTTTCACTTGTGCTCAGCTTTATGGGCTGTGTGTTTCTGAAAAGGCTATTTTGCTGCATGTGTTCTCACTGAGAGCAATGCTTCAGTTAGTGCTTGGGATAAAATCTTACGGGTGCTAGTTGCTTTTTACTTTTCATCAGATTAGTTATTTAAAAGCATTTCATTCATGTCCCCTAGAATTAGTCTGAAGATTCTCATCACACTTGTTTTTTTATTAATGAAAGCTCTTGGAGACACATCTGGCATGTTTTATTGATCATAATCTCATGGCTGGAAGCTCAATTTTGGTAGCTATAGCAACAGAACTTTTTTTTTCAAATGTCAACATAACTCCACAAAAAGTAGAGTAAGGGGGAGCAGATCATTTAATTTACTAGACAGCTAATAACTCCTTTTTCTGTAACCAATTCGGAGATTTCTAATTTGATACAGTAAATAATGTATAGGAACAAAATCATTTGACAACTACATGTGCTGTGAAAACTCCTGAAAGTGAATAGCATGGATGCACATGGTGTCTCAGGAGTCCTTTTTGGTGGTTGTCCATTGGGTCCATTCTGCTGGGCTGCAGGGATCACAGGCAGGCTGGGGGAACAGACCCTGGGGGAGCAGCACCATGGAGCACATATTTGCAGCCCTTCCTCTGCTGTCCAGACAGGCAGGGCTCTCAAACACTGCCCACAGCAGCAGGGCTCACTCCTGCTCCCTGGGGGAAGAGGCGCTCCCGAAATGTGCCTGAGGGTTAAAACAAAATGATATAGACTGAAATAGTAACTCTCTCTAAGTGTGCTCTGATGCCTAAAGACCCCTGTGGGGTTGGCACCACCAAGCTGTTCTTATTAGAGATTTTCTCAGGTATGTCTACTCAGGGACAAGCCTCCTCTGAACCAGGGGTCCTGCAGGTAACCTGGCCTGTGTTGTGAGATGGCTGTTCCCTCTGCTTCCAGCTCTGAGAGCATTCATAGCCACGTTTCTTCATCCTGCCTAATAGCAGCATCCTGCTTGCACTTGAAAGTGGTGGTGCTGGGACAGCCAAATGAAGCAGTGGGTGGATGCTGTTGCCTCCCTTGCTTTCCCTTAGGGCTTTCCAGCAAGGCAAGCGGAGAACCACCCTGAGCCTGCAGCCAGAGCAGATCCAGCTGTGGCTGGCTGACTTGTCCAAGTCTGCAAGAAACTACATACGGGTATAAGAAGTACTTCTAAAAAATTTCTAGGCATTCAAACCTTGACATCTTCTTTTCAGCAACTGAAAAAAAAAATAGCCCTTTGGAAGTGCTAGACAGCCCAGTCCTGAGAAAATTGCAGAGGGTGAAAGGCAGGCTCCTTCCCTGACCCCGAGTTCGGTGCAGTCCTTCTCCCTGCAGCCCCACTGCCAATTCAACATAAGGCTTTCCCTGCAGATGCCCTTTTCAACCCAGAAACTGCATAGATCACCCACTCTAAAACCAGGGTGGGTTAGATTTGAATTTTTTTTTTTAATCATCTTTCCTTGGCTGTGTTAAATCTCCATCCACCCCAGCAGCTGGCCGAGGGCGGGTGTAAATGGCCACTTACGCCCGGACGCAGCCCGGGCATTCTTTCCCTGTGCAGATGATGCAGCCGCTCATGCGTGTTAATCCCAGCGCCAGGTCACTGAGCGGGAACAAGGCGAGGATTGTTCCTCTGGAGCCTGGGGGAAAGCAGAAACGCAAGGCATGGTGGAGGGGAGAGAAAAGACACACCACCCCATCCCGGACAGTGGCAGGGCTGTGTTTCTGTTCTCCTGTGGGTGATACCCAGGGCCGGTTGCTGGAAGCGATGCTGGAAGAGATGCTGCTGAATTAGAGTTGGCGCGGGTTGGCGCTGACTTGGTGAAACACGTTTCCCCTGAGCTGCACCCACAGAGCACCCTGGGAAAGGAGATAACCATCGGGAAAATATGCAGCTACGATGCTGCCAGGGATTTGACGCAGCAAAATACTTCTGCTGTTATCGGTTTCTGCTGGTTGAAGTGCAACTCTCTGCCGGGGCAGGTCTCCCACTGCGTTAGCACTTAGAAATTCGGGGAGGTGAGGCCAGTGGGAAGGACCAATTTGCCACATGGTTAACGATGGGCTCCCTGAGGTTTTGCTTCCAGTTCAGTAGGTCAAGTGCATCACTGTGAAGAGTTTGAAATTTTATATGATGAGAACAAAAATGGAAGAGTAAAGGTACACCCATAAGAGCAAATAAAACCAATGTGCCTGGAGAGAATTTCAAAGACAAAATCGTCCATGTGGTTGGGGAAAGTCAAGGGGACTTCTTCATAAAAGTGAGTGTTGTGTTACACTGGAAAGGCATAAAGGTGTATAGAGCTTCTCTTTCCTCAGTTGAATTTTTCCCCTGCCTTTACATTTCCCGAATGCTATCCCAGGAAAACTCTTTCACTTTAAGCAAAGGTTTTATTGTATTAGCATAGCTGAGGCCCTCTAACAGAGCAGAGCTGGAAGTTTGCCTGGTGCTGCTGCTAGCATAGGGCAGCATCACTGACAGGATCATCAACAGAAAATTGAGCGTCCACTGGAAAGTTTTGAACTCATACAGACCTCAGATATTTTAGAAAAGATTAATGAGGCCACTTTTTATTGTAATTCCTGTTGCACTCTTATAGCTGCGCGGGTTACACACCACTCACTCACATCTAAGAGGAGCCTCAGACAACATAATAACCCATCATTTAGGTTTATCACAGCAACTTGCCCTCACACTGTAAGGATCTAGTTCTATTATCTCCTGCTTTTCTACACTTGCAGACATCAAAGTCCCTACATGTCTGTCACCTCCCAGGACACCACAGCCTGGGAGAGGGGAGGTGCAGACCCCTCCCGCGCTCAGATTAGGTCTTGGTGGCGGGGAATGTGCTGCAGGACGTCTCAGTATTTGGTATTCCATACTTATAGGAGTGAGGATGGGAAAGGGCTTTTCAACCTCTGCTGATGAGTGGTGACCTCTAGGCCAGAGACTCATGCTGACTTGACCCAAGAAATACTTACGGTTTCATACAAAAAAGGAGAACTTCCAGCAGTGGAGCTGAGAGGGCAACAAGGGCTTGCAACTGCCTTTAGGAGGAGGAAGGGGCTGGACCAGGGGTTCCCACATCTTGGCTGACTAGTTTAACCACAAAAAACTACTAAACCAGTTGGTGAAAGTAACAGCAATGAAAACCAAAGCCATCACCTAAATGAACCAAAACAGAAAGTAATGAGTCATGTATGGGTCTACACAGAGGATTCCCTACTCCCACTTCCCATATACCTTCAGAACTGAAATAACTCTCCTATCTTTGTTTTCAGGTTTTTTTTTTTCTTTTGAAAGTGAACTTATAAAGAATATTTACAAAGTGTTTCAGCCCTCATGGGGAGCAGTGCTGGGCTCTACCCTCCTCAGCAGCTATTCCAGTGTCTGTCCAGGGCACGCTGCACTCCCTGTGCTGGCTTTTCATCTTGTGGGTAGGTACCTACTTCTTCTGCATCCTCCGTGTAGTTGGGGTGTTATGAATGCTAGTCAAAAAGTTCAATATTGCAGGGCACTGTTGCAGTCTAAATCGTCTCTGTGGCTCTTGTCTGTGTTTGTAGGTAGTTGTGTGTAATGATTGTAGCAGAACTGTTTTCTAGGCTTGGAACCCGTAAATGCCAGATAGAGGAGGAAAGCAGGGCTGTACATTTAGCTGAGGAGTTCAATTTGTTTTTTGTGTATGTTACTGATAAGATCATTTGTATTTCACTCAGCATTCATGTAATGCACAGGCATTAACAAACACTCATTGAAGTCAGATAGAAGCTGCCTACTGTGTAATACACCAAATACCTCAGGCTACTCATAGCACTACAGAAAGATTGCAGTATTTATTCAGGTGCAGATATATGTATATACAGATGTATACATATGTATATATATGCATGCGAAGATGTGTGTAAATACATGCATGTATGTGTATGTTTGGATTTCTTACTCCTCAAGACAGTTATGTTCTGCTGATCCTGTGATACAGAGACATCCTTGTGGATGCTCTCTGATTGAAATGACCTCACTCAATTTGTGTGTGAGTGTGGGGCGAGGCAGGGCCGTTCTCACTGTTTGTGCAGCCCCAACCCACGCAGCCTGAAGTCAGCAGCAGCCCCACCAGTGCCTGGGGAGGCCATGGCCAGAGTTGCTCCCACTTCAGGGAGCAGAGCAGCTGCAGATGAGCACCCCTCCGGATGGCCTGAAGGGAGCAGCTACTCTGCCCCAGCAGGCTCTAGCTACATAAAACAACTTGGTACAGATTGGGCCTGCTACTGAGTGTCAGAAAAGCCCACATTTTGTTTATACGTCCGCTTCCAAGGCAGAGTCTGAGTTGGCAACAGTCCTGCATCGTGGGCTCCTTGCTGCCCACTCCACGGAGCAGAGTGGGCATTCACCAAGGAGCACACGGCACCCTGGAAATGCAGTGTGTCTTCCTAATGCTGTGGTCAGAAGTACTGGCAGCAACAAGGCAGTGGCTGCTCCACTGAGGAGGAACCTTGCTGTCAGGTACCAGAGGTGGCTGCTGCCACTTCTGCACCAGGAGGGTGGTAGGAAGCTGCATGCTACCACCTCTCTTTCTGCACAAGCATCGCCAGAGCATCAGTAAAGGTCTTGTTCTGTACTCCGATTCACTTGGAAAAAGATATGTCACTAAATATTGACTCACTCTGCAATAAGACTAATACTTTCCAAACAGCTGCATGTCTCTCCTACCCTCTGAAATATTCTTGTGGAGGAGTGACGTGGAATATGTTCGCCTCTAAAATATTATTTTCATTTGATGTGTGTCCTAATGCGTGCGCAATACTGTCAGTGAGATTACCCCAGACTGTCACGTGTTGGAGACTCTGTACAGTTTGTTTTCTCTAATGATACTTCTTGCTGCTGAACATTTAAAATTTTTTTTTAAAATAAATATTGGGAAAGTCTTGCTTCAGATAGAGAAAACAGCTCCCATGTGAAAACCATTTTTATTGTTCTTGGTTTATGAAACACTTCACAAAGGTCAGACTTTTCTGTGTAAAGATCGCGCATGGGGGTACAGAATGATTTTTTGAGTCTCACAGTAGTAGAGGTACCAAATATGTTATTAATTAAGCATTAAATAATTAATGTTAATAACTAAGATACTGATGGAAGGGCTGGGGTGGTAGGTCTGTGTTCAGACTAAAGCTCCTTGCTCCTACTGTGCCTCTTAAACTGCTCTGAAGCAGGTGTACACAACATCTTGTCTCTGTGCAATTCAGCTGTCCTAGCCGAGCTCTGTCCTCGCTGAGCTCTGTCCTGGCCCTCCCTATCTTACCTTGCAAAGGACGGCAGGCTTTTGCCCAAAGGAAAGGGGATATTATATGGAAAAAAACAAAACCAAAACCAACCCCCAAACATCAGGAAAGGCCATTGTGCTTTGAAGGAAGCCAGCCTGCTCACCCGCTCCCCGGTGACTCACGTCCTTGGTGGCTGTGAGCAGCAGCCATGGCATGAACCGGAACCAGGATGTTGATGGATGCCACGAACAGCTGTGGGCATGTTTAGACTAAACGGGAAGTTCGGGTCTTGGATAGCAAGGCTGTGGCACACATTGCCATTCCTGCCACAAAACAGGCTTGTACCAGACTCAACACAGGTGCTTGGGGATACTGCGCTTGCTTCGCAGGCACTTTTTGAGCACCTCTGGCTGTTTGTGACAGTGTCCAGAGTGTCACCTGGGCTGGAGCCATCACCTGAATTGCTGGATGATTCAGTAACTCCAGAGGTGCAGGAGGCAGTGTGAGGGAGGTGTTCAGCGGGGAGGAGCCACGGCAGCGCTGCCCCAAGGAGCAGTGACTCAGTGGAGCGTGCTGCCAGCCCCGAGGCACCCGGCTGGCACTGAGCTGGCCCACGGCAGGCGTGGGTGTGCACCAGCTGCCACACTCCTTCCTGGAAGGAGCCTCTGCTGCTGCTCTTCTTTAAAAGTTATGAAATTAGCTTGTTCAGAGAAGTATTATTTACAGTCATATTTCAACAGATAAACCTCTGAGTTGGGTGTGATGCCAGAAAAGGTCTGAGGTCAACTAGCCAGGGAGTCAAAATCCACTCTTTCTACTTGACAGAAGAGTGTATGAATTTCACCCTTACACTGTGACTTGGGAATGTACCTCCAGCTGGTCCTCAGCCTTTTGCTGGCACTACTTGCCTAAGATTCATTGCAATTTTATACTTCTTGAATGACTGGCTTGGGTAGAGCAAATCTCTTCTGTGTTCCTACCAACCCTGTGTGTGTGAACAGGATGAAGTATAGAAGCACTCGTCAGGCCAACAGTAATTAGTTGCAACTTCTGATTTAAAATGCATAATTAATGCTGTGTCACATACTGAGTATCAGTCATGCAATGAGAGGGTTGTGATGGCAATTATAAATTCCTGAGTTTTAGGGCCATTGCTGTGTCAAAAATCTTGCTCAACTTGCACAAATTGTCTGGGGAGTATCAATCCTTTGTGCAGCATCCAGCAGAGAGACTGCTTGCACCTCACAGTAACCCTATTGCAAACCCATCTCTGAAGAAATGGCAGTTCCTCTGTCCTGGAACACGCATCTGGGTGATAGAGTAACCCTGAGCCCAGGTGAGAAGCCAGCTCTCTCCCTGCAAAAAACAGTGAATATTGAAGTCCTCCTGCTCACCTTTCTTTGCCTGAAGTCTCTCCCTATGCAAACTCCAAGAACTCTGCCCCTTCCTCATGAGCTTCTTCCCTTCCACAGGGTGTAGGGAGTGGTCATGCCACAGGCAGCCCAGGGCTCCAACCCACTGACCCATCAAAGAGCAGGGGCACAGTGATTGCAGCACCAGAGCAGCACTTCCCTCCAGCACAGTCACCACCAGGTTACACCAATTGCACACACCAAACTGATGGTGTCTCTCCCTGACAGAGAGGAGGGAGGAGATTTCCTCACCTGTCCTGTGAATAGGGAGCATGGAGAACCCGCAGGTTCTGTGCTCTGATGTGCCAGAGGGACGCAAAGATTAAGAGCTTCACAAAACCAGGTTTTCTTGGTCTCAGAGCTCAACGTGCCAGTTTTACAAGTGCCGACAGCCTTTACCTGCCACCTACTGGTTTGGGGAACAGCTCTCAGACTTGTGAATGCCATCGGAGATGTGTGAACAAAACTGAGCTGTGCCTGTTCAGCAATGCTGTCACTGAAAACTCTGGGGTATCCAGCTTGTCCGTGCGCATCCTACCTCAAATGTTGGATGTCCTACACATCCAAAATACCTGTCCAAGGTCTGAGACACCTTTGCAATGACTAATCTCAGGAGCTGCTTGTCAATAACATTTGCTGTTGCAAAAGACATCCTGGGCTGATGCCACCGTGTTTGTCCTCTGGTCCTGTTGAAAGCTTCTGGCCTCACAAGGCACTGCCAGACACATTTGGTCTGAGGACCCAACCCAATATTTCGCAGTATTGGGGTTTTCTCAGTCGTGCTGAATGTTGGGGCATTTTCACGGTCATTTCTGAATACAGGGAAAGGATGGACCTGCTGCCCTACTGAACAAAGGGGGAAAAAATAAGTGGTGTCCCCACTGAGGCTGAAATTTAAAGTCACACTGCCTATAATATGCTAAGGCACTTAATAAAAGAAAGAGCTCGATGCTGGTGCAGACAGCCCAGCAGTGTCCTGTGCCTGTCAGAGGGAGGAGACGGAGGGGGTCAGTGATCTCCCCAGTGTCCCCATTAGCACCACTCCCATTGTTTCTTCTTGTTTTTCTAGAAAGCAAACTTGCTTTTGCATCAAGTGCCTTCCTCTTCTATACCCCAAACTCCTCATGGCCTGTTACTGTCTTTCCTATAGCATTTTGAACTAAATGCTGCTTTCAAACCCGTCCCCAAGCCCTGCTGGTACTGCTGGATCATCTGTTTTAGCCTTCCACCCCTTAATGATCCTTTTACAATATTTATGGTTCACACTTTCAATAACGTGAGATTAATCTAACTCTGTACCTTTTTCACATAGTAATTGTAATTAAATCTCTGAATCCTGATGAAATATTATCAAGCAGCTTCTACTAGCTGCTGCAGCGGTAGGGCTGGATCCACAGACCACTGGTTTTCTTAATTTTGTGGAAGCCATATGGGACTCAAGAAGAATTAAAGATTATTTTCACTGCAGTCTTTCCACAGGTCACTAAACTGATGCCTGTACTAACTAGACTGACGTTATTATTCTGAACAGGGAAGCAGCCCCATCCCAGAATTATGAACTGGTTTGAGAAAATTGCTGATTTTTTTTCAGTTCAGCAGCTGAACCAAAATGTTAATAGAAGAAACAAAGAGGTAATTATCAGAGTGAGGAGTACGTAAAATTTTCAGGTGTTTCTTTTAGCTAAAAAAAGCATTGTTCACAAAACCTATCCTGTCTGAACCAAGGCAAAACACTTTCTGTCATTGCATTTATTTAAAAAATAAAAAAGAAAGAAAGAAAAAAGAAAAAAAAGAGACTCCATACACGGATCTCTTCCTACGCATTCAAGATGCCAGCCGGCACCACGCTGACAAATCCTCCCTCAAAAAGCAGCTGCGCCCCCACTGCACTGGGTGAATGACAAGGCTCTGTCAGGATGTCATGCTGACCCAAAACGTTGCTGCTGTGTCCAATTGACCAAAAAGTAATGACTTGTTCAGGGATGCTCTCCTGAATAGCCGGGTAATCGGTGTTCCGCGGCTAAATGGTCCCTAATGGGTGAGGTTTCCTTTGGAGTGGATGTGAGTGTCTGATGCCTGCAAGTGAGGGTTTCTCAGTGCTGCAAACTGGAAGAGCCTCCAAGGGAGTGAGGCCAAGAGCATCCTGCAGAATCCTCTCTCTGTAGTGGGGAAAATTGTCACCAACAAGTAATCATGGTTTTGTTTGTTTGTTATTTTTCCCTACCAATAACTATTTTGGTCAAATTTATTAGAGTTTTGGGATAACTGAATTTCTTTTGGGGGAGAATTTGCAGTTTCCTTCTAATAAGCTGCTGAGACATACCTCAGCAGTTAATTATTATTGGCAGCTCTGAAGATCTTTTGAGCAGGTGGAGACAGTGAGGAAGAGACAGAAGTGAGACAAAACATTTTCCAAGCGAAGATATAATTAGGGATTAGACAGACTGATCCTACTGCATAGTATAATTAGGAGATTATGGTGTGGCATTGGCTGGGATTAGACTTGACAGAAAAATCTCTACCCTGCTATATAAAACCTTCCAGGTTTTGAACTGGAAACCCATTAAAAAAAGTCCTCACTGTCTTAAACCTGTGTCCTGCAGCTGCGAAGGCTTGTGTGTTGAGTGAATGGAAACTTGTGTGGTCTTGGAATGGAAACTTGTGGGCAGAGGTAGAGAAACCCCTGATGGGAGGTGACCACCAGCTCTGTCTGCTGCTTCCCCTTCCCTGCACAGAAACTGGTCCCAGCTGAGCCTCCTCTGGTGTCCCCTGCACTCCCCCAGCCGAATCTTTCTTTGAGCACCTTCCCTGGTGTTGGCACCACAAGGCAGTGGGTTTGAGGACCCCATGCTTCTGCTCTGGCATCTAGGCAGGGTTCTGTTGGAATCTCCCCTAGGGTTTTGGGAAGAGGTTTGAAGTACAGCTGCCATCTCCCTCGCCCTGGGCATCATATGGGAGGACAGAACCCCTCTCTTACACAGTAAGGGGGGCCATGGAAGGCACCCTGTGGGCTGGTGGGCAAGGAGAGAGAGAGAAAGACAAGCCTGTGCACAGCCTTGGTGTTGCAGTGGTCTGCATCAGCCAAACCAGATGCTAAATCAAATGAAAATGAATAAAATTATGAGAATCAGCTACACAGATCACATTCTCTTATCTACTACCCCAAAGCATTTCTAAAATCAATAACTCAAAAAAAATTAAACTATATCTCTAAAGGAACCAGCTTTTGGTACACTAGTTGATTAATTCTTGCTAAAAGTCAATGGAAAACTCCAGTGAAGCATCCCCCAAAATAAGCAATAAGACCAATGCTGGCATCCAACAGCAGTATTTTTTGTGGTGCCCAGAGATGTAGATTCCTGGAGGAGAAGAGGGAAGTGGAGAACTGTAGTGCCCCCCCCTGCAGCTCTGAGCACTTTGCCATGGCTTTGTCATGCTCTATGGTTGCAGCATCAAGGGTGTCCAGTTCTCACAGCATCTTCTTTTCTCTACCACTTTTATTTAAATTTTATATAGTACTAATTCTTCAGCACTGGAGCCACTATTTACTATGTTGTGTTTATTACCAGCTACTCATGGCAGTGTAGATTGTAAATGTGAACAACTCCAAGCACTTAATTTCCCTTATTATATTCATCAGCAAAGGAGGTGGATAGTAAAATAATAACTTAATCCTCTGGTCAGTTAACATGAATAAATCTGGGGATGAGATACATGTGACAAAAGCCCACTGTGAGAAGGCTTTGCAAGCCTCTGCAGATCCATTTTCCAGTTTATCTTTCTGATGTTCAAAAATCAATGTGTAGTAAAGTTTCAGCAGCCTTCACAAGAAGATTTTGACCAAATCAAGGACTTCTTTTACTTTGGGGAGCATTGATTTTAACAAGGTCAGTTGTGTTTCTCTTGCTGTGCAATCACAGAATGAAAAATTGGAGAATTTACAGAAAACAGAGAGTCATCAGCACATCAGCTTGTCAGACTTGTCAGATTTGTCTGGAGACAAATGACTGTCAGATTTCCTCAGCCTAGGAAGTTAATCTGAACACTATCTGTCATCTAGTAATTGTGTTAAACTTCCCAGTACTCACATCAAGCCAAATATTCAGGATACTAAAATGAAGATTAAACATTGATTTTAATCAGAAATTATTCCAGAGCAAGTGCTTGGATTCTTAAATCTTTTCAGGTATTATTTTGAATTGTTTTGCAATTTTATCCATCATATGAACTAAATCTTTGTGATACACTATAGACTTGTCTAGTAAATGTAATTGTCTCTCTTCTACATTGTAATTTCCTTGGTCAAGATTATTGCCCCCTGGAGTACTTCACTTAGCCTTTTTGCTGTCTGACGAGCTAATTGAAAAGGCACTTGAAGTTGCAAATAAAGAAGTAAAAGAAGATTTAGGACTATAAAAAGTAATCTGTATGCTTCTATAAAAGCACCTATCTGGGGGATATTAAATTACTACAGTGTACAGTCAGGAATAAAAGGTAACACAGTACATTAGAGCTGTAATTTCATCTCCCGTTAAGAGATTAATTAATTTTCCTTTGACAATGACAGCAATCGAGCTCCAACATAAGGACACATGATATGAAATCATAAAAGCTGGGTTTAAAAGTGTGTATCGACAGTCATATGTTTGGGATCCTACAAAATACAGTAGATTTTTTTTCCCCCACATTTGGCCCAGCAGGACCATTAGGTGTTTTGTCAGAGGCTGAAGAAAGTTTCAGGAGCTCCTGAAATCAGAGTGCATCCCTATTTCCAGAGTGGGTTTTTTGTTTTTGCAAGATGTTGAAGATCTTACTGCCTAAAATACCTGCTTGCTTAGGGGAACTTTAATGTGAATCTTCTCACTTGTGCTTGAGATAAATTCACCCTTGGGAGAAAGAAGTCTTCTTGTATATCTAACAAAATGCCCTGAAAAAGATCTGCGTTTAAAGCAAGCCTACCAACCTCCCTGACTGCCCGGTTCTGAGGAATAATCCTGTTGCTTGGGGTTCCCCCAGAGCCCTGGGCGTGGCTTGTTCCCCCAACACTCCCAAAGCTGCGACTCGTATTGCAGTGAGCACAACATCATCCAACGAATTTAAGGGGCCTGACCTTACTTCCTGGAACTGGGATGAGTTTCCCTGGCAGTCCCTCCTGGGTTTCCAGCAGATGGCAATAACCCGTAATGGGTTAGTGGGAGGAGTGGGGGCCTGCACAGAGCTGGGGCAGGAGCCCCCCCAGCAGCCCTGCGGAATCCCTGCGGTGTGGGGAGAGGGGAAACCTGGGAAGAGAGAGCAAGCCAATGAATAATAGATTACTAAGAGCTAGCCAGCAAGAAAGTGCATACACAGGAGAGGGGAAGAGTACATAATTCATCTATAATTGCTGGGGGGGGGGGAGATTTTAAATAAAGAAGAGAGATGGGCTGCACATTCTCTTCATTTCTTTTTTAAGTTTTCCAGCAGCAGAAATGTGTTTTTATTCACCTGTTTTGGCCTAAGGGCTCAAAGGTGACCCAGCTACCATCCTGCCATCTGACTGGTGATGTGGCTGGTCACACATGGGATACCAAGGCGTGACTGAAGCATGACCTAAAAATGACTGTAGCCTGTAGTACTCTAGGCACGAAGTGGTGAGTGTAGTGTATGAACCTTTAAAAAGATGGGGACAAAGTTCTGATAGCATCTTGTCAATGGCTATATCACAGCTCCTGAAAATACCCTGGAGGGATTTCTACCTTGTGATTCATGGTTAATCATCCTGCTCACTTTGCAAACCACAGAATTTAGGTGAGGTTGGCTTTTGTCACACCTGTTTAACTTTCTTGTGTTTCTGCAAAATAAACAAGGGAACAGGAGAGAATAACACAGGTTGACTAACCTGGAATCTATAAAGGATGTTTCCTAGGGAATAGAGCATGTTTGTGTCTGAAAGTGATGATTTTATGTGACAACTTACACCCTGCATTTGTCAAGATTAAACACCTCAGAATTCTTATTTTTGTTACAGAAATTCACATAAATAGAAGCCCATAGTCTCAGCTCAGGGTTCTGTTCGTGCCAATATCCTGTCTCAGAAAGTTAAAAAAATTCAAGCTCTTTTTGAGAAATAGCAAATGAGACAACATGCCCTGGTTTCCTATTCACTGTGGGGAGGAACAAAAGGCTGGTCTCTGCTTTAAAACCTGAGCATTTCTGACTGCCACTGTTCCACAGCTACCTGCGTAAAGTGCCTTTTGTTTTCTCATCTTGCTGAACTCCTGGCCTCGGTGAAAGACTTTGGCAGTAAGTTCCATGTTCTAGTTTGTGTGAAAACCTGTCTCAATTTCTGCTTTGTAACATTTCAATATCATTGAATGTTCCTTTCTTTTTTATTTTCTTTTTATGAAAAAGTGCACTTAGAAACTTTTGATCTGATTTGTCCTTCCCATGACAATATGTTTTTTTCTTAAAGGGTTTCCTTGTACTGGTCTCTTCCAAATATGAATGTTTTCGATGTCTTAAAAAAAAAAAAGCATAACAAAATGGGAAGAATGGGTAATGCCCACTAGTAAAACAAGCAGAAAAATACAGAACTACTCCTCATGTCTCTCTTGCCTTCTTTCAAGAAACAAATGCAAAGGGCTGAAGAAGGCAATTGTTTTGGGTGAGTATGTGATTAAAGAGCAATAGCTGAAGACCTGTAACTGTTAAATATTAGTATTATTTCCCCACTACTGTATCAGCGGACTTGTTTTAACTTCTGCTGGCATGACAGCTTCTCAGCCTCCACAAGAACCTGTTTCATGCTTATTGTTGAATTACTGTGCATCTAGCACCTAACAAGACACTCAATTTGTGGCATGCATGGAGTATGTGGTTCAGATTACCAGCTCTGCATTTCTGTTACTATTCTATTAAAAAGATACAGGGAGGTGAGCACCAGCGCATCATTTAGTGCCGGATGGACTGGCACAGAAAACTGCACCTTGAGAGACCTGCTCAGCAGTAACTGTCTTGCCCTTTATTTTCTGACAAAGGGTCAAGATACCTGTAGATCCTGTGGTACTTTTAAGGATAAATTGAGGTTATTATAGCACAAAACACTTTCCAATTAACAGGAGTGGAAATGGATTATGTATTTCCCATTCAATAGTAAAATCACAACAAATATGGCCTCATTCATTCAAGAAGATTCAGATTTGATCTGAATTCATTTGAACAATGCTGCCCAGGGAGAGCAAAGGAAAAGCAATGTCATTGCATTCCCATCACAGAGCTGGGGGGAGGGGGGCGCCTCGCTTTGAACATTCACACTTGGCATGAAAAATGCAAGTTCGGTGTCTGCTTGAGGGGATTGAAGCCCCCTCTACCGCCGCTATCTCAGTCCTTCACCACTGATCGCCACACCATTAAGTATTCTGGGGTGCCTGCAATCCTGTTGCTGCTGTTCCACTTAGCATTAATAATTAAATTTTCACTGCAGAGGGACTGAGCTTCAGATATCTTCCATCCTCGAGGAGTGCTCCAGGCTAAGAGGCATTCACACTCTTTGTTGAAATGACTGGTTATATATTTTACACACACCAAAACTGTGGCAGTCAGAGGGACTGAAGGTGGCCCATTTAGAGTAACTTTCATGGTTAGGATGCTCATCTGGAAGAGATTATAGACTTGATTTTAAATCCACTTTCTGCTTAATTTGAACTAAACTACAAGGTCTTTCTTTTGCTATAAAAACTACCACATTTAAATTTATTTTGACCCAAGTTGGGGCCTGTTTTTAATTTTGCTTTCCCCCCACCCCCTTGCTTTTTTTGTCTCGGCAGGAAGCCTGAGAACTCTCCCTCCCTTTTCATTAATTGCAAACATAATGCTAGCAAAACTCTGAGCCAGTGAACATCTCTCATTCGACTTTGGAGTTTATTCACCCCTAAGGTAGGAGCTATTATTTCATAATTGGAAGCACCTTCTAGGGACTCTTTTATCAGTAGTTTAATAGATACTTACAGCTCTGCCACTACTTCCTTGGGAATCTGCCTTGGTGCTAACAGTTTTTATCTTGGCTCAGCTGTTTGCAACTGCTCTGGGGCCCCTCTCCTCCAGGACATAGTTTCGTCCTGACCGAAACCAACATCCTACACAGCCTTGCTCTGTCACTGGGGCAGACAGGTGCTGCACCTTATTTCTTCCCACTCTGCAGGAAGAGATCATGACCTCAGTTATGTAAAACAGCGGATGGAGCGAATATATTATGTACTGGTAAAATCACGACCTAGGATGAACAAGGCTTCTAGACTTTCTAATTAGGGACTGAGCTAATTAGAACTGGCTAAAATGCTCATAAGAATGCATTATTTTATGGGCTTCAAAAGAGGTATTGTCCTTTAAAAGGTTTAGCATTGATTAAATTGAAACTTGACTTTTCAAACGAAGTCTGTGATTACATAAGTCAAGGATTTTGGTGAAAATAAAAAGAGTTTGGGGATTGGCTTAATGACTTTGATAAGGGTAAGATGTTTCCATGAACACTTTAGGGAGTGCCAGCGCAGTGAATGGCTGAGAATGGGGGAAAAGGCAGTAGACAACAACTATGGCAAAGAGGTGCAAAGCAATGTCACAGCTAACACAGTCTTTGATTACTCCCTTTCTTTATCACAGAGCAGCTATAAGGTCAACCTATGATCTACCTGAAGTGTTCCAGGGGATCCTTCACATCAGTTTGGTGTGTAAACCTATGCTGGTCCAGCCAAAATACCAAAAAATTCCATTCTTTCTAAGGAAACTTATATATTACTATTTAAAAACCTCATGCAAATAACAAAGACCCTGCCAATCCCTTTTTATTACTTTCTTTATGGTTTCCTCTCTAGTGAAAATCTGGGATGACTCATTTCTGGCTAGAAGCAGGTGAGACAGCAGAACTAACAGCAGCATTGATTGTGTCACCTATGGCATTGTTGCTATGACAGCCTTCAAGAAATGAAGTACTTTATAAGGGTTTCTTTTCAGTTTTCAGTGGAAAACAACTGGCCAAACAGAAAGAGCGAGGAAAACCAGTAGAGAACCTTGCAGGAAAGCAAACAGAAGACGAAATGTGGGAACCTGAATTCCTGAAGATATCTCTATTTGAAGAAGGAATGACAGAATTGGAAAGGGTTTGGGCTCTGAACTCCAGTGACTCCTTGGGAATGGCTATGATATACTGAAATTACTAAGAACTCTGAGCCAGCACATAGTTTCCTTCATACCAGCCCACTCAGGAACTTGAAATAACTTTTTTGTCAGAAGAAAAACACAGAAATGAAAGATAGAAATACAGCTTGCCATGGAAATGTCATGACCTTCTACCTGACTCTTTCTGCAGTAGCTATTGGCATAGGAGGATTGGTTTTTTTCTTTTATGAAGCAGAATTAAATAGAGAAGAGTTGGTGCCAGTGCTATAATGGAACAGAGGAAGTGAAGAAGAAAGAATAAAAGGTGACATCTGTACTTCTCAATTCAACATGGTGACAGGCACTGGAACTTGATCATCTATACTGTGAAATAGTTAGAGCAGTCCTCCCTGTGGCTTTGGTCAGAGACCAGCTTGCTGTCTCTCACACGTGTCCTGCCATGGGACCTTTCCCAGTAAGTAGTTTAGATGTGAACACCTG
This sequence comes from Cephalopterus ornatus, assembly GCA_013396775.1. NCBI lineage: Eukaryota > Metazoa > Chordata > Aves > Passeriformes > Cotingidae > Cephalopterus > Cephalopterus ornatus. The sequence goes on from VZRE01000359.1 coordinate 141,720, forward strand.
ATTTTGAAGAGTAAGAGCTCTATTTCTGGGCTGGTTGGCCTCCCTGTCTGAGAGATGCTCAGGCCTGTTCAACTCATTGGCTTAGGCACAGCCTTAGAGAATTCAGGGACCTTCACTTCCTTCTTCCTTGGACATGGAAACCAAATCACATATTTTGTCTGAATGTATCTAACAGCATCTTGAAATGAGTTAAGATTTTTTCTGGTTCTAGTATTCTCTCTGAAGCCATTCAAAATCTACACGCTACTGATAACAAGGAGTTAAAAAAAAAAAGGTCTTTTCCATGCAGCATGATTAAAAAGTAGTTTTTACCCTTGCTACCACTGGCTACTCTAGTTCTTATTTCTATTACAGGTAGAAGGCACCTCCTGATTTCCAACTTACGTCCATTCACGGCTCAAATAGGAGAGCCACCCTGCACATACAGTACTTTATGCAGGAGCAGCTTACCCAGTCACACAGACAGCCCTGGACACTAAAGCTGTGCCTGCACTAGTAAACAGAACTGGCTAAGATCATCCTCTGGCCATAGTGAATTTTCAGCATCCATCAGCTACGCTCTTCCATCCTCAAAACCAGAGTGGATGCACCCAAAAAGCCTAATGGGAACAATTTCTGGCATGTGTTAATTTGGTTTGGCCAAAACTATGTGCCAAAAACATGTCAGGGAGCATGGTAACAATTTAGCATGGTGGGTGGCCCAGTTTGTTTACCAGCATGGCCATAGCCTTAGATTGTCATCTACCGGAATGTTTACAGAGTTGATTATCACAATTACCATATTTTTTGAATCAGTGGGATCCCTAAAGTGAAACCTCTTCCACCAGGATTGCTCTCTGACTCAGTTTTCTTCAAGACCAACCCCGTGGTGACCAAGTAATACCTTTTAAGAGAAAATATCATGCCCATAGAACAAAAGGTTTCAGAGAAAAACAGAAATATAACACACGAGTATCTATTTTTCTGGTCATAGGTAGGATTAAATTAATTTCTGGCAGCTGAAAATTAAAATCTAAGTCACTAATTTTTTCCCCCATGAATTTGTCTAATCCTTTTCGAACATGAAAAATTCTGACATTTACGAATTCCAGTGACAGTGATTTCCACTGTTTAAGTACCTGAACAGACTGTAGAGTGCAATTGCTCTGACCACATACGGGAGCCTACTTTAAAATGCGACTAATTACTCTCCAAACTCCTTTTACTGTAACAAGTAGAACTCCACTGAGCCTGAGGGGGGCTTAGATACCTATCTTTGGTGTAGACACACACTAATAAACACTCAAAAACTTTGGGCAGGATGAATCTTTCCCCTGACTTTTAGCTGTGCCTGTTAGCCTGTTAAGCTGAGGTGAATCCCACCTAGTCTATCAATTTCTGCTGTTCCTCATAAAAAATATTTAATATTAACCAGGCAACCTCACATAACTTCATTTTAACTGCCCACTGGGAACTTCACTGGACCTTGAGAAGCCACTGGGGTTGCACGGGTCTGGAAACTCTCAGTATGAGTTGGAGCTTCCAGTTTCAGAGCACCCATCAGCAAGTGGGTTGTTTACCAAGTCAGGCTGCACCCTTGCACTGGAGCAGGTTCTGAACTTATGCGATTTGAGGAACCAGAAACTCCCTTGTGTATCTTCCTTAAGCCTGAATTTGGTGCAGTATAATAAAATGAACTTAAAAATGAAAAAAAAAAAGTAACACACAAGGTTTTGCTTAATTCTTTTTTGCACTGCTATGTAACATCTTTATTCTCCTTATCAGTGGTTCATAAACATACTCTCTTCCTTCCCACTAGACAAAAATTAATGTACTTAGAAATTAAAGACACTGATACAGGATTCTCCTTAATTCTGCAAGGTATAAATGGACATTTACATTGTGCTTTTTTGAATATCAGCATTTTTTGTTATTGGTTTATGCCAGGAAAGAGGTGTCATTATTTAACAGATGAATTGTGCCTTTTGTATGTTTTGCCTGGTAGCTCACACCATGGTGAGATCAAGACACAACTGACTGTGTAGAGCTGATTAAGATTTAGCTTAGGCAAAAGTCTTAAGTCAAGGTAAGACAAAGAAAATGTCCCCCTTCATCCACTGTCAGCTTTAGCTATTCTACCAGGAAATTATTCAGTACTTTTCTCCACTTTTAATTCTATGCTGTGACTCAGAGGTATATTTTCGTGCTCAGCATAGAAGTGATATAGTTTGGAACACTATGTTCGAGAAGAGATAAACAGTTTAACTTCACAGGTAAGTAGTGAGCCAGGTCTTGGCAAGAGCAGAATTAAAGGATCAGTTTGGCCAAAACAAACTTCACTTTGTTCTTTAGTAATGCTGACAATCAGATAGTTGTAAAAAACTGTCCTTTACTTGCAAACTGAGACTGCTAATACAAACAATAGGCATGTTTGAATTTTTGTCACAGCTTCCACTGGATGATGTGAGAGAGATGTAAATGCTGAACACCATAATGGCCATCTGGCTAATGAACAGAGCAAAGTAAAAAAACATGTGTTGGCCACTGTCCACTCTGGCTAATACGATTTGCAAAAATAATCTCCTGGCAAACTGGAAAAATTTTACAAATTCCTTGCTGATTTTTCACAGTAAAACAAGTAATCTTCTCTGAACTGTGGATAAAAGTTCCTCCTTAAGGCAGAGAACATTCCTTTGTAGTGTCATGGTGAAAGAAATTCTTCACCCAACTTCAGAGGAATCTGGGTTCCTTTTTCTGTATTCTTTAGTTTGGCTGTTCCCTTGTCAATTGATTTTCCATATAATGCACAGTTATATAAATAAAAATGGCTCATCTGTTAGTTGAGTCAGGAGATGGGGAGTAAATTGACAAGTTCATGCAAAAAGCCCACAGCATCTGCACTTTGTGAAAAAGTGCTTTTGTAGTACTGAGAAAGAACAGAAAGGAGGGATTGATTGTATGTCTATGTGTAGGTGGTAAAAGTATTTTTAGATAGAGGTGAGAGGCTGGAAGCTGTAAAAAAACCTGAGAATAGGAGCAGAGTAGACAGGAGATGCCACAGGTAATGTGCTTTATATCAGGCAAATTGAGCCCTTTAATAAAATATATTTTTAAATAGTATTAGAAGTAAAAAAAAAAAAATTTCTATTTATATCAGAACTGTTTGCTGAATAAAGTGCATTTGTGTAAATGCAGAATGGTTTCTCTAGTGCATATCACTGCTGAGATTATAGGACCAAACAGAGAAAAACTCTCTAAGAAGGAGTGAAAACCCAAGGCAAGAGTAAAATGAACAAGGTGGATACCTGCAGTATCTGCCTGTTACATGTGACAAAGGTTTTTGTATTTGACTTTTTGGTCACTTCCGAAAGAAAGAATCAACACAGTTCATAATGAGATTAGTCTGTTTGGTGAGAAGGGGTGGCAAACAATGAATAAACAACCCCGGTTTAATACTGGTCACATTTTAAGCAGCACATTTCTGCTGGTTACCTAACATCAGTCCTGGCACTATGAGTAATAGGATGGCAACAGCCACTCGCAGATATGCATTTCAAATTAATTAACACATGACACACATCTAGAATTACTCCGACTGAGGCATAAAATATTGGACAGCTGAACTTGCAGGGATTTGAAATAGAAGAAAAAGAACGAAAAAAAGAGTAAAATGGGAATTTGCCCTTCAAAATTAATAGCTCATTGTCTTAGCTATATAACCCTGGTACTTTAGAACTTAGAATCTAAGGAAAGAAAGCAACATTTCTATGTCTAATTCAAACACCAGAAATGGATTTTTCCAAGACTGGGTTTTCAGAACTATGAAGATTGTTTTCCATGGATTTGTGTTTTACGATGGATTGTAAGTATCAACTTTTTCTCCACAATTGTAGCATTTACAATGTCACTTTCTTATGTGGCTTCTTCACCTTTGTATGCCTGACTGCTTTAACAAACCACGTGGGAGCTTACCTGCCTTTAAGACAACTCCCTTTTGGCAAACATAATTAAATTTGGACAAAGGTTTTGAAAGTCTGGCCTAACAGAACAGAAACAGTTCAAACTCTGACTTTTTGTAAGGAATCAATTTATAAATATGGAGATTGATGTCACTGTGTGGAAGTTATTATATAGAACATTCAGAACACAACGGATATAAGAAATGAGTCCTATAGTTTCTACCATAGCTCACTTATGATACATAAAGCAACTATTGGTGGCAATGCTTTTCAATCTGAGATTCGTGAGGTCAATACGTGTACTGGATGTTTCCAACTAACATATACATGTAGTCCCATCTGAGGTGTCAGTATGACAGCCTTCCTGCATCTCCAAGAGAAAAAAGTCACAGTCAGCAAAGGTTGTGAACTCCAGCTCCTTCTGCTCCAGTGAAATGATGGAGAAATCCTTCATAGGCAGAAAATGTAACAGATACTAAAATTGGAACCTGGGCTGGACAGTTTGTTTGTAATGTGGAATCTTTCAAGAATGCACTTGGGCAGGGACTCAAAATTACATATCTTCTGGCACCTTCGGCTCTATTATGCATGTTGATATTATTTGGGACCATTGGTTCAACACTGACTCAGAGGGAAGAGTGCCTCAGACTGAATCACTAATGCCGTATCCTGCAGCACTCTAGTAAAGCCTTGGCAGTAAGGGAGGATAATTACAATGTGGTTACTATGACTGATTTTTGAGATGCTTTTATATATACCTCAGGCATGTCAGTAGGTAAAATGCAGTCAGCTTGCTCAGAAATACCCAAGTGTCCCAAGTATATTATTTTTAACCACAAAACTGGAAATACAGATAGAATCCTACTAGACAAAAACATCCAGTCAAACCCCCTACCCTGAATTACTCTATATCTTTTCCCCATATATGTAATTTACAAAAGTGTAAGTATGAATTCCTTTTGCCTTTTAATGATAAATAAGCATCTATATATACAAGATGTTATTTCCCTTACAATAGAAATGCTGGTCTCCAGTTTGTTCTTGCAGACTGTGAATAACTGCTGAAGGAGTAGGTGTGACGGTGATATCAGCCTCACAACATCAACAGAATTTCAATAATGATGTTTTGTGAACAGACAGCCCAGAGTCAAATGATCCTTGGTGTGTCAAGGAGACATTCTCACAAGTGTTCAGGCTAAGATACACAGAAGCAAAGCTATAAGGTACGTGCAGTGTTTACTACTTGTCTTGCATGTTTGTCGTATACCACCTGATATGAGACATCAAGAAAATATCGATACTGCAAATTCAGTGTGAATTGGAATTCAATACGAAAATATATCCACATGTTCAATTACACCTATTGATGCTATTTTTATCTTTTTCTCAATAAGAGGCTGTTTGTCATTTGCTGGAACTCCTCCGGTCTCTTGCCATCGCCTTTCCTTCCCTCAGCAAACCTGTTCTTTCCACCTTCTGATGATTTTACTGTCTCCTTCCTTCTTCTGTGTGTTAAAATAATCAAAGAAAAAGCTAGACCAGCATTAGCCTTCATTAGATTAATGGAGTGCAGACAGTTTTACACGTCTCCATACCATTGTTTCAGGATGTTTGCAGATTCATTCAGATACTGCTGTATCAGTTACAGTCAGTTCATGCTTTCAAGGTTATCTTTGCAACCAAGAGAACCAGACACCATTTTTTAAAGGAGAAAGATAAGATTACTCACAATTTCAAAACGCTGTGAAGGCCACCTAAATATTCCCAAACAATGTGTGAATACCTTTAACTAATACAGTAAGAGACACCAAGTAAGTTGTAACTGAGGAGGTGTAACTGACAAGGACTAATTATTTATTTTTGGGCAGACTATTCAAAAAATATGATTATTCAGTTATCAACTGTTAAGCACTCAGACCGACTCTTGCTTGCAGCGAGGAAGGGTTGCAAGTTTTTGTTTTCCATCTGTTGTTCTCACTGGGGACAGAAAGGGAGGGGTGTTTCGCACCACCGTGTGAATTAGAAGATGATGGTGGTGTCATTGCAGCGACCGCTCTGGGTCGGTTTAGGGGCGTATAATAAGACGGACAGCGGGACGGCCGGACCGACCGCTCGGCGACATCCCCAGTTTCGGGG
>VZRE01000359.1:148292-358579 GCA_013396775.1 Cephalopterus ornatus
CCCGCCGTGCCCGGGGCCGGCCGGGCAGGGCCGCCCGAGCCGCCGTGTGCGGGCGGCGCTCGCTCACCTGCGGGAGACAAAGGGAGGCAGCGGCGGCCCCGCGGCCCTTCCCGGGCGCCCCCGCCGGGCCGGGGGCTCTGGCGCCCTTGTGTGAACTTGAGCGCGGCACCTCGGGCGGGTCGGTGCGGGTGTGCCGCGCTATTTATGGCCGGCCCTCGGAGTCAACAACTTAACAAAAGCACGCACCGAGGAGCGAGCGGGCCCGGGAGGGAGCTCGTGGAGGTGCGGGGTGCCGCAGCCCGGCTGGAAAGTTGTCCTGACAGTTGTTTGAAATGTATCTCTTGTTCGATACTCTGAGTCACGGGCAATTATTAAATGGTTGTTTATCATGCCGTTAGTGTTTAGGGACGTGTGAGCTCCCGGAAGGTAGTTTACTCCCGGGTACTGCTTGATTTCATAGTATGTTAGTAATCTCTGAGAAAACAGTGAAGGGCTAAGCTTGTTTCCATAAGACTTGCAAGTTGTCTGTGTTTTGGTTATATATGTTGTTTCCATTTGCATGTTTGCATCTATTTTTATACAACTTTTGCATGCTCTAGATGAACGCTTTGCAGATGGTGGTTCTTACAGGCACCGGTGAAGGCTGGTCTGCATGAAAATACTGGCTGTGGAGTCAGGTGTGCTCGACAAGGAGTGGTGCCCCTTGGGAAGACAGGTATGAATAGGGTTGGATTCTGACAAGGTTATTGTAGGACCAGTCTCCCAGGCAGTGGCTGTGCAGAGTACAGCCTGAACCCTTAGGAAAACTGCCCAGGGAGAAGCAGAACCATGGAATCTATTGAGGTTGTAGCCAGGGTATCTCATCTGGCCTGAACTGTTAAGAATTTGTCTTAATTTAGCCTCCGTAATTGAGTTTATTTCTGTATCAGCACTGTGGAAGGGTTCATTTCAGCAGTGGGTGAAGTTTGATGCTGAAAATGGAAAAAGATTACACAAGTCAACTGCTGCTGCTTTATAGGACACTGTGAACAAGGTCACACAAAAAAACTTAAGGCAATGAGTTAATAGTGGCTTTTTTGACAACTCATCATCTGCTTGTATTATAAAGTAAGTAACAATTCCATAGCCACAGTGAGTTTTTTTTCCCTAGAGAAAAATAAAAGAAATAGCACAAAATATTTTTAATATTTCCCAAGTCAGTTACCTGGTTCTGGAAGATCAGAAGAAAATGCTCTCTGCCTAATAATCTCAAGAGAGAGGTATGAAACACCTATTGCTTAAATCCTGATTTTTTGGGGGGGGTGGTGGGGAGTCTTGATTTCTAGGATAATGCTGAAGTGAGGAGTGATCATATCTAATATGATATAAGAGCCTACTGTATATGTATCATATATGATCATACTTACAAGTCTTTGTCTTATGTAAATGGTCCTGAAGGAAACACGGTCTTGTGTTTCAAGGTAATTGAGTGAGCATCATTCGGCAGTTAAGACTGGATGCTGTAGGGAGGTGAGGGTGCTGCTGCAGGGTTTGGGTTGCCCTAGGAAAGGCTCACCTCAGAGCAGCCCTACAGCTCTCTCAACTCTGCCCGTCTGAGGGTGGCTGAAGCTGTCACATCGGGTCTAGATAAACACAGTGTCGTGTTGTGGGGACGCACATAAAATCTTTCTAGGGGCTAATGTTTGCATGCAGAACCCCTGGTGCTACGCGTGCACCCGCCTGTGGGGAGAGCTGCCCCCGGGCCCTGAGTGCAGAGCGGGCTGTGCCGCCCCGGCCCCGGGGGGAGCGGAGCCGATCGGGCTGTGCCATCCCGGGGGGAGCGGAGCCGATCGGGCTGTGCCATCCCGGGGGGAGCGGAGCCGATCGGGCTGTGCCGTCCCGGGGGGAGCGGAGCTGATCGGGCTGTGCCGCCCCGGGGGGAGCGGAGCTGATCGGGCTGTGCCGCCCCGGCCCCGGAGGAGCCCGTGGGGCTGTGCCGCCCCGGGCAGGGGCGCGGCAGTGCCCGCGGGCGGAGTGCTGCGGGGGAGGGAGGAGCTGACCTCTCGAACACCGAGGGTTGCCAGCCTTACTCAGCCTTAGCTGAGTAAGAGATGGGAACAGTTCCATCGGCAGTCGGAGTCCGAAGGGATCTCTGCCTCGGGTGAAAGACCTGCTCGCCTATCGCTTCCCGAGCGTGGCCGGGCTGCTGCACCAGGGGCCGTGCGTGCCATCACCCATGTCCTCTCCCACGGGACAGCGTGAATGCTCCATGAAAGACATGGTTTGTGTTTCCACGTGGGGGTGTGGCCCACCTTAGCTACCCTGTAGCGATTGGGTTTTTCCTCACTAGAAGGAAAGTGAGGCCTAAGTCTGTTTTTTGGTGTTCATGAATAAGTTTTCTTAGGTCTTCATTGCTAATGAGACGATTTGTTGTTATTAACCTTCTAATCAGATATTGAGACTGTATTTAATGTATTATTTATTTGAGGTATTAAAGCTTACAGTAATTGACTTTTCATACTTATCATCCTCTAATTAGGGGTCTTCAACCTTCTTTATTAAATTGGGTGCCATCAGCGTTACAGGTAATTAATTGTAAAGGAAAAAAAAATGCAGTGAGGTTACAAGGTCTGACCAGCCATATTGCTTCAGCTGATTAGTAACACAACGAAGTCAATACTGTGCATTCACACCTGCATCATTGCGAGCCCCTCATAGGGGAGGTTTGGCCAAAGCTTCCATGGCCCTTCAATCTGTATTCTCTGAGACAGCTTCATGAAAGGACATTACAATTAGCCATCCTCTGCGCTGCACGTAGAGTACATTGACACAACAGCTGCATTAAAAAAATTCAAGCAAAACAAAAATTAATGCATTTGAATGAAATCAAGGCCATGGTAGTTGTTTGCAGACCTACAGGGTTAGTTTCCCACCCATACCGTAGGTATCTCTTATCTCTTGCTTCTGTGTTGTGAACACTGATTGGAGCCTTGCTTGATCCTGATGATGTGATCTCTTTGTAAAACTGCTTTAGTGTTCTGGCCAAACACAGAACAGAGCCTGTCTCTTTTTGATCGTATGTTCAACATTACCAAATGTTTGCTGTTGACTTGATAATTTTGCAGCTTAGATGAAAGAACAAAATTTCTGCTGCTTATTTTTGTTGTTTCTTTTTTTATTGTTGTTGTTTTGGAAAGGGATGAGGCTGCAAAACTGACTTCAGAAGTGGATTTAGCTATTTTTGTAGCAGCTCTGTTTTATTTAACTTGTATTTCTTAAAATTTTGGGTTTTTCTAAAACTTAAAATGCAACTTGTTGAATTTCTCTGTCTTGAAAAAATTTTAAGCATACATTCTCAATAAATAGTCATCTGGAACTGGCAAAAGAGAAATGAAAAATCCAAGCTTTTAAACACTTGTTAGCCCTGTGGGAAATCAGAGGCTTATGTTCTGTTTTTGGTTTCTGTGTGGGAGAAAGGACAAGGACCCATTCACTGTTTCTCTATGTTTCAACTTTTGAGGTAGCAGAGCTTAGAGGTAGACTGCAACTTGGTAAGACTTGCATTTTTCTGGTCTATGACCTGGAAGCCATGAAAGGGGTTGGTAACAACTTTGAAGAAGTGTTGCAAGAAGTGGGGTTTAGTAACAAGAAAAAAAATAACACTTGCATGGCAGACCTTCGAAAACTAGGAACAGAGTGGGAATGGCTGCAATTTGTTCGTGTTTACCTTCTGCTACTGTTGCTAAACAACTGGAGAGCAGCACTTAAAAACACCTATTTGTGTAGAGCAGCAGGTAAGCAAGTTGTTTTGTACCGAGGCTGCAAATAGACTGTAATAATGTGAATGTCAACCTACCATTTTATGGTAGAGAGTAAACACCAGAATCCTGGCATTCTTTTCTACTGCTTTGTGTTCCTATTGTCAGCTTTGTTGAATGTGGTACCATCATTCCTTCTGCCAAGTCCTCAATAAAATTGTAAATCTGACTTTGTGATTCCATTTAGAGTCTTGTAAATGATGGTGGCTTTCTAGTTACCTGTAGGAAATGCTTCCTGGAAGTAAAAGATGATGGATGCAAGAGAGAGAAAGACACAGATTAAAGATGGGCATTTCTGTCTTGGCATCATACTTTAGCTTTTTACCTTCTACTTTTTCTCCTAAGTTATGTGGCAAATGTATTTTTTTCAAGGCTCAGATCAAATACCAGAAATAGCAAAAGAAAAGTGAAGAACTCTCAGTGGTTTCTGCTTTAGCTCTCCCCAGAAGTTCTTTTTAGTTATTTCTGTCCTTAGTATCGTTTAGGAACTGAGTTTACTCTGCGTGTGTGTGCGTGCATGGAATTGCATTAGTTCCCCTCTGTGGCAGGGTAAATGCTACAAATCTCATCATAAAGTCTTAACTTGCAGAGCTGCAAGTTTCTACACAACTTTTTTTATTCATGAAACATGGATTTAAAAATGAAAAGATGTATTTGTTAATCTTTATAAGATTAAATGTGACAGCATTTTACTTGAATTTTCCTAGGTTCTGTGTGAATGCTGGAGGTCTTCCCATTTACTTTCATGCTTTGTTTTTCCAGATTAAAAATCATATCTTTCATGTTAATTTACTATGTTGTGTTCAGTGTAAGTTGGCAAGACTGATGCTTATCCACTCATGAATTCTGACATTGATGCTACATGATTAAATAGAGAGAACTTGTAATTCATGGGTGTGGATGCAGTTGTCTGGATTATAATGTGCTCAAAGTACTTTTAAAATTTTTCATGTATTATAATCCTTTTACTTATTATCCATTTTGGTTTTAGTTCATAGTCCTTTTTTACTACTGTTAAGGGTTTTGTTTGCATTTTTAGTTTTAACCCTTAAACATTTGGTTAGATCAGGTTTTCTGTGAGTTAAATAGCACAAAAAGCTCTCTTAAGAGCAGACTTAATATACAGAATTTAAACCAATGAAACCAAAGTATCTGAGAAGCGTTGAATACTTTTATCTCATGCCACCATGATTCTGGATGTTGCAGTTATAGTAGCAATTTAGATAAATGAGTAAAAAAAAGTGGCTATACCACTTGTTTAAAAGGCAGTGTGACCTGCAGCCTTAGGCAGCGTGGGCTGGGCAGCCCCCTGGTCATCTCCTGCTCCAGTGAGAAGGTGAGCAGGCTCTCTGGGGCCTGCAATGTGTGTGGGTCAGGGATTGCTGGTACATTCTGAACCTGGTGACTGGGGTGCAGCATTGCAGGAAGATTTAAGGGATTCTGTAAGGAATGCTGAGTACTCTGAAGGGACTCCTGAACTGAAAGAGGAATCAAAATAAGGGTATAATTGTCTTCTTTTGACTATTTTGATTAAAACCAGTGTAATAAGACAGTTTCATGAAGAAATTAAGCCTGTGTGTAAGCAAGAGATTGACGCAGACCAGTCCTCCCACCAAACCCCTGATGATCAATCAACCTTATTTAGTAAAGAAATAACGAGCTTAACGAGCCATTTGATAGCAGGAGACTTGTGTGAGTAGAAGAGTTAAATCGGTGGCTGTTGTTCTACTGTTTTTTCTGTTTAATCACCAGGAGAGATATCTGAAAATACTGCACTTTTCCATCAATTAATTAATCTAAAGTTGACATAGGCAGAATTATTTTTGAAATTATTTTCCCCTGTAGTTGTCTTAAACAATCACTTTATTGCATATACTTGTTTTGTCTTACAGCTCTGATTATTAACAGGAAAATAATACTGGAACAGAATGTTGCTTACCTTTTGCCTGAAAAGGTGAACTCTTTTCAAATAGAAATGGCTGATAAAGGTGGAAAGATCCTTCCAGGACAATTGTACATTCAAGTGGAGTACGACTATGAGTATGAGGCCAAGGACAAGAAAATTGTGATTAAGCAAGGAGAGAAGTACATCTTAGTGAAAAAGACTAATGATGATTGGTGGCAGGTCAAAAGAGACGAAAATTCCAAACCGTTTTATGTGCCAGCACAGTATGTGAAGGAAATACCCCGAAAAGCACTGATGCCACCTGTTAAGCAGGCAAGCATGCTGCCAAATAACACTTTGAAGTTGACACATGGATTACAGAGATCGACAGAAAATGTGAATAAGTCACCAGAGCTTTCTAGTTTTGGAAAATCTCCAGTTCAAGTGTCTTGCTTAGTTCGAGATGCCAATCAAAATCTGGGACCGAACAATACCACTGGTCAAACTCTTGGTTTGAGTCTGGACCTTACCCAAAACAATGGAAAACTTAACAATGAGTTGCAATCTCCCAAGGTTTCCAATCAGTTTAGAACCATCTCCATGGGTCATTTCCCATGCCCAGAGTTCTTGGAAATAGAGAAGACCAGCTTTTTGCATGAACAGTCTTGTGATTCAGCAGGAGAAGGCTCAGAAAAAATTCACCAAGATTCAGAGTCTGGAGATGAACTCAGTAGTAGTTCCACAGAACAAGCACAGGTAAGCTAAAAAATGGCCCCCATGTGTGGTTTGTTTTGTCTCATTATTGCCATAATTGCTGCTACTGTTTTGAGATTTATTCCTAATAAATTCAGATGAAGTAAAAATGTCTTCTCTCAGCATGAACTTGTTATTGAAATCTGAACAGTTGATGAGTATAGCTCTAGTCCTTGCAGAATTACTGTGCTTTGGGAATTCCATTTACATTATACTGTGATTGAACGTTACAGAAACACTATTGTTCTTTCTTTATTAAGGTTGTTTTGATATGACACTGAATTTGGGTTGTATTTTCTTTCAGAGGAAGGGAGCCTCACTACTTGGCTTGTTGAGATAACAGTGCTAGTTACTGTCAATTTTTCCTAAGTGTGTATAGATAGCATAAGAGCTGTAAATTAATTTTTGAGTAGGTTTAATAGTTTTAAAATGTTAAAGATTTTCATGGAGTTTAGTTTCTGTCTTGATTATTTTATTTGTAGACTTTTTTAATGAGTCAGTCCTGCCAATTCTGCTTCTCACAACTTTACTCTGGATTAAAACTCAAAACATGTGAGTTTGTTAATTAGTATGGAAGAATCTCAGGAATGGTGTACTCCTACTTCAGGCTAAAACTGAGCATTGATGGCCTTTGTCCTTAGTAAAGCAGTTTCTCTCAGTCTTTATTTTTTTTAACAGGCCTCCCCCACCCCCACCAAAAGATTAGAACTCTGACTTAATCAGGTCACTTCTGGTACGGGTAACCAAGTTAATTAGTGTGTTGTAATCCAGGTTTGTTCTTAAACCAGTGATGTATGTGTACATACACATAATTATATATGTCTGTGTGTATACAGATAATTCCCCCACCTCATATCTGCCTCCCCCATCTTTCTGTAGCCAGATGTTAAATTATTTTAAATTCTGCTAAACCCTCACTGGTCTTGAACTTTCTTACTCTGTAGTGTGAAACTGTTGTTGCTTGGGTAAAAACTGACTGTTACTGTAAATCCCACTTGGCAACATGTATTCAGAGTACCAGAGGACCTAAAGTCAAACTTGATGCTAACTTTAGAAATTGAAAATCTTTGAGAGCTGTGAATCAGTACTTCCCTAATAAGACACAATGAAGACAAAGCTGCTTAGGAATGAGTCGGTGTGGGAAGATCTTAAACATAGAAGATTTATTAGGTGATTTATGTAGTCTTGAACTGTATGAGCTCATATATATTTATTGAAATACTCAGAATCATTGGTTTTTCTACTATATTCTTGGCCTCCCTCCTGAAATTCAGAGTTTCTCTAGTTATGGGATAACATGCCTCTAATATTGGTATATTTTGTGATATTTTTAACTTCACTTCCCCTCTCCCAGATAAGGAATAAATAGGATTGCTGAATTTAATTTCTTTTCTTCAGTAATGTCTTGTGTATGCAGTGTGAGAACCAATGAGCTTTCTTGCACTTTCTTTACAGCACTGTCCTAGCTCAGTATAGTTGATATGAGCCAGTAGGGACGATAAAATGATAATTAGATATTTATTTTAAAAGCATGCGTTGGCCTGTTGACTGCCACAGTAATCGATTGCCAAACAGATTATGAGAATATTAAGGAATGCTTAGAAAGTATAACCTACTTTAAATAGTTTACCACATTAAAATTTGTATTAGGACATGTTAGGACAGTTTCTTCTTCTGTGTTGGCTATAATTTGATGCATTTCCTTCTCTAAAGTAGGTGGAATTAATATTACATGGGTGTCTTTTGTCAATAATAAATATATGGCCTGCTGCTCAGTTTCCACTGGACTTTGTGCCTGTTGATGCAGTGACACTTAATCTTTTCACCTTTCTCCCCTCTCTCACCCCGCCCCACTGTACTCAACGCTACAGCAGATTTATAAGTTTGAATTTGAGTGAGGCAGCAATGCACATGCTTTAGACTTCACTGGGTTGTGGAAGGTCTGAAGAAGGGAGTTTTCACAGTGCTTAAAAACAAATGCTAAAAATGCCAGATTTCTGCTGTAGAAAATTTGTGTCAGCTTCTGACCGATGTTGCCGAAGAACTTGCCATTATCACAGTCTTGGGCAAGGAGAGCGCGGGTGCTCGCTGTGCCTTGCAGTTCGTCTTATTTTGTAACTTAATCTCATTGCGCGTAATCACAAGCTCTTTAAATACAATGAAAATGTTTGACATTTAGTAGCCGAGGGGATTAAAGCAGTGGTAGCACTGATGTCACCGTTAGTTCAGTCTAAATATTCGGAGTGCCAGGCTTCTCACTGGAACAGCCTGGCGGTTTTTTTAGAATTCTTTCAATAATGAGCATTGTTTAGTAGAAATCAGCTGTGCAGAAATTAATGGCTCAGAAAGCTGTTTTTATTGCTCTTAGTCTGTAGTGAGAACATCAAGTTCCCGGCTTTCACGCACAAACAGGATTTCACTTCACAAGACTTGACTGTGCTTCTCCCTCCCCTGCCTGCTGTGGAGTTCAGTTTTATGCAGTCTGCATTATAATAAACTCTAAGCTACAGGTGTTTTCTCTTAAATTTGTAAGATTAAGAGCTAGAATGACCTTAATAATAACACCTTTGTGTGGATAATTTTTGGTGGGGCACTGAGGTGATATAGTATTCAGCTTTAGCCCAACCTTCAGTGTGTTTTCATAGGAATGCTTCTGTTATGAGATTCTCCTAAGAGGTGGTTACATTATCCACTGAAGATTATCCTCCTTCTCCTCTGCAGTAATGAAGTGCAGGTTCTGCAACTGTACAGTCTTGAGCTCATAGGCTTGCTGGCTGTGGAAATCCTGGAAGATCCAGAGCCTCCAAAGTACCGCATGAAAGAAAGGATTTTTTTTTTTTTTTTAGCAGATGAAATATATGAAATGAAGGATAGAGAGGTGGCAGTGTGAGCAGAAGTATTTGCTAATGAAGACGTGGCACAGGATCTGGTCAAGAGAAACCTCAGGACTGGGAAATAAACATTCTTCACATTTTATGCAAAGAAATTCTTACTATGGGGTGCAACTGTGGTGCATAAGGCATTGTAAGAATCATGTTAGTTTATGGACTTGAACTAGGAAGGCTGCAGGTAATTAGAGGAAGTAGGGTTTGAGAGGAAACAAGCTGCAGTTTAACCAGATTTAAATCTCTGGTGGAGGCAGGAACTGCTGGACTGAATGAAATGGTTCAGGAGCGAATGCACAGTGGGGTGTAACAATCACTGACATGATGGTGTCACTTGAAGGTGTGAGAATCCACGAAATTCGATAGAACTTTAGGAAAGTGGTATCAGATGTGATGTCCTGATCCCACAGGAAGGTCAAAAATACTTCTTAGAGATGCTGGGAATGTGGGGGGAAAAAAATTTCGGAAGAGGAATTCTTTAGCAGATATGGATACTACTTGAAAGAAGCGGGTGGGAGGTCCCAGCAACATGCAGTAAAAGGAGAGACCTCAGTAATTGTTCTGAAGAGAAAAAAAAATAAAATTACATGTTCAGGCATGCCTAAACAGGCAGGAAAAGACGAAGCAAAAGCAGAAGACATTTAAAGTGGTCTTCAAATGAGCCTTGGGCAGAGTTTGCAGGTAAAATTTAGTAATAAGTTTTGAGAGACAAGGTGTGCAGACAGGGAGAGAGTTGGGTAAGTTCAAAGATCACATCGAGGATATTTAGGTGTTATCTTTGAGGATAATATTTTGGAATAAAGTTGTTATAGAAAGAAATTAATCTGCTTTCAGCAATGGTAATGCATGACCTGTGGGAATTAACTTTGTTTCTAATGAGTGCTACCTCCTCTTCTATCACAGGAGACATAGCGTATATTTAAGAGTAAATACATGCATGATCTTAACGTTATTTTTATGCTTATTAAAAGTTACTTTTAGTAGCAGGCTGGTTTTAATCATTATAAATATAGACAGTGACCTATTTGCAAAGATTGTTCTGTCTTTCATCCTCTTTAGTAATTGACTATTGCATAAACTGTGAAGCACTAAAGGGGATTATCACTAGGATGACTGTTTTGCTTTGATTAATTCTGAGTAGTAAAGATCTTAAAGGGCTCTTTCTGTCTTACCTTTGCAGTTTCTGTGGGATTGCTGTAACTTTCCAGTCAAGAAAACAAAGTATTTTGTGTTTCTGTAGATGTCAGAGCAAATCCCCTGAGATCTTGGCATTCTTGACTTTGTCACTTAGTTTAAGGACTGGTGGCAAATGATTCGTGTTAGACTGCCTTGCTAGTCAAATATTAAACCTCTAAAATAAATGGCTATCACTGTTTTGTGAGGCCCAGAATTAGTTTGCTTCAACGATAGGAAATTTCATGCTGCTTTTTTACTTCATTCATTTGTCCAAGGGATAAATAATTTGACAGTATCAAGGAAACATATAAGAACATTTTTCTTAATAAAACTGAGTGTATTTGCAGATTCGTGGTGTCATGTATGTTTTGAATTATGTTTCAAGTACTATCCTTTAATCTCTTAACTCCCTAAAATCAGTATTTGTTATTCTAATGATGCTAAATGCTGAAGTAAGACTATTATAATGAGGTGAAGAATAACTTTCAATGATAAGGAACTAAAAGCTTTATAGTTTGAGTTTTATAAAACATTAAGTTTTTTTTTTGGTTTTTTTTTTTTTTTTTTGTTTTTTGTAATTTCAGTAGCTGCTGCCAGAACCTTGTAAACAGTGTGAAATGTTTGCTAAGTTACATCGGTAACTCAAAGGTTCTGGGCAGATGACGTTAAGGAATACTTTTCCTTGCTGGCTTTGTGTGTCTTTGGTTTTTTGTTTGTTTTGTTTTGTTTTCTACCTAGTGTGAACAGGTCCGGATAGTTTCACTTTACAGTGGTGCTGTTTGTGCTCAGCTCGGTCTCGGTATTTTTAATATGCAAGTCAAGTAGCAGATAGTTGTCTCTCTCAGTCTGAGTGAGTAATTCTGAATTTATGTGCCCTAAAATGAGAAGTCACCGTGTCCCACTAACACTGCCTACAGCCCATATCCCATATCCCCTTCTGGACGTCCCTGCTGCAAATCAGACTGACCTTCTTTTGAAAAAAAACGACAAGCACAAGTATTACCTGTGTCAGGCAGCTGTCAAAAAATCACGAACAGTGAGACAGGTTGGTTTCAGTTGTTCTAATGCTGGTGTTTGAATGCTCAGCTGAGTAAGGTGGAGATCTACTTGGTACGTGCAGTTTCGTGTTGTGCTTTTAGAATTGAAACAGACATCTAGAGCACGATTAAAATTCTGCAAGTGTCAACACAGTCTTTTGACTTTTCACCCCTATTTACCTTAATTTCATGCACAAAATGATAAAGTGAAACTTCCAAGACTTCAGCTTACATGAATAAGCTTCTGCCTTTCATCCTGCTAGAATTACTTACCAGCTCAAATGAAGCTCAAGCTGCACTGCCTAAGGAATAAGGGTC
The DNA here is from genome assembly GCA_013396775.1 of Cephalopterus ornatus. Taxonomy (NCBI): domain Eukaryota; kingdom Metazoa; phylum Chordata; class Aves; order Passeriformes; family Cotingidae; genus Cephalopterus; species Cephalopterus ornatus. The sequence goes on from VZRE01000359.1 coordinate 160,144, forward strand.
ATAGTACAGAATTGATTTTTTTTCTTTTTATCTAGAAAAGTGTAATTTCAAGTGTGCAATATGAGTCTTGGTGCCTGCTGTCCCACCTGCCTTTTCTTTTGAATTAGTACAAAGTGCCAGCCTCAGCAGGGTGACGACAGTATCTTTACGGATGGTGGAGTAAATGCTTAAACAGAAAAGCAGCCCTAGGAAAAGGAATGGGTGTTTTGTCTCACTGCTTTCTAAATTGAAAGCAGCTGGAGATACTGGGAACTTGCTTGTTCTCCCTTGGCAGTGCTTCTGTCATTTTAAGTTGGGAACCTCCAGACACAGAAAAGACTTTGTAGTAGATAAAACTCTGTTTGAGGCTGTTTGAGAATATTTGATCAAATCTCATTCTCGCACATAACTCTGGGTATAAACAACTGCATTTGGTATGTCTTTACCTAGTTGTGATCTAGGCAGTTGTTCAATATTGCAGTGCTTGCCTATGGAACAAATGTGCTGTTATTCTGTAGAATCCTAAAGAAAGTGTCATTTGTTTCACAGCAGTGTGACAAAACAGTGGGGAACGTATGACTCGGTACAATAAAATGCAGAACACTTTTTTTATGCAGCTCTCTGGAATAGTAGACACTAATGCTTAAATAAAGAAAGTAAAATCTATGCATATCTAGTATCCAAACAGCTGATCTTTCTCTGACGTGCCTTGCCAGGTATGTTAGATTTAAAAATGATTGAGAGAAATGGGTTTTGTCTTTACATGAAGTTTGTTCTAATGATAAGAACAATACTTTTGGCCAAAGCAATCTTTAAGGATAGTAAGAATTGAAGATTTCCAGATCACTTTTGTGATGGTGAGTAACTGGACAACATACTGTTGGATTACATGTATCAATTTTTAATTTAGCCTATCTTACTATGGCTTCTGAGCTAGTTCTTGGGAAAGACAGTAGATTTCTAGTGGATTCTAGTTCTATTTTAGTAGATTCTTTTATGAAAGTGTTAGGTTAGTGCAGAGAAGCAATCAAATAAGCATGGAGAATGTCAGTAGTAGGAAATGGAGAAAAACAGAAATGGAGAGTGCTAATTCAGTGGTATTTCTGTATGCAGTTGCCAGCTTCTCTTATCTTGAAAAGGAGATAATGGTGCTGAAAATAGTGTAGAAGAGGTGAAAAGTAGGAGCAGAGACATGGAATAGTTCTGTGAAGGCTTTGTAAAAACCTTCTGTGATAGTCTGTACACATTTAGCGCTGCATACAGAGGACTTCCGATTTTTAAGTTGTTATTGTGCTTACTGTTGCTGAAATGGCCGAGAGATTGTTGAGAAGTAAAGCAACCTTAATTTTGGTATTTTTTCCTTGCAACAGTTTTTATCTGCTTCTCTTGTCTTTGTAAACTCTTTTGACAGAGATTTGGAGCTTGTGTATTAATGATGCTGTGAAGGCTGGCATAGGTGTTCAGAGTCTATGTTTTAATTCATTCTAGTCCTCTATCTGATAAAAGTTTTGTAAATGAAGGCTAGAAGTTGAAGAGCTGCCTGAGTAAAGGTTATTGCTTATGTTGAGTTTTGATGTTACATTATCTGTCTTCAACTTCTGTTTGTAATCAAAATCATGATTAGAAACTTACTGGCTCCTGTTTTGAATCTGAAATTATATATTACATTTTGATTTTAATTAACATAGTTTTAATTGTTCACTTTTTTGATGGTTTACCTAGAGCTGCTGGATGATCTTCAGATTATCCAGTTAAATTAAGCAACTTCCCTGTGTTTTGCTTAAACACAGTGCTGAAGAGCAGAGTTTTATGTATGATTTCTGGAGATGTCTAGTGTACACAGTTGCCCTCTTTCACTTTTTGTGGATTGTTGGTCAGTTGAATCACTTTGCTGCTCTAGTCACCACCTGGCTCTGCAAATATTTACTTCAGTGCAGCAGTGAGATGGTGGTGCTGGCTTAAGCAGTGATGTGATGAGAATGTCATTTGCCCTTTATTGCAATTGGAGTAGTCATAGTCTACTGCCAAGTCAGCAAATCTGATGGACTGGAAGACACACTTGCCGTTTTAGTGTCACTGATGTGACGGGACACACATGCAACAGATATGCTTATGTAAAGAAATACTGTAATAAAATATTGTGTCTGATAAAACCAAAAATATAGTTAACAAACTTTCTGTACTCTCAACTGCTTGTTCAACATATCTAGGAGTATTGTATACACTTCTCTTTTCTAGAGGCCTTGAAAGATTGCCGAAATATTGTCTAGAAATTATTCATGCTACAACAGAAATATTACAGTGCTGCACTTCACCATTGTTTATCTTTTAAGTATTTAGAAAAAGTTTTATCCTGTCTTGAAGTGTTGTAACTCGAAATATGAGGTTCTTGAGCAACTTCTGTTGAAATTTGAATAAAGGTGCTTTCCCCCTGCCACTGATGATCTGTCGACATGCTTGGCACTATCCATATCAATTCTTGGTTATCTACAGCCAATTGAAAAAGCTAATAGGTGTTAATATGTCATGCCATAATATGTCATGCATAACTGCATTTTGCTTTAAGCACATATGTGTGCGTATATATGTGTATATATGTATATATGTATATTCTCTATATACAATTAGGTATATGAGATAAAAAAATCAGGGGTTATCGTTCTGTTTCTTGATAGCACTTTGATCTTGAGATGCACATCATACAGTGTGGCTACCACCTTTAAGCTCCTTCACAAAAACCCCATCAGATGTACTCATCAGTACTGTCTCTTTTCTGTCCTCCATTTGTCCTGGTTGTGACTTAGTTCTTGTCATCCCTCCCAAGTGCTGCACTCTAACTTTCAATGGCATTTTCACGCTGCCCTGAGACTCTGTGCTTTTCACACTGTATGTAAAGTGTTACTCCTTCGTGCTCCGGCCTCCGGGCTCTGCCGGAGGACTGCATCGCCTCCTCCCAGGCGAGCTTTTCCCAGCTAGGCTCTGTGGCTGCCTTGCTTTAGGCAGGGAGCTGAATACTGAGCGCTTCAGAAGAGGCCGTGTGGCCCTGCCAGTGGCCCAGTGGTTACACAGCATTGTCCTCCCGACCCTGTGCTCATCCCTCGTTCACTCGCTGAGCTCATCTGCTCGCGCTTGTGCCCGTGGCAGCTCCTGATCAGTCGCCCGCTGCAGCCTTTTCAGTAACTACACCCTTCAGCTCCACTTGTTTTCCTTCCTCTTGCCTTTGCCAACCTGAAGGTCATGTGACTGCCTGAGAGGACACGATATACAGGATGAGGGAAGTAAAACTTGAGATACTTTTTCTTGTTATTTTTTCGTAGTTCAATCTCAGACACCTGTCTCTGTTTCCCGAGGTTGAGAGCACTTGTTCCTATAGCATATTGTGGGTTGTGATGCACCAAGGTGTAAGTTTTAAGTTTTGTTTAGTTTTCAGTTAATTATATATATAAAAACTATATGTGCTTGTCTTGGGTTTTTGGTTTAGTTCTTTTTTTTTTCCTTCAGTTCTTTTATGGAAAAACAGAAAAACCCAAATCCCGAGTACTGAGCTAAAGATGTATCTCTAAACTCTTTTATTCTTTTCTTCTTACGTAAATCTCTAAAGCCTCAGCAGATTGTGTCCAAACTTAAGGTGTGATGATACCCTGTACAGCATTGTAAGACAGTGCTTTTTAGGTGCTGCAGGTCTTTGGTATGCTGTTTATTAAAACAACTGAAGAGAATGCTGTGGGGTAAGATAATACTACGCTGACAAATTCTTTCTTTGCTGTTGATTTTCTGAGCAAAGTTTTTGACTATAGCTTGAAGGGCTGCATTTAAATTCTGTGCCCAGAGGTGATCTCAGGAATTCCATATGCTTATCCTGCTCTGACATCATCTTCACAGTGCTTTCTTACTCTCTGTCCAGAAACTGCTGCTTTGCTTCTCAAAGTATTTTTTAAACAGCAATTTGAGTGGCAAGCCAGGCCTCTGTGTTGTCCTTGCTATGGTTGGATCTGGGCTTAAGCACAGCCTCAAACTGTAAAGTAAATAAAATTCCACAAATACGAAGTCTTTTTATGTCTTCTTAACTGTCATCTGAAACAAAGATTGCTGGTTTAACATCTAACTTCATTGAAGTAAAGTGGTAGTTGCAGACTTATTTTGTTTTAGCGTCTGTTTCAGTGTTGAAACGTGGAATAAAGTGACCGAGGGATACTTATTTACTCTGGATACTGAATTGCAGAAATAGCTGTTCTTAAAAATGAAAGACTTTCTTGCTAGGGTAAGGAAAATAAAGGGGAAGAAAAAGTGCAGAAGTGCATGGCTGAGTGTTTCATGCTTTCTGCCCTGAAACTGGGTGCCAACAACCTGTCTGCAAGTAGAGAGAAACAGACTGAGAAATACAGTCAAAGAACAAATACTTTTTTTAGTTGTTGTAGGGGGAGAAAAAAGATGCAACCTGGTTGAGATTCCCATAAGAATTTTATTGCTTGCTTAGTTCTGGTGCAAGCAGTATGAGTAGCCTATGGCTGAGTATTTCTGCGATTATGAGCTGTCTTCAAATGTACAACTGTGTACTTACTTGCCTTTAGCATTTAAAAAAACCCTCAAAAGTGATCTTCAAATATCTCTAACTTCTTGAAGGTAGGCGCAGTGGGTTGGATGTATTTCTAAAAATATTCATCCTACTATTTGGTATACTTTTGCAGAACAGGATCCTAGTGTTAGAAGAGGAGTTATTGTAGCCTATTATAGCTCAGTTTAAAGTTGAAAATTAAGAAATATCTTAGAAGCACCATGGCATAATTATGTACAGGCTTTTCTTGTGTGGTCTTAAACAGCTACTAAGGGAAATATTCCTTCTTTGCTCAAAATTTTGAAGCACCTCTTATATAAATATATAAATATGACATATATAAATATGCCAACTGCTGACACTTACTTTGTTCATTCTATTATGTTTTTTAAGGCATAATTTTAAACTGAAGTCTTGGTTTAGTGTTCTCTGTATGTCTTCTCTGGCATGAGACTTGGCTTTCTCCTTTATCCTTCATCAACAGACAAAAATGTTATACATGATGTAATAGTAAGTCTTCTTTACGTCATTAAAATACATGAGTTTGAGGTGGTTCAAGCAGCCCTAACAAAACTTGAAAGTTTTGTTTCTGTGCTGGAGCATATATATTGTGGAGACAGTGTCTTGTGAATTTAGAAGGACTTGTGACATTTTGTCTTAATTCTTTATATCTCTCTCCCCTCCAGTATAAGCGATAGATGCCAATATATGTGGGATTTTTATGGTTTATTTAGAAACTTCAACATGCAAACTAAACAGCTGACATAGGTATGTGTGCTGGAGGTAACAATGCATAAAGAGCATGTTAAAAGCCCAACTTGTAATGGGAATTTAATTTTTAAATACTTGTCCAATGGAGCTGTGAACTTCATTTCTGTAAGTGCCAGAATCAGAAGTATTTTTTTTTTTTCCTGGTCAGAGGAGTTTTCAACACAAAACACATGTAAAGTATTGGAAAAACAAGAACTACATTCATTTTAATGTCAGGCATTTTTTTCCTTCTATTGCTTTTTGCCTTAAGGTTTGATTGCTTCAGGCAGGCCGGTGAATGTCCCGTTCCAATGTACTGGGAGACGGTGAGGATGTCAAAGAAATGCTGTGTCCTAAAATACCAAAGACTCCTTTGAAAATGAAATTGTAATGTCTTCTCTAAGTTGTTACACAGTGACTGTCTTGCACCTTGTACAAAATCTTGCTGTCTGTCACGGAACCCACTAATTATATTCAGCGTTACACAGTAAACATGAGAGGATACTGGATCTGAATGCAGATTTAATAAAGGATACTCTAGTACAGGGACTGGTGGTTTTTAAAGACAGGAGGGTTTAATGTGTTAACTGTTGGTTGAAAGCTGCCAGGTAAAAATGAGTTTTGATTTTAAAATAATTTAGATATTATTAGAAATTTTAATTTCTAATAATTTAATTTTAGAAATTTTAGATATCTATTTTAATAATGAGCTAAATGAATAAGTGGGAACATGACATCTAATTTTCATTAAACAATTTAAAAGATTACTTGTTAACTGAAATTATGTTTACATATGTTAAAAATGATGAATAGTATGTGAAAATGGCTTTTTTTATCATCTGTAAGCTTCACCGTTTCTTGAGGGAAGATTTATGTGGAGGAAGAAGCTTATGAAAACAAGCAATCAAAACAATCGAACAGCTTCTTGGTCCGAATCATTTGTTGGGAGATCTTCTCATAGGAGCATATTACGCTAAGAATCTCATTAAGGGAATACTTTGTGACAAGTGACTTTTTTTTTTTAATTGATATTTGTAACTTCTTGCTGCTGCTAGATGCATTTTGTCATGGTATGCCAGCTAGTGGGCCAAAAGCTCTGTGCTACCGTGGCAAAAGGTGGCATAAAACTTCAGTTTCTGCTCAAAAGGAATGAATCCGTATGCTAAAATGTGAAGTAGGTGTTCTTAGCGGAGCGCAGCTCTTTAACATCTCGCTGTGTTCCTCTGAGGGGATTGATGGCTGCAAGGCTCATCTTGAAGCTTGAGGCTTCATTGTGGGCTTGTTACCATTGCTGCACTGTTGCTGTGCCAGATTGTTTGCCCGTCCTCTAATCCCCCATTTCAATGGCAATCTAAAAAGCACAGCTATAACACTTCCAGTAAGTGTTATTTAGGAGATACAGCTAATCACCCTCTGTACTCAATTGCTGCTCTTGTGAAGACAAAAGCATTTGGAGTAATCTTAGCCTAAAGCCTGTTCGGGTATTTAAATGTTCCCAACAAGCTTTATGTTTTTAATATAACTGTAGTACTAGGTGTGAGTGAACAGCAAAATCTTAACAGTCAACAGGAAGAATAAGCTCTATTAATTGACAGCAGGGCTGTAGAAAGCTCTCTGGGCAGTGGACTGATCAGCTTTCAGCGCTGTTACTCTACAGGCCCTCATGGGACCTGGAACCCGGAGCTCCTACAATGTCTGCGGTTGCCACAATACACCTTTTGAGAGGAGCTCAAAGGAAATGTTGCTAGAAAACAGCATAGAAACCAATGGCAAAATATTCTTGTATACAGTAATTTTAAATACATTTGTTTTACTGGCTGTTCTATTCATGGCAAATTAATTGTTTTTCCTGAATGTAAGTAGAGTAATGCTTTAAATGCCACTTGTTTGTGATACTCTGTTTTAGCTAAATCATCAAACAGATACAACAGATATCTAAAGGTGTGTCGTTTACTGATGACCATTGTAGAAAAATAACATGCCCTTTGCCCTAGCATATGTTTCTCTTGGAGATCCCCAGAAAGTTCAGCTTCCATTCAACCCGTGTTTTCTGCAGATGAACAGCTGCTTTCTGTCAGCTTTCAAAAACAGCTTCATGTACTCAGCTTTACTATATGCTCTAGGGTAGAGATTTTTAAAACATACATATCCTTAAAAGCGTTTTTTTTTTCCAATAGCTTGGCAGATAGTGCTGCCATACTTTATTATACTTGTAGTTTCAATGAGAATGTTCTCTAAAGGCGGGTGGCTCCAGCTGATCCGCTGAATGCTGAGCACAGAATTATAATTCAGCAGCGGGGGGGAGGGCTGCGCTTGCAGTGGCGAGCACAGGGCACCGCTGACTGCCTGTTGCTTAATCAGCATGAAACTGTTAGCGAATTCTTGCTATCTCAGCTATAATGTACTGCTAATAGGTCTGCTTTATTGCATAGGACAGTCAAAAAAGCCTGGAATGTTTTAGTAATTTTGAGTAGCATAACATTCCCCTTAATTAAGTTTGACAGCATTTTCTGAACTCCCTCATGCTGTATAACGAGTACCATAAATGCATTCCTGTGTACTAAGTGCTGATAACTTGTTTGTGTCTTTCCTAATGCAAGTCATCTTACATGAAAGCTTTTGACATAATTTTAAATTCTAATTTATATAAAACGTTAGATTCCTGGCAACAAAAGCATCTGTATAATTAGTCCATTTAAACATACTCTCTAAATTTTGTCAAAAGTTTTACATTTGTCAGAAGGCTCTGTAAGTCTTACTTCAGTGAAAAAAATATCACAGAACTTTTTTGTTCGGGGTTTTTAAATTTAGATTACCTTTCACCTCTGATATTTCACAATGTGCTTTGTAATTTGGAGTACCCAGTGCACAGGGCATGTGTGTGGTGCTTGTGCTAGTGTGGCCTCTTTCACTGGGATCATCAGGAGTGAGTTTCAGAAATGGCTGGTGCCAGGTATCTGAACTTGACTTTTTCTTTTGCCTCTGCCTTTTGTTTTAGGGGCAGGCTTTTTTTTTTTTTTTAATGACAGTTTAATAACTTCTTCATTTACTGATAAATTGGAATGGATCTCTGATATCTGGGACTTGGGATGATTTTCAGTTTTAGTTGTCAGCAGTGAAAAATGGTGTTGCGTGGCAGAAAGACAATTGTTTTGCTTTTAGTAAGTTGTGAATTTGTCTTTATAATCATGGAAAAAGTGGGAAGGGTCACTGTGTTTTCCTGCTTCCCAGCTTGGTACCGGGCAGTCTGCACAGACAGTCTGCATGATGGCCAGGGATGTGACGGAGATCTCAGCTTCCTATTTTTGTTGCAGGGTCTGGTTCGCTTATAGCTGCTCTCACTCATTTTTCTCCTACATCCGAGAGTCATATCTCATTCCTGGAGCCTCCAATTCAAGAGGGGTTTTTACAGTCTTAATCCAGCAGTGCTGCTCACAGTCAGAATGGCTCTAGCTTGAGTACGGTGCCATCCCTGGGAAGACCAGATGCGATCTTTATGATCAGTGCATCTTTATTTAGCAGACCTTGTCTGGATTGATCTAACTGTGACAGCAGACCTTTGGAGACAGAGTCTACTTCGAATTTCAAAATGCTTGACTCCTTCCTCACACACACCACCTCCTCTTTTCTGGCGGGCTGTACCTCTTTGTTTCAGCTCTTCATAAGAGGTTTTTCATCCTCAAACTTTGTTTGAGAAGGACCTGCAAACAAGCAGGGGGATTTCTGTTAAACATTTAATTACAGTATTTGTTGATACTCGTCTGAAGGAATGAAATCCACACAGAAAGCTGGAGTAAGACTTTTTTGTGTGTGTGTGTGTGTGTCCCCTGTTACTTACACAGTTGGCTTCTACAGCAAACACAGTGTTTTATGCTGATTAGATAGTACCAAGCCTTTGAATTGTTTAGTCGTCCATGTAGGACATAAGGGACCAATGGAACATGTTCTGGCACCTGTTTTGTAGCACTTATCAATGGACATAATGCAGTAATTTTCTGTGTGAAACCTGTAACTGTTATGTTTAAGGAGGATGGTTGGAGGAACAGAGATACTCAGATCTAGCTTTTGAGGGTAGATGGCTGTGCTGAGCTTTTGGAGGAATTGTTGAGGAGCCCATTCATTATTATTCTTTGAATGCTGTGGCACACACTGCTTCTCCTTTCTCTTCCCCCTCCTTTTTTTTTTTACCTAAGTTTCTAGACCATGTGACACCCTGCCTTAGTCCCTTCACAAATTCTTTTATTGAAGATATAATAGACATGCTGTAGGTAGTATGCATTAATGCTGTTTTGTGGTTCTTTCTCAGTTACTGTAGCATACCATCCACAGAAATCTTCTTTATCCTAATGGCCACATAGAAATTATATTTGAACTCCAAAAATTACAGCTGACTACTTCTGAATAGATAAATATTGAATTTTAGATTGCACTGCAGTTACTTAGAAGTGCAAAGAAGTTAAGCAAAAGCCCCAAAGCCCAGTTCACTTAGTTTGCAAGACCCCTATTTTGTATTACAAAATGCAACTTGTTTCATCATTTGCTTATTTGCAACTTCTCAGGGAAGACAAACGACTTGAAAATTTCCTGTTCAGTGCTGCAGCTGTGTAAGTGAACCAGGGGGAAATGGCCACAGGTCCCAGTAAAACTGCTCTTCGTTAAATGTGTGGTTTGCCAGCCATTTTGGGGTTGTTTTTGCAAATTGTACCTGGGAATTAAGTTACCAGCTCCAATTCTGAGGGCTGTGAAGTGATAATTCACAGTCAAAGCACAAGCATTTCTACTTATCTGGCGCATTTCAGGATATTGCTCTGGGTGACTTAAGTTCTGTGCTGGAAAGCTTCTTAGTATAGAGGTGATTTTACTGCTTTTGTGATCATCTCTGAAGACAGAAGTCGATTAGTCCATTGTTGAACTTTCTTGCTCTGAAAAAAAAAAAGTATTATTATAAAAAATGTATGTATTAATTCCACAAAGTATAGCGCTGTGTATATTTTCTTTATTTTGTACATTACTGATTTTTTTGGGGTTAACCACCTCAATGAACAGGACAGGAGCCACTAGAGGGTTGATGTGATTGAGAATGGTGGCATGTCCCTATTTTTTCTGAAATCTGAGAAGCTTGAGTCTCCAAATTTCATCCCTCAGATTTGTGAGGATGTCGGAAATTGGAATGGTGACTAGACCTGGTGGAAACTTCTTACTTTATCCTTGACAGTTTTGCTACAGGTTGAAGAAAATTGTCCTCAGTGTTTTTATTTTTGGAGAAGGTGTTTGAGGGGAGGGGAGAGAAAATCTCCCCTTCTTTTACTGGTATGTTTTTATAACACTTCTGGGTTGTAACTTATTTTGAGTGTTGATATACCCTGGTGGTTCGCAGAGGAGAGGAGAATATAGCATCTTTTCTTGCTTAAATTGAGTTAAGATATTCCCACCATTCCTGACCCAGATTTTCCTACTAAAAATTAATGTCAGTAGTATTTTTTTAATTTTTCAAGAAGTGACAATAAGCACTATGAGTAATGTACTGTTCCTATTTTTCTTGAAAATAAAAATCGACAGACGTAGCAGTGCAGCACATAGTCCTTTGCCTCTGTGTGTTTTCCATTCCATCTTATTTGATGACATTGTGGCAAAAGTATCCCTTTTCCTTCTAGTTCTGTAAGGTAATATATTAGGTGCAGACTGATGGGGCAGTTTTTTGTGCTTGTCCATGCAGACTGGTGGAAGTCCTTGAGCATTGCCAGAAGTGGTGAGTGCCTCACTGGCAAGCACTCTCACTCGAGTCTGTGCCACAGCTGAGTTCCCTAGATGGGCTTATTTTGCAGTTTACCTTGGTTTGTGTGTTGCCTGAAATAGTCATGATGAGTAATGCTTTATCATCAAGTTTTATCAGCCATCAGTGGTGTGTCAGCCATGTGTGGTACCCTTTTTCTTGTGGCTGGAAGGAAGGGTTTGTGTAGCTGTGAGGAAAATGTTTTATTTTTTACTGCATGTGTGAAGTATTGCATGTATTAGATTTTGTGTTGAAATAGTTTTTCTCAAAATGCTAACAAAAACATATTCTTCAGAGTTTTCATTTCAAGTGGGGAACTTAAGCTAGTAAGCAAAATTGTCTTTCCCTCTTCACCCTTCACCTTTCATCCTACTGCTGTGTTCAGTACTCTGAGGTGACAGGAAGAGCTGTCCTTGTTCATCCTAAAAATCTTTCTTATTCTCTGCCTGAGTTACTTGGGTTGCATGAGGCTTCTTCTACTTCAGGTGTTCTTTAGTGCTCCAGTCGTTAAAATACCGTATTACTCGTTCTTACAGACTGTTAATTTTTCTTAAGAAAAACCGAGTATTTAAACCCAACCTTTCCGTTGTGCATACTTGTACAATAAATCAGCTTCTTACTATACACTTTTAATAGCTTCTCCATTTGTTTCTGACTTCAAATGTGAATGTGCTGCCTTTCAGGATGAAGGATACAAATGTGTAACAAAAACCTTGTTTACAAAACATTGTGAGAGTAAGAAAAATAGAGAACAACCCATTGTGGTTCTTTCTCACTGCATTGGGACAGGAGCAAGAATGCCGAAAGTACTGTTGAAAGGTGTGGACTAAACTGCACTTAAACTTTCAAGGAAGGTTCCCTATTTTCCTGATCAGGCTGTTGCAAAGTTTAATTCCTCGTTTGCTCTGTACTTAAGTATCTTTTTTTTTTTAAATTTAGCCTTTTTTTTCCCCTGTCCCTAGGAGAAATAGGCAATTCTTTACTTATTGTTTCTATAACTGATTCTGTTTTAGGTACTTAAGATAATTCCTTCTCTCAGCCACCTTTGGAATTTATTTATGCAGCTAAATCTCCTTAAGAGCTGACAAAGAAAGAGAAGGTCCTGTTCTCCTCTCACCTTAGTCAGCTACACACTTCAAAGGTGTCACTGACTGACCTTACAGTGACCTGCAAACACCTAAGGAGTCTAAATATGGGGTTTTTGGTTGTTTGTGGCGGTTTTGTTTGTTTTGTTTTTAAAGTCTCAATGGGGTTAATATATTGCCATTTTCCTTTCTTCCATCAGTTTGCTGTAGGGTCACATCGGCATCAAAGGGGCAGAGGGCAAGAGGGATGGGGCTGCTCCTTTTGGTGGCCAGTGGCCAGTAGATCAGCTTAGCTAGATATTAAAAATGTGTCAGTAATCTTTTATTTTCTGAAATAAATAAAATTTATGGGGTTTCTTGTTTACTAAACCTTGAGTTGTTGGCTGAGTAATAAAGCACATAGCTCAATGCAATCTGGTGACATGAACTGAATTAGCAAAAGCATTTGCTGAACTTCTGGTCTGGTATAAGCAGAAGTGTCAGTGTGGCTTCTGCCTTTCTGCACAAAAGAAATTCTTTGCTTGTGTGCATGGGTAGTTAGGGTAACTAACTCATTTAAAATGGCAAGTTACTTTTCTCTTGGCTTCCCTTTCTGCTAAGATGAGCAGCTTTTCCAAAAGGAAAAGAAGAAAAAAAGTTGTTTCTTTTTTTTTTTTAATAGTAGATATTCTGATGTGTTAAAAGGATAGCTGTTATAAATCTGCCTGAAATTAAAAACATGAACTTCGTTTGTACAGACTTAAGAACATCCTGAGATTCTTATTTCCTTAACCCAAGTTTGTTTTACATTAGAATATGAATACATTACTTGATGAATAGGTTTTATCATATTTTTTCTGGACTTTGGGTATTTAATTTGTTTTTTGGTTTGTAAAAGTGTAGAGTTAGCATGACGGTATGTAAAATGTCTTGCTTCAAATCATATATTTTGAAGTTGTATAGCCAGTCAGGATCCCTAGAACACACTCTTCAGGTGTTTTTCTCTGTTTCTAAATTGGGCAGTGTTGAAACTTGTTTCTCAGATTTTTAGTATAATATTTACGGAAGTTAATGTGAACAGCTACAGCTACACTGGCTGTTTTCTGGACTTTATTCCTGAGTGGGACATTCTAATCAAGGACATTACCCTCTGGAGATTTGGAGTGCATGAGTAGTGTGGTACCTTGTGAATGGTAGTTGCAAGTGATAAACCCAGGGAACGCTCGGAGAGGCAGATGGAGAGGGGATAGTGGGGTAGAAAGTGACTGGTGTTCAGGAAATGATGGAGTCTACCAGTTACACTACTAAATATATTAATTTTAATACATTAGTAAGGCAAACCAACAGATACTGTTTTAGTATCTGGTTTGATACTGTACCACAGTTGCTTCCTAGGCCAGTTAACTGTTCTTCACTGGGGTTTGCCACCTTAATTTAATTCCATTATGTATTTCCAGTATCCCAGTAAATTTGCTTATGCTTTAGCATTGCTCATACTGTTTGAATACCAGTGGTGTTCTGCAGCTGCATATGTTATTAAAAACTTCTAAGCATTGCAGTTCATAAGCTCAAGGAGATATTTTGAAATTATTCTAACACCTAACAAAGGAATACTAGCATAACAAATGCTTGCAGAATTTGCTGCCACAAGCAACATTTAGCGAAGCAGAGTTTTACACAAGTGAAATTTGCTTTTACAGCAGAGTAAAAGGACAGCAGCTGTAAATTGTGTGGGAGTTCTGCATTTTCTTGTCAAGTGTTTGGAATTAAATACCCTTTCTAACAGAACACAGATTTGATGACTATTCCATTTTAGAAGGATGTCTTGCAAATTGTTGTTTTCTCTATTTTTTTAAAAAAACCCTCCAACTATATATTTTGAAAATGAGCCATTAATATACACATAGTTTTAAAATTCTTAATGGCTCTGGCTTTTTCCTTCTCTTTCGAATAGTAGAATATTAATATTTTTCTCCTACTGAACAACTTGCAGGGTAGTAGTTAGACTTCATTCTCTTTGTTCAGGAGGTTCTCAGTCTGTCTTTTTAGGGTTTTGAGCTTGCTCAGTAATATAACTTCAGTAACTTTTGAGTAACTTGGGAATTTTATCAGAGGTGATGTTTACTTTCCCATCTGTACTTTTCATGGGTTCCTGTCTTTACACTGCTTTGTGTAAGCACTGGACCCTCAAAAGTACACTTAAAGGCTATGAGATCTGTACTTTTGAAAATGTAAAGTAGAAAAAATTGCTATTCAGTTTGAAGTGACTATAATGGAAACTTTTCCACGACCTTTAAGCTATTATGGGTTCAAATAACAGCATTCTACACTCCCTTCCCCCAGTAATATTTTGTAGGAGCTAACTTTTTAGACATGCTGTGGTACTGTATGGAAACAATACAGAAATATTCCATGAAGATGTTAGTTGTCTGTCTTTAAAAATACTTTGACATCTCTGAGGCAAATGAGATGCACGGCTATACATTAAAACAGTAAATGGCTTGATAAGCGAGGGCTCCCCACTATTTCTGAAACTTGAAGAGATTATTCTGCTGTAACAGTCCTAGAACAACTGAAGAGCATGTTGTGCTCTTATGATACTTCCCATGTGAAAAGCAGTATCTATTAGCATATTACAGGACAACTTTCCACTGGAGAAAGCAAGCTGGGCTTTTCTTATGTTTTCTTAGTGTGCTTAGTTTTTATAGCAAATTATCCTTGAGATACATCACATATGATTCCCAACAGCTTTATTCTTCATAAATCTGCACTCAAACATGTACTGCAGGTTCCACAGAGCTCAAGAATTGTCAGGAGTTGAATTAAAATGCAGAATAAACTTGTTTCTGATAGTATTGTTGAAACATCCTTCTTAGAGAACCAACTTGGAATGAACTTCCATGAAAGTGGAGGAAAAATAAATATGTAAATCTCCTGCATGGCACATCCAGATTCAAGATGCTGACTAAATTTCTGAATTAGGTTACAGATACTACATAATGTGTGCTGAAAGTATCAGTGTTTTATCTGGTGAAGTGGACAGGTTGAAAGAGGAGGGAAGGAAGTTTACTGTCTGATTTTTCAACATTGTTAAGTTTGGCCACTCTTTCCTAATCAGGGTAAGCTTGCTGTGTAAGCGTGTGTGACTTAAAGTGTTTCATATGGTATTGAAATTTTCTACTATAGGAAAAGCAGCTTTGTCTGTATCCTTGGACAAAAGCTTTTTCATGAAAGGGAGAAGCTAGATTGTGCGAGTGGCAAAGTACAAGTACGGTAAACACTGTCATCTTTGTGCATGTTTTACAAAGGATCCCATTGTAAGATCTTATTTCCGTTTTTTAAAATATTTGACATCACTGTTGCAATCCTTCACTATACTTTCTTTTATTGCTATAAACTTCCTAAGTTCATATCTAATAGTTTGCTCATGCAGCGAACAACTGCAGAAATGTGAACGGGAGATCTGCAGAGCGCGCAGGAAAAAAGGTTTTCCATCAACTTTGTTTGACCGGTCACTTACAGTGAATGACCTGGGAGCGGTCCCTGGTACTCCGAGACTCAGCCAAGAGCTTCCTCCTGTCGCAGGCTGTGTGGTACCAGAGAGCCCTCCTGCTGCTGCAACCAGTTTCCATTTCTGTTCCCAAGTGCTTGTAAATGTGCCAGAAGCAGCCACCTCTTGGCTTTTTGTGCCGCAGGATTTTGCGGTACAATTAAATAAATCATTGTCTTGACTAGTGTGAAAAGAAGTCACTTCTTTTGGGCTACCGAGTGAAGAGGATGTATTTAGTTTGAGAGGCTTTTTGCTATGCATTTAGATATTGAGAAAGCCTCACAGTAGCTCTAGAAAAAGATTTTATATTTTTGTCAGCTTGGGATTTTTTTTTTTTGATGTATTATGAGAGAGCTAAAGCAGAAGGGAACTCAAATGGCTGAAATAGCACAAGCACATTCTGGCAGACCCTCATGTCCTATGTACTAAGACTCTTTGTTTCATCATCTGGTTCCATAAACCAAAATATTAATAGAGGTATATATATAAAAATTAATTGTGTGCAGATATTTCCAGTAGTAGAAGGGAGTAATATCTCAGTCTATAATTCAGTGCAAGTAAAATGCAAAAATTACTGAAAGATAAAATTAGCGAAGGTGAATCAGATCCCTAATTGTTTCCAGGCTGATGGAAAGTTACTGGCTAACCATTAAAAAAATTACTTGGAGTCTATCTGCTCAGTTTTTAAATAGGACACTTAAAAAATTTAACTGTTGAATGGCCATTATTAGGCAGATATATTTGAATTACTTGTATGGGAGGATTTTAATTCTGTATTGGTTTATAATGTCATATTTTTGCTTACCACTTTATAATGGCAAATCAACTGAACACCACAAGAATTTCAGTGCAGTTAAATAATATCTGCATTACTATAGCTTATTTGAAATTTATAATCAACTATTAACAGGTTTATGTTTACTGTCATTGTTTTATGTGTTCCTTAGACTTAGAGAGTGAATTGTCCAGCTAAGGTTGGAGAAGGTTAGTGCATTAAAAATTGTTTGGGTTCCCATTTCAATGTGACTTGTTAAATTAGCTTGCTGTTGCACCTCTGAGGTAGTAGATGACTTGCTGAAAAATCTCCTTCATGGATTTTTGGGTATTACAATAAATGTTAAATATGCCTGTATATGTTAGAAAGAAAACAGAGTGTAGAACATGTTTGTAAAACCATAAGCCAAGGGCAGAAAGAGGAAGAAGATGAGCTAATTATTCCAGCTGAAGATGTCACTTTGTGAAAATGAAACTATAGAGGTTTTGAGATTTCTTTTGTATCATTTCTGTTGAATAAAGCTGGTATTGAAGTCCCAGGCCTTCGTAAAAGGATAGCAGCAATTCCTTGGCAAGAAGCTCAGTTGTTGAGGGAACTCAGATGCTTCATTCCCTGGCTCGGGATGCTGAGGGATGTGCCTGTTCTCCTTTCTTCAGCTTGCTGCTGCAAAGAGACAGTATTCCCTTGCTTTCCTTCAGTATCTATAGTCCTCTTTTTCTCCCAGAACTGAAGACTTACTCTGCTGAAGCATATTGAACTTTCTTTTTTTTTTTTCTTTTTCAGTTTACTTTAATTTTGAATGCTTAAACAAATACTGTCATCTGAAAAAAGCCATTTGTGTAAGGTAACATTGAAATTTAAGGTAACCTCTGTGAAGCTGATAAGCATTTTGGTAACAAAAAGTACCTTTTGAAGAAGTATAGTAAATTTGCTTTTCATTGCACTGAGTTCAGGTTTTCGGAGGCCTGATAGCATATCTGTGGCCTTTGTTGAAAATGTTGACTGTTCATTCATGAATGATTAACAGATTGTTTTATTTAAAGGCACGTATCTGCTTCCTACTGTGCCAGTATAAAATCTGTGTTCTGACAATGCTGTCTGTACAGCCTCTGTTTAAAGAATGCTGTGTGTTGATCCCAGAAACTTTGTCCTGCTTGCATGAAACCCTTTTACTTATCAATATGCAAGGATTTAGTGCTATCAGACTTTTCTGAGAGACCGAAGTTAAATGTGGCAGATTTCTATAGTGTAATAATACAGAGCATTGCTGAGCTCTGGGAGAGGTCTTTATGTTCTTGAAGTTGTCAGATTGCTTAATGGGCTGTACGATTTTCATTCATGTTGTAGTGTCATAGAAGTATTTCTGCTTTCTAATTTTTCTTTCTCACTTTTCTCGCAAGGAGTGCTTCACTGTTCTTAGCAGGAGAAGGCAACATGAAAAAGTCTGAAATCCATACCAAATAGCAAATGAATGTTGAAATGTTTGGAGTAGAAGTCATTTTGTGTGTGCGTGCACGGGCATGTTGAAGGGTGTGTTCTTGTGATTCTGATAGTGAGAAGACAAAGAATCTCCTTTGGCAGATTTAATTCCATGTTTATGAGCATTCAGAGTTTGTTAGTGCAAAAAAGAACCTGAGGGGGTGAAGTTCTAGCTGGAAGTCTTGCTTAGTGTTCAGCAGATATTTAAGCTTCCCTTAACTGCGTATATCTGGTTTTGGGAAAACAGCTATGGAAGTGGTCAGAAACTATTTTGATCTAGGTAATGCTTTGTCTGTTCAGATTTATTATTAGCAGCGAGTAATGGTTTAGGTAAATGAAAGGAATACAGTTAAATTAACCCACTTTTTGACTTGAAACTATTAAAGGCTTTTGCAGAACACAGTCTTGAACTCAAAAAATGGTCATCTGAAAGGAAAGGGGGAGGTGGTGCAGGGCCCTGGAGCTCTACAGGGACACCTACTGGGAACTGCCTCTGTGGGACTCCCTTCCCAACTTGGGGAGGAGGGGGCGAGGGGGGGCATTCACCTGCCAACACTGGCATAGAAAGTACGCTGAAGTTGATTTCAGGAAACTTTTAACTTTCTAAAAGCTGTTTTTCTTATCAATAAATAAGAAATTCTTGACAACATTGTCCTTGATAAGGTTGGGTGCTGTTGAACTAAGCATAGTTGTAGACACAACAAATCTCATCACATGGCTTGACGTATGAGGAAGTATTTTTGTGTGCTACGTGGTTATTTAAAATAGTTCCTGATAAAGTTATATCCTTCAAAGATGTACATATGAGCTAAGCTGTGTGATGTTTTCCGATTGGTGGTTTTGCCTTTTTTTTTTTTTTTTTTTCAATCTTCACTGAAAGCAGTAACTTCCAGGTGCCTTTCAAAAATCTTGCAATTCTCACTTAAAAAATCTGCCAGAAGAGAGAACAACAGAGAATGAAAGTAGCTTGAGGATTGGTTGGCAGGACAGCTAGTTGTCTTGTTGCTTAGGATGAAAATTCTGGCTTTTCTTTGAAAACCAGAAGTTGGTATATTGAGTTTGGATGCACTAAGCATTCAGGAGAAAATCCCTCATTACACTTTCATATCATGTTGCTGTTTTAAACATAATAGTATGCTGCTGGAGTTGTGTGGCAGTATGTTGGCTGTGAGCTCCCAGTATTGGCTTAGCACATCCATGTCCTGCAGTTTCATCTGGAGTTGTGCTGGTTGTAATGCTGAAATGGTTGAAAACCTCAGCGTGAAGGCTCTCAGACATATTCCTATGTGTTGCTTGAGAAAACGTTCCAAAAACACAACCTAATTTAGAAAACACTTCTATTAATACACAGAACTGTTCTTCAAGTGATGGCACCTAATTAAAACAAAAAAAGCAACTGGCAAATGTGGTCCAGACAGCAAAGCCTTCTTATTGTCTTGTGTGGAGGAGGAATTTCAGGAGGAGGTGAGTGCTGTGCAAGCCACCAGCCTCCCACTGCAGCAGCCAGGGTGCCACTTCCTTGAAACATGGGAAGGAGCTGAAGGTTTGTGTGTTCTGTGGTGCAGGTGTGTGGTGTCGTTTCGATGACAAGCCCTGTGGTTGTGTGGCAGGATGATTTACATGGGAAATGCAGCTCTGCAGGCTATTGGGAAACCAAAGCAGGAACTGCACTCTTGAATGAGGAGACATCTAGGTTTCTGCCCCAGCATCCTGGGAAATCGAGGATCACCCCTGAAGATGCTTCGTTCATGGTAGTGCTCTTTATGCTGTCAGTGCTCTCAAGATCAACTCTACCAAAGGCAGCCGTTCTACCTTCCTCACATACAAAAAAAAAAAAAAGGCAGGCATGTGTGACCTGGATAGTAGAAAAATAGCCTTTTACTGTTCATCAAGTTTTTTGACAGGTTTTTCTTTTGAATTAGGTAAAGGAGGATACTGGTTAGTTTTGGGTTTCTGATTTTGCCAGTGCTGCAATTTTTTGGGTTTTTTTCAGCATTTGTGGTTTACCTTAAATGTACTGTACTTTCTATATCTAGTAAGCTGTGTTTTCTCTTTTAAAGGCACGCAGAACAAGTCCATGCCCGTTATAATCTCATTAAGTTCCTCCCTAGCTGTTTCCCCCTTTGGTTGGGGATATTGCCCATATTTGGTTCTAGCTGTGGTGCAATCAGTTTATATCTGATTGTGTGGTATGATAAGCTCTCTTGCCTGAGCAAACCCTGATAATTTGTGATTAGATGTGGCCTAGATTAGCATCTTATGATTTTAATGTTTAAAAGTACATTATAAGAGTTCTTTTATAATGCAGTAGCAACAAGAAGCACAAGGACTTGCCTACAGCAAAGCTTCTCAAATAAAACCAAGGGGATGGTATGAATTATAGAGTTCCTTCCTTTAGAGTGCCTAAATAATGTGCCCCCAAATACAGAGATGGCACTGCATTACCAGGAAACTCTTCAATTTGGTTTAATAACTATCTGCTTTCACAATTTTACCATCACAGCTCCTGTGAAAACACATGCTCTTGCATTCTGAATGGCATGTTTGTATTATACTTTAAAAATTGAATATCTGAAACCTTATTTCTCTCCTAAACAACTTAGTGGCTTATTTAAAAGTACTGATGGTTTCAGAAAGTGCTGTGGAGTTCTAACCGTGATTTCTGATGGCTGTTATATTATAAAATTATTTATTAATGAGAAATTGTCAGTGTGGGTATTTGTTGTCTTACTTTTGTGCATGTATATCAGGTGAATAAGAATATCCACTTAATTTCTACAAGAAGAGAGTGGTAATCAAAACATTTGGTAGTGTTGCCTAAAATATTTTTAAATAAGCACCTGTTTGGAAATGCATTCAGGTAAACTGTCCAGGTGTTTTTCAGAGTTTCTTAGTCACAACATTGTGCTCATCTTTCCAACTGAGCTTCCTGTTTAGATCGTGCTGAGAAAATAAAAGTGCTGCTTTACATTCACCATCACTGTATTAGCAGTGAGGAGGAAAGGTTGAGGAACAGTCTTTGCCTAACAAGTGGCATCTCAGAAATGCTACTTTTTTTTTTTTTTAACAAGATCACATTACTTACAGTTTCTGAGCAATACTTGAACTGTAAAGCTGAAGTTTTTCAGCAAGGCAAGCATACAATTTTTTGATGATGACTCCAGTCTATTTAAAATCCACTGTAAGACATAATTATCAGCTGTCATCTGGAAAAATGCTGAAAAATTGATTCAGCATTAAATAAAGAGAGCTTGTGATATCTACCTTAGAATTAACAATCTAATGTTCTCCCATCCCAGCATATTGTGGCTGTCCTTTGTGCTTTTGTACTTAACAACAAAAAGAGGAGTTTGTTGGTTTGTTTTGCTGCTGTATTCTGATTTATAAGGGAGCATTCGAAAATTCATTTGCTCTTTAACAGTACATTTCTTCTCTCAATAGCCAACTACTCCACCAAGCCAAGGGAGGCCTGATTCACCAGTTTATGCTAATTTACAAGAACTGAAAATATCTCAGTCTGCACTTCCACCACTACCTACAAGTGCTCCGGTCCAAATAAATGGGGAATGGGAAACCCATAAAGACACGACAGGACGCTGTTATTACTACCACAGAGGATCACAGGAGCGAACCTGGAAACCTCCGCGGTGGGCCCGAGATGCAAGCATTAATAAAGGGGATTCCCAGAGCCATGCAGATCATGAGGTAGTTCCTTCTGAGATCACAAGCATTGAGATTGTAATGCATATGAATGCTCTGTTGTTGTGGAATTTGGTATCTCTGAGTTTCAGGGTTTCAAGGAGTGTCTTGGTTTCTCTTTTTTGTTATGTGTCTTGGTATGAAGTAGACAACAATTTCACTCTTGAGTTACTTTTGTGTACAGGAATGTGTACATGAGCTGCGTACAAGAGTACTAAGTTGTAAAAATGCCTGTAAAACAGCCCCTCAGCAGGTATTGCAGCTTTGGATGAGATTATCTTCAAGCCATAAACATATTCTTTAGATATATCAATGGATTACTTTTCATTATATAAACATTTTGATTTTGGGAAAGCTTTGCTGCCGACCTTGCTTAAGAGAGTTGAAGCTTACTGTGAAGTTATTTGTGTTAAAAGATAATTTGGAATAATATTTAAGGTGCCAATTTATTCTGTGCAGCCAGTTGCTAGGGAAAGCCAGACAGTGATGTATGTTTATCTGAACTGCAGTGGTTCAGATTAAGCAAAGGAATAGTTGTGAGATGTGTATTACTATTTAAATATGCTTAAAATAGTACTTTTGTGTTTGAACAGTACTTAGGTTAACCAGTTTCCTGATTGAAAGAAAAAGCAAGTACTTTTCAAGAAATCTTCTATACAGTTCACTTTTATATACCCTTTTCAAAGGGTAGTGTAGTGTAGGTGGATTTTCTCCTCAGCCAATATATTTATATAACCTACATATAGCATATATATATGTATATAGCATATATATATATCTCCCAATTGTGGACTGCTCGAAAGTTTTTGATTGCTAGAAGCCTGTCATAGAAGTTTACCCCTGGAACAGTAGTAACAGAAACAGGTGAGAAAGGGAGAAAGGAAACCTTTCATTGCCTTTGGCAATGGTCTTCATAGCAGCCACAACATCCTCAAGCATTTAAATAGCCAAATTCTCTTGCCACAGGCTAATGGCAGCAACAGGTAAACAGGTGAAATGTTTGTGCATTTCCCTTTGATATCTCTGGCAATGGTCTGTTAATTTATCACTGACTGTCCTTTTCCTGGATAAGATTCCAATTTTAGTCTTGATAAGGTGATTGCTTTTTTGAGTACTAATTCTCCTTGTAGTAAGTATAACTGGTTTTCTCATTGCCATCATTCTTCCTTCTTTTCATGGAAGGTCTTGCAAGAATTCTTTCTCCCTTCCCATCTGCAAGTGATCCCTTTGACTCTTCCTCATACCTCTGTACCATGACTTCATCACAAGGTTGCATCTTCAGAACGCTTGATTTTGTCAATTATTTTTTTTTAATTGCCCATAACATCTTTCAGCTCAGTTCTTCTGTTTATTTGTGATGCTTGAGGTATCACAGATTGGCCTTCAGACAGTTATATCTATCAAGTTTTCAGTCTTTGTGAGACCAGTGGATGATGATACATGTTTTGATTTTTAACTAGGCACTAATTTGTATTTCCAGTAGCACAAGCTGCTTAAGTAAGTTGTGTCTGGAATGGATTATCAAAGTTTGAGTCTAGGGAGATACATGTTGCAAAGTCATCTAATCCACTTACCAGCAGTCATGTGTTGATTTTGAAGCTGTTTTGTTTTTTTTAATTCTCCCTTCCCCCCTCTTTCCTTTTCTGTTCTGCATTTGAGATTGTACATCACACTCCACCATTTGTGTTCCTTTCTGTTTTTGACCAAAACTTAAGATTTGGTCAAAAGTACTTAAAAAAATAGAGTAAAGGTTGAGAACCAAGCCTAAGCTACAGTAAAATACAGGGCATCCCAAATTTCGTCTGATTATGAAGAATTGGAATAAATATGTCTTAATAATTAGTAAAACCAGATTTAATTTATTATAATAAAGTTAAGTTGTTTTTTGCACTAGTCTGAGTTATGCTCATTTAATGATAAAAGAACACATGCAGGAAGGTAAAATTCTAATTGTATCTTTATTGATTTGTCCTCAGAGGAACTTGTATCATATTAGGTAGCAAAATGTCAAGGTGATGTAAAAATGAGAACTTTGAATGATCACATATTCTACTATATGTGTAATATGTTAGAACATGAAATAGTTTATAGTCAGTCTTAGAACTTTATGTTTAGGAAATGGAATTTTATTGGCTAATTAAGAAGGGACAGAATTGTCCCTAATTTGTCAAAGAAGTTGGTAACAGACATGGCACAAAGAAAACAGTTGTAGCTTATGACAGTTGCATGGGTGTTATATGTTATATGGACAGGGTGTGGGAAATCAGTGAAGTCCCATCAACAGGGCCTCTAGGAAAGTGTATAAGATTTTGGAATTACAGATAAAATATATACTTGCTCATGTATTTGAGGAAGAAGTGCTTAACAGTAACAAGGAGAAATTTGTCAAGTGAAGTGAAGTGATTTAATTAAGTTGAACTGTAAAAGGACTGAGAATGTCACTGTATCAGAGAAAGGCAAACCTCTAATACCCAACTAGGAGGCCGTAATGTGAAGCAGGCATCAATAAATTACCCAACAAGCTGTAGAAAAGCAAAGGAATTTCATTTAAATTTAAAACTACATTTAAAACATATGACCAAGGTGCAATTTCATTTCCTGTTTTTTGTTCTAAAACAAACAAATGGTAATACAGGGATGCTGGCTTCGTTAGTTAGTGTTCTTTTATTATTTTCACTTTTAGAAGTAGTAGTAACTTTAAAAACTAGACCAGTTAAGTGATAGAAGAGGGACAGTAACTGTTCCTATTAAATGCATGGTGATGAACTGGTCTCTGCCCCCAAGAATTTTCCATGTAAATGGAAAAAGGCAAAGAAGTGATAATGTGGGGATCTTTTCAGTAATTCCCTGTAGTGTCACAGCAAATTTCTTACAAGGTGAAAGGTTGTGCAATTGTCTGCTTAAGATGGCTTTATTTAAGTGTGGTATAGTATAATTGGGGATGCAACTCTAGGGAAAAAAGCATGTATCATACTTAAAAAGCGTATAGTCAGTTAATACAGAAAAAGTGTTGAAAGTGAAATTGAAAGCTGTTGAATGTGATTTGGCCAGCGTTCTCTAACCCCTGTCGATGCAGCTCTAGCAGTTGTTCCTGCTAGCTGAGGGACAAGGAATTCCTTGTCTTGGCAAACTTTGTAACAACTCAGGAATTCTGTTGAAGTTTAGGTCTGCAAAGGTACAGCACATGAGTTAAACCTTGAAGCATCTAAATATCATTATATGGATGCCTTACAGATAGACACATTAACAGTCATTCTTATTGAACAGCGGTGGTTTTTTCTAGGAGAATTTTCATTCTGTTTAGTTTTACATGTGTGGGGTGTTTCTTCAGTATCAGGAGTTGCTTGGAAGAGGCAAATACAAATGCATTCTATTATTACAATCCCCGCTGATAGTAATAATAAAAATGTCCAAAGTCTACTGCTTTGACCATATGTCAATGAAATTAATATTTAACCATTAAAACAAGGTAAACAAAATACACGTATACAATATAGTTATCTTACCAAACAGTAGTTCAAGTGAGGCTAATAGTAGTCTTACCAACTCCTCAGTCTTAATTCTGCAAGTATAAAAATGGGACAGAAAACTCCCCACAGTGGTTAGAATTTGGCACATCAGAATTTCACATTACCCCACGTGCAAGAGAGGTAGCGTTGGTTAATCCATAGTTTACATGCTCACATTCTGTAAATTATGGAGGACATTTAAATTTTTTCATGTTCCTTTATTCATGACCTGAAAATTTCCTACGGGTTTTTCTGTGCTTGTTAAGATGGCTCATGTCAGTGGAGGGAATTTGTCACACAAGTGGTAAGGTACTCAGAAAAGTAACACCAAAAACCTATGTAGTAATCATTTGGAAATGTCACTAAACTTGTAGTCTGTAAACCCACTGACTTTTGGAAACTGTTTCTGATAATTGAATGTTTTTTGTAAGATTTAAGTTTTTAGGAGAGGTTTTTTCCTATTTAAAATTGGAATTCGCTCGTTCTACCAGTCCTCCCCTTGCAGTTTTTCTCAAAACCCTTATGCTAGTGTTACTGAACCATAGTCAGTATTTTACTGCTGTAGTTTCTGAGTTGCAGGATGTGTTCCCTCTGAAGTGTTAATGCCTCCTGCTAGCTGAGGATCCACTGTGAAAGGAAATCTACATTGAATTCCTCAGGAGACCATGGCATAGAGATATTATGGGAGATGAAAGCATGGAGATTTTTTTTTTGATGCACGGAATGGATGCTTAGACTAAGACTACAGTACATTAGTAAGGAGACGAACAAGGTTCAGGGGGGAACAGAAATTGTTTTATGTGTGTGCAAAATCTTTTTTCTGTGTTACACACGTCAGACTTGTTCCTTACATTATAATTCACTTCTATCTTCAGAAAACAATTTTACATCTCAACTAGCTGTGTCTGGTAAAAAGCCTTGCTTTTGCATTGCTCTTTGTCATGTACATCAGAGTTGGAAGAAGGAGAGTGGAAATTCCTAGTATTTTAGGATGAATTGTGCAAGTACTGTGAAGTACTGGGGCATAAAAAGGTGCAATGGAGTTTCAAATTGTCCTTAATGGTAATTGTGTTTCCAAGGTGTATTTGAGAAACAAAAAGCGATTTAGGTATGAAAGTTATGATATTGCCAAAAAACCAAGTTAGCAGGTATCCCAGGTTTTTTGAGGCAATTCAGATTACTAAAGCTAACTCTCTTCATCATTCAGTAATGTAAAGTTGTAGGAATAAAATTTTAGATAAGGAAAAAACCTTGGAGTTTAAATTTGAGTAGATGAAACCTGGTAGAGTGGGGGAAAAAAAAAAAAGATGTATAAGTATAAAGCAGTTGTTCTGAATATACTTTGAATTATCTGTACTGTAAAAATGCATCTCATTCTCTGATGTAAGATATAAAATGTGAACTCTCTGAATTCATTACTATTCTCTTTCTAGTCAAATAATCTTTGATCTTTCAGATTTTAAAGCGCTTTCATTCTCAAAACTGCCTTATATGTTTCTGACTACTTGTAGCATCTTTCATCAGAAGAAAACGACCACAGTTCTTGTTACAGCCAGTCAGATAGTCAGTATGGTTCTCCTCCAAAGGGTTGGTCAGAAGAGTTGGATGAACATGGTCAAACCTTATATACCAATGACTATACTAATGAAAAGGTACTTTTTGCTTCTTCTCATCACGTGTTCTAAATCTTTTCCGCTAATTCACTTCTAGAAAGGAAATCTGCATTTCCAAAAGTGAAAAGCACTCCTCAGGAGTATCTCCTTTTGTTTTCTTAAATATGCATGAAACTTTAGCAACTGATCTGACATTTTTTTGTATGTATGTTCTTTGGTATTTAAAGTTTTCTTATTTCCAGTTGTGTATCAGATATTAAATGAACATATTATGTATAGTTTTTTTACCCCCCCCCAATCCTCTTGATTGTACTTCAGGAATGAACTTCATACCAACATAATGTTTTTCTTACTGTCCTTTCAGAGCTGCTCTTGTCTACATAGACCTTCCAGTCAGAATGGTTTTGAACTGAATATAATATAATACAACTTCATCAGTTTCATAATTTTCTTTATCAGATATTTTCAATACTGCTTTCAGATTTAGACAAACTTTGTAATTAAACTACAGCCATATCAGCAGATTTGTTCTCTATTCTTATTATCTAATTGCTACAGACAACTTACTGTTATTCTGGGCATGTCATAAGACTTTCTCCCACATAGGATAAATGACAGTAGTTCCTTATATTTGTAAAGCAGTCCATTTTTCTAATTGTTGACTAAAGTTGCATTTTGGTTTTTTTGAACTTCAAAAGTGTTCACTGAAATGGTACTTTTTTTACCGTATTATAGGACCACCTCTTCTCCAGTTGAAGTATGCAAGTTTTATTTGCAAGAAATTCTTAAATAATTGAGTTTTATCTCAATTTTGGAATTTTTATCCTGTTTTAATCTGTTTCTGATAAACATCTGTAGAGAGCATGCCTCTGTTTTAGCAAATATGTGGACTTTTTTTACATTGCACTGGGATTGATAGAAAACAGTGTTTCTTATCACATTTTAGTGAAAGATGATTTTGTGAAACCTGCTTGAGCCAAGAGCCTTGCTGTGTTTCTGTGCGTATTTTTCTGCAATATTCTTGTAGATTTTTGCTCATCACAATTCTTTCCTTTCTTCATGACCAGTCCCAGTTGTCATGGGTTTACCTCTTTGATTGTACGAGTTGCTTATAGAGGCTACAGAAATTATATTGTCTTCATGTTTTATCAAGGAACTGCATCTCATGTTCCTATTAATGTTTTTTAAAAGCTGTTCAACAAATGCATATATCTCTTAAATTATCAGCAGTTGCTGGCTGAGCTTCTTGTAATTTAATGTATAAGATCCTGACACAGATGTGATGGAAAGATTGTGCCTCCTTAAATTGAGAATGTAATGTTGATGAGAATAAGATATGCCACCTTAAAAAAAAAAATCTATTTATCACCATCTCTTGTATGATATTGCAGGACTGTTTTCTGAGGAGTTACAGAAAGAAAAGATGTTAATGAACCCAGTTCAGGTTGTTGTTCTCACTGCAATCTAACCTTGGTTAATTAATGTAGGTTGTGCATTAGACACTGCCGAAGTGGATGGCACTTTATTAAAAATTAACTTTAAATCTCAGGTCTCAGAGATTTTGTTTCAACTGTCACTCTGATTACATTTTGTATCATCACATTTCTTTCTGCAGTGGATAAAACACGCAGATGAACAAGGTAGACCATACTACTACAGTGCTGATGGTTCCCGATCAGAATGGGAGTTACCTAAGGTGAGTGACCTAAAAAAGAAACTTTAACAACTTGAGGCTTTCCCCTCCTCCTGAATACATGTTCTATGGGGCCTTTAATGGGAGTTTTTCACCACAAGAGGGCTTAAATATTGCACTTTTTTGTTTATTGCATTTTTGTGTAATTTTTGATTGTGAAGAGGAAAAAATATTCTCAAGGACATGAAAAATGGATCTATGTAATTATTCAGATGTCAAAGGAAATCTTGTATCTCTGCTGAACTGAGCTTTTCATGCAAGGCTGTAGAATAATATCTGTGATTTTGCTGTGATAAGAAAACCTTTATAGGAAAAGAAATTTATTTTCACTGAAGAATGTTCCTGAGAAACTGGTCTATTTTTAGTAGCCTCCAAAACACTTATAAGACAACCCTTGAAAAATGAAAGTTTCAGCAGAGTTTTGTGGTATCTTTGGGGATGACACAGTTTCACAAGAATGGTGTTCTGGTATTTATTAATTTTGTAATGAAAATAGGAATTTGTGGGGAAGTGACAGACCTAGGGACACTTGGTAGTCTGATGATGCACCTAATACTATTTAATTCTCATTTTCACTTTGAAAAACTATAGGGCATTTGTCATGGTGATGCTGTTGTATACATCTTTTCTCCTATTAGGATGCTTATTCAGTCCTACGTAGTAAGGTGTGACTAGTAAAAAAACTGTGTTTCACACAGACTTGTGTGGATAAGTGTATGAAAGAGCATGTTTCTCCCTTATTGTTTCATCAGTACAAAAATCAGTGTCCTAAGTCACTTTCACTTAGAAAGGAGCAACCTTAATAAATAGTGCTTTCATAATATTTGTGAGAAAACACTTACATTTAAGTTTCTGAGTGAAGTTAAATACTAAGCTGTTTTGTTATGTCAGTAGAAGAATTTGTATCTAAATCATTGAAGAGTTGAGTTAGCTTTGGGAATTCTCCTATGTTAGTCTGATGTTAGATAACTTCAATTTTGTGACAATATTATCTGTACCTATTGGTTTTAAAAGCCATGTAGCTATTGCTTTATTATTAGATTTATTGAACATCAGAAAATCTGATCAGGTTTTACCAGAAGCAATTATTGGTTCAATATATATAAAGTTCATTTTGGGGAAAAATATCTTGGGTACTTCATTCTATGACTTCTGTAATGCAGAAAGTTTTGACTTGGAAGAAGTTGGTTTTCATTAAAATGGATTGCATTTGGATTTGAGCTAAATAGTAAATTGCTTTAATCCGACTAGAATAAGTCACAAAGATAATCTAGTACTGATAATCTAGTACTGTTACCTGAGGGTTATTAGGGTTTATTATAGTATCTATTAGTGCATGCTATTTTAGTGATTCTAAACAAAATCTGAGTTCTGTTGTATTAACAGCCACCTCCAGAATGAAACATAGCCTTTGTTTTGGAATTTGTGATCTGATATATTCTAGTTCTTGTTTATATGAAAATCACCACATATTACTGCTACAGATTTTCCTTGAAAATTATTTCTTATTCATTTGGGCAGAATGTACTTTTTAATTCCTTCTTGAAACTAGTAAATCTTGTCTGGCAGCAAATGTAGGGTTAACAGAAGAAAATGAGCAATTGACTCTTGGATTCATGATCCAAGAGCCTGTGTATTTCCAGAAATCCTTAGCTTTTAACTTTAAATGTTGTGGAATAGATCAAATATTTCAACAAAGATTTTAGCTAGTTTATGTAATTATATGTTCGGAGATGTTATTCTTGTGAGTAATAAAGTATGATTGAAGATTAGTCTCTCAAAGATCTTGCTGAAGCTGGCTCTAAATGTACTTAGAACAAATGAATTGGAAAGACAATGCAGACCACAAAACTGCTTTGGAGTAAAATAATCTGTATTGAAAACTCTCATGAGTAGTGAAAGAAAACCATAGAAAGACTTCAGTGTTATAACACTTGCTTAAATGAAAAGTAAGTTAGTAGGAAAAAACCCTACTCTTTGTCAGTTTTAGAACCCACTCTATTTAGTTCAAATATTGCCTTCCAAAACTTGTGAAATGAAGTGATGGAATAGCATGGTCATGTAGTGCTGTTAAACTAGGAAAAAGAAGATAATCCTTTTGTTAGATGGTCCTTAATAATCTGGACTTCATTAGAACTAAAAATGGTTCAGAGGTTTCTGGAAATAGCACACTAGCTGAGCTAATACTGTGACATTAAAAATCTTCATGGTAATAGCATTAACTGCAAATGTGCACATGCTTGGCAATAACACAGCATTCTTGTATGTGTGCTAAAAATTATGAGGGTATATGTTGGGAAGGGAGGGCAGTTACAAAACAAATTACTCTAGACAGTCTCACAGAAAGCCCTCCAGTCATGTGAATTTAAATAACATCTAGGAATAGCTGAATGCCTCTGGCTAAAAACGATGTTTCAGATGGAGTAGCTTTGACAACTGCTGAAAAGTCTATTAAGGCTCATGACGAGTGTGACCCAGCTTTCTGTAGTGGAAGAGAAGAACATATAGTGAATTAATCTTTAAAATGGGTAATAATATTTTAACCATGGTCTCTACTACATCTTGCAAAAGACTTTGAGTTTTCTGCTATGCAGCATTCTGTTGGTTTTTGCCAGTTATTAGAAAAACCCAGAACAATCAAAGAACAAAAAACCCAACAAACCAACCAATAAAAGTTTGTTCCTGTGCAGATCACTATGATAAAATATGTTTATTTCCTGTGTAGTGAATGAATAATACCTAAATAATGCTTAGAAGGGCTACAGTCCTATTCCAGAAACCTAGTTTTCTAATGTGAGTTTTATGACTTTAGCAAATGAGAAATCTGTATTAAGGGTGGGGGTAATTAAATTGATCTCAGGAGCAAGAACACTTTAATTTCTAAAGTTTTAAAAAAAATTAATCTATCAAAATGACAAAAAAAATGAGGAAAGCTATGTAATAAATATTGATTAAATAG
The DNA here is from genome assembly GCA_013396775.1 of Cephalopterus ornatus. NCBI lineage: Eukaryota > Metazoa > Chordata > Aves > Passeriformes > Cotingidae > Cephalopterus > Cephalopterus ornatus. The sequence goes on from VZRE01000359.1 coordinate 191,542, forward strand.
CTCAAAGGGGAGTTAGAGAGGACAACCTAATAAAAAGTAGAGATCAAAGATCTCTCTGATTTTCAAAATGCATTCCTAGGCCGATACCTGTCCTCCTCTGAAGGAGCTCTCTGATCCAAAAGTAGCCTTTGAAAGAAAATAAATGTATACTATAATCCTCTGGAGTGAACTCATACTTTCGGTGTTAATATTTACAGACTGTGACATTGCAATTGCATGTTTGCTTTGCACAAGTTCCTGCAGCATTAGCTCCCCTTGCTGTATGCACAGAGGAAGCAGTAGATGGAGGAGCTTAATTTTTGGCAGTCTTAATGGACCAACACTGTTAATTCACTCTGTGCACTGTCAACATGCGGTATGCGCTCACGGGCCTCAGTTATGGTACTCGGGGAATGATTTTCCTGCTGGAGACCTGAATGCTGTCAGACAGCTGAAAAAATTACAGTAAAACATGATGCAAGTAATGAATGTCAGGAAGATATCATGCAATCATATGGTGAAAGGAAATAGAGATGAGAATATGTAAATAGGGCTTGGTTGTCTTCTGGTAAATTTGTCTTGTTTTGAGCTGTGCTGCTCCTTTTGAGGTTACAAGCTGTGTGTATTGGCAGTTGTATCTGCTGCAAGTCAGTGTACTAGACAGTATCATTAGCAATACCGAATCAGCTTCACATTCTTGTCCTAAAATTTTGGATTGCTTGGCAGAAGTTGAGACAGTCTAGCTGGTCCCAGGATCTAAATAATTAATGACACAAGTGGTACAACAAACCTGAGATAAGAAGTACGAGAAGACATATTTCCTTCTCCCCCCCCCGCCCCTTTTCCTTTCTCTTTAATGTGTATTTGTACTCAGGAAGCCTGGTCTGGTCTTCCTCGGTTGACCTGGTGTTTGGTGGTTCCCACCCCCCTTCCCTCCTGCCGAATAAGATGAGGGAGGAGGGGAAAGTGCCCCCAGCTTTTGCTTAGGCAAGCAGCAGGACCCGTGGCAATCAGTGCTGACTTGGAGCTGCTCATCAAAGATGAGCAGTCTTGGTGATCCTGAGGATTAAAAGGTGAAACAATGGGCATCCAAGACAACAAAGCAAACAAAGCAGGTTATCCAGAGGTGTCTTTCAGTCACTTGTACATTAGAGCTGGAGCTGCTCGTCCCAGGGCTCTCTTCATTCTGTGTGGGTTCTGTTCCTTCAAGTGCAGCTGATGCCTCCAACTGCTGCCACCCAGGCATCCTATGGCAGAGAATGAGGAGTCACTTTCCCTAGAGAAGGAAAGGGAATGAAGTCCTTAAAAGGACAAAAACGTGTCTTATTTATTTATGTAGGTTTAAAAAAAAAAAAGTGTTACTGATTTAGTTGATAAGAAAAGCATAAGCTGTAATGTAGGTGTTTATCAGAACACAAAAAAAGTTTATTCAAAGCCAATGACAGTAGTAGCACTAGAAGTTGTTTTGTTCCAAGGCAACATTTAATTTTTTTTAAAAATGGGTCTTCTCTTTCAGACAACTGCCAATAACATGAGGTGCTAAAGGGTACTAGGGTAGCACAATATTTTTTAAATGCTGATGTTTTGATCAGTGACTGCATGAAGGTAAAATGCTTAACTTCAGGTCTTTACTGACTTTCAGTACCCATTGCTTCCCAGTCTTTTCTCCCTTCACCCACCCAGTTCCTTTCATCCGGCTGAGGATTTGTTAACATAAACCAAGAAGAATATTTTTTTCTTTCTTAAAGCTGACGTATCTGTGCCATCTCTGTAAGAATGAGGACAACTGCTACAAATAACTTGGAGGTGTTACGTTTATTTCAGCCACAATTAGGCTAGGACAGAGCCTTGAGCCATGCCACGTATCAGGTTAAAATTAAATATAAATCACTCAGCCAGTTGAGAGGGTTAGAAAATTTTATACCAAGGCAAAGAAAGCCTTTAAGTAGACAGTGAAGGTATTGAACAAATTCAGCAATGAAAAGAATACTGTGTGACCTAAATTTATACCACTGGTGTCCTTAACCTACACCGAGCTCTGTTACAAGAAGTTGTCTGTTTTACTTGTGTGTACATTCAGAGAATGAATAAATTACTCATGTGCTCACTTTGTGATAGGAGATGGTCCCAAGGAAGGGGGGAACAAACTGAGGTTATGTTGGGCTCCTGTGATGTGACAAATTTGAGTTTGTGGAGGATTTTCAAGGAGCAGAAGTGTATGTATTTGGAGTTCTGTGCTACATTATAAAAAAGCTTTAGAATTAGGAAAATAGCATTGCACCCTAAGAAGATGCAATTAAGGCACATGGTTGTAGCAGAGGTTATCCTGCTAGGCAATGTATAGTCTTGGATGGGTCAGTTTTATTGCAGTGTAGGGCCCTTGCCTGATCTCAAGATTACTCCAAGGCTTAGGCCTAGAAGCCTTCTTAGAGTTATGTAAAAACAAGATTTTGTGTGATGGGAGGCAAGCCCAACCTAGTTGCTTATTGTTGCTGGTAAACAGTGTAAAATGCATGTGGGAGAGGCAGCGGCTCCTCTGCAGGTGGGAGTCCTGTAGAGTGTCAGTAAGTGAATCAGAGCTGAAACTGTTCTGCAAGGGTTTTTTGAACTAAGATTGGGTAAGAGCAGACCAAAGAGTAAAAGGGTGGTGTCATCCAACCTGGTGAGGCTACTGGCTCTGGCTGCTTCCCTCTAGCCAATGGACTCTGCCTGGTCTACAGGATGGAGAGTTCTGTCGGACAGTGTGGAGTCTGGAGCACTGTCTGAATCTCACTCTGATTGTCCTTGGAGATCACAGATCAGTCCATGTATTTTAAAAGTGGAGGCTTGTCTTGACCCAGAAATATATGAGCTTTTTATTTCCACATCACTTCCCCCCACAATCTCAGCAGTTTTCCTATTTATAATGAATAAAACAAACAAACAAAAAACAAACCCTGCATAAAGATCTGAGCAAAAAATGTTTACTTGAAGTCTCTATTGTGAGAAAATGGGGCAAAAATGTCACATGTTCCCTTTAAAGACTTGTCAGTTTACTAGCACTGTGTCACCAATGCAAATTATTTAAGCTGCTAAAATGCATATAGCCCGGTGTTCCAGAGTTTTTTGCAGAGCTTTCTTGATGAGCTCCATATACTGTTGCTTTGCTTTCTTGTTAAATACATTTAATAAAACTTGAATATTGTATTACAGGTCCTTTCTCCTTCAAGATGGTGTTGTCTGTTAGATAATTTAACTCCTGATGGCTTGTGATAGTATCAGAGGCACCTTTTAAATACAGGACACCTGTAATTAGGCTTGTGCCCATATCCTAACACAATTTAAGTCTATGTTAAGATATGGGCACATATCTGAACATATGTTAGGATATGTGCCTGTATCTTAACATAGACTTAAATTCAAGATACATTACTTTGAAATACGTCTTTGTTTAAACTTCAATTCCTCGAGTTACTCAAATGGAAAGTGCACTGATGATTTCCATAAATAATGTACACCAGTGTCACTAAAATGTAAAGCTATTTCTGAAATAAGCAGTTCTGTTTCATAGCAAGAAATGTGTTTGAATTGTGTACTTAAATAGGTTAGAGCTGCTGCAAGGAATAATGTTTCTTGCAGCCTGTTGTGATTTAGACATAGTTTCACTGAAGATTGTTTAGATTTTAGTTGTAATACTGATGGACAATTGTGTTGCAGATTGCTCAGCTTGCTGCTGCAGTTTGGGCTGTAGGAGTATCTGCAGAGTGGGTATTTCCTTAACAAGAAAGTAAGCTAGTATTAGGGCCCTTGCAGCAGGAATGATGGTTCAGCTTTTGATTTAACAAGGAGACTAACAGAGAGTGGCTTGAAACCTCACCATTGTAAGGAAGCAGTTGTCATGTGAGTGTAAATGTGCTGAACCCAGTACAAAGGCAGTGCAGGCTCGGAAGTGAATTTGTGCAGTGAAAGCCAATGCATCTCTGTACATGAACTACAGACTTTTATTCTCTGTACTGCAAGATCCATTCGCCAGGGAGTATTTTTCTTTCTTGTGCCTATTGAAATAATGTAATGAAACATTGCAGTTATTTAGCTTTTAAACATCTGTCGACTTATTGGAGCATTAGCTCTGTTCATAGTGAAATACAAAGCTAACTCAAGCATTGTGATGAGCATGGCAGTAGTAATGCTGGTTCTTTATTTGGGCAATAAATATAACTATTATGCATTTTAGCTTAGATTTAGTATTTATGTTGTTTAGGTTAAACCTTGCCATGCTTGGTTTTTGTGTGCAGGTATAGGTTATTCTGTCTTTGAAGACCTGAGGCTCTGAGCTTACAGCAGGAATCAGTAGCAAAATCATAGAACTCACTGTGCTTGCAAAGATTATTGCTTTAGCCTTCTCAAATAAAGGGGGCACTTGACCTTCCTTTGTTACTTCTTACCTGCTGGATTCTAGTGCTTTACAGGACTCCAAAAATGCTACCTTAAATTTTTTTCTATGAGTAGATTTTAGTTTGATAATGACTAGAAAGAATGAGATTTTTTAAATGACTTAAAACCCCCACACACTGATGTTGTCTTTTCTTGTTTGTATTTTCAGTATTAAACTTTGTTTGAAATATTTTTAGAACTTTTTATAATGTATTGATTGTTATGATGTAAAATGTCAACACTACTAATGATAAGTATGCTACAGTTCTGAGATCTAATTAAATGCTGTGCTCTTCTCATGACCTTCACATTTTCTCAGTCTCTATGTCTTTGCATGAGTTAATAGAAAACCAATGTTATGGTAAATAGTCTGTCCTTGGCTGTTGCAGTTTTAACAAGTCTTAAAATTACTTCCTGCTAAATATCTATTTTCCATGCTTATGGAATGTGTAGATTTCTACATGGTGTGTATGTTCCACACCAGAAAATTCTTTTAAAACTTATTTGGTTTGTTTATTCTGAAAAAGCAAGTCCTCATCCTCAGGTTTTCTCTCCTAGGCATCCCAAATCTTTTGGTTAAAGAGAGTTATACCCAGGCAATTGTAAGAATTTAAGTACCTTCCTGTAGGATAATAGGGTTTTCTTTTTCTTACACTTGAATTGGACAGATGCTATAGTACTGTCAGCACAATATGAAGCCTGAACGATTAAATCCTGTATTTATTGTAATTCCTTGAAGGGTCTCAATACCCTATTGGGTTGCAAAATCAGCAGTAAGCTCTTGCACAAGAAATCAAACATCTCTCTGACAATGGAGAGTATTATCCCGACAGACCAGTCTTAGTTACTGCTTCAAAGAGGACTACAGGAGAAATGAGAGTTCTGAATATCAAATGTGAAATAAAAACAAGGCTGTTTTCGCATCCTTGGTTGACATTAGGAATCTGAAAGTTTGCACTGTTTAGGCACATGAGTGGTATGTCCAAGACTTGTTTGTGAGAATTAGATTCTACTTACACTTTTATTTTTCTCTTCTTTAGTATAATGCTTCACCACAGCAGCAGAGAGATATAATAAAGAGTAGGAGTCTGGACAGGAGGCTACAGGAACCAATAGTTTTAACAAAATGGAGGCACAGCACAATTGTGCTGGACACCAACGACAAGGTAGGAGCAAGCTCAACAGCATGCTGAAATACCAGCTGTTTCTGATGTGTGAAGTATTTATTGTAACAGAAATGAGTAAGCATGAATTTCTGAAATTGCATTTTTATGTTCTCTTGTATCGTTGTGTATAATGTTCAGTAAAACCAAGGGCTGTTCAATAACTTTACTACTGTTACTTTGTGAATAGTAGCTCTTTTCTTGTTGTCCTTGAAGTATTTTAACTAGTGTTAGTTCAGGGGTTGGCATGTACAGTGATTTTACTTAAGATTGGGAATCTCTCAATTCAGTTTAAGCTACGGTTTGTAATTAGGGTTTGTATTTGAGAATTACGGATGTGGCAACGCTCTCCTGTAAGGTATAGTGATATTTCAAGCCTGAATGTTTTAATTGTAGGAAACACCAAGTAGAAATACACTTGAAAGATTGCAAATGAATAATTGAAACATACATAGAATTGCAATAAAAGTTGCATTTGCTAAAGTAAAAACTACGACATAAAGATTTAAATAGTAGTGTTATATAGTGGATTTATCTCTTTAATGATGGTTCTATTGAGTGCCACTGTAGTATCTCGAGGAAAGAGGAAAAGCTGTGTGTGGTTATCACAGAGCTTTAACATTGTTATTGAAGGGCAGAGGACAGTACTGAAAGTGCTGAAACGCTTGGCTTTGATCTGCTCCAGAGCTGAGCTGGTGTTTAGTCTGAAAAGAGCTGTGGGTCAGTAACAACAGAAGCTGTTTTCTGCCCCTTCTTGATAGTCTGCTTCAGGCTGCACAGTAACAGATTCTAAGGCCAACAAGGGACAGGGCCTCTCCCTTTCCTCTCCCCCGCCTGTCTCTCTTCACTTTGACTTTTGTCCCAGCCATTTCTTCTTGTGCTGGGACATTCTGCCTGTGGGTAAGGAGAGCTGATGTGAGATGAGCAGGGAGGAACTGAAAAGGGTGGTTGTAGGGTGGTGACTTGCTGGTTTCTGTAACTTCACTGCAGTCTGTGCCAAGATTTATAGAAAAATGAAATACTTTGTGAAGCTGAAATGTTAGCACAGACTACTCAGGATGAGATACCAGGAAATGGCATTGTAAACTCCCTTTTCCTAAAGATACAAGAAAAAATGGAATGAATGTAGATTTGGGAGTGTAAGGAAAAGTCTGTGAGTGAGTTTGTGTAATCGCAGATGTAAAAGCAAATTTAAATGGACGAAACACAGTAGTTGTAATGAAAAGGGATCTGCTACTCAGAACTTTACTTGCTCGACTTGTTGTTTCCAGTACATTTTAATGGACTTCCTTTTCAGGAGCTGACTTAGTTCTTCAGAACAGGATTTATTGGATTTGATCTTAAGCTTTTGAGTTGTCAGTTTAGAATATATCCTATGTGGTGTTGAGGAGGCAGTGGACCGTGGCTGGCTGGAGAGTTTGCACCTGCACACATTACTTTAGCTTGAGCGATTCTGAGATCCCACTACTGCTCCCTTCCCCTCCTCCTCCTCTTCCTTTGCCTTACACATCCTGTACTCAGTGTGTGTTGTGGCACTGCAGGAGAGACAGCCTGGATGGAGCCCTGATAAATCAAAACTGAGTAGACACTTCTAGCTTCATGTGCAGTTTATGCCTTGCAGGTGTGAACGATTTTGTTGGAGATAGCTTAAGGTTTTGGCTTTGCTTTTAAAGTAAGACTTTCTAATTTTTGGTGTAAGATTTACATCTGTTTTGGAGAGACCTTTATGTAGTGGTGCACTGAATGAAGAAGCTTTTGTAAGCCATTGAATGAGTGGAGCTGTTTACATTTCTTCAAGATGAAGTGTTCATGTATCAAGAACTTTAAACATAGTGAAACAAACATGAATGTGTACAAATCTTAAGGTTAATAACCAAAAGAAATTGTATATATCAGCCAGATTTATAAAGTCTAAGGCAGTAGACTAATGTTCCTTTAACAGCTTCAAAGCATGTAGGCAGCATGTATTTTTCAGTGGTAAGGAAACTTACAGTTTATATAAAGCACAACATTAATGCTTTGAGAAAATTAAAAATACATAGTGGAGCATTAAACTGTTTTGTGGAAAGACAAATAATTTTTAGTGCATTAATGCACCTGTTTTATTACCACTAGTGGGCACACTGTTAATATATTTGCTTTAAATTAGTATGTGAAAAGGGAATAGTTTGTTACCACAAATACTGGTTTTCTTCTTCCAGAGTTGCTTACCGTATGAAAGCTATCTCAAATTCAGAATGAAATAGGAAGGAAAACAACTGGTATTTGTCTGGATAGGCACATGAACCCCAAGCTTGCTTTTTAGCTGACTGCTAGGGAAGCTATCTTCTTTTTATTTTCCTTATTTGCTTTTCCTGGAAAAACAACATAACTCAGTTGTATGAAAATAGGCCAGTCAAAAGAGTACTTGGAATGTGTCAGAGTGAAAGTATGGGTTGCTATGGGTCATGAGAATTTGATGATACCAAACATACTTATTAACAGTTTATTGGCTGTGGCACATATCTGTATATAGCCATCAGCTAAAAAATCTCATAAGCAGAGGAAAGAAAACCTTCCTGGGAGGGACAGTGTTGATTTTATTAAATGGAATGATTTTTTTTCTCTTTGCAGACATCTGAAAATATGAAACTTTTAGTCTGTTCTTAGGAGTGCTAAAGCTCTCTGTTATTATGCTACTGAAAACTAGTGGACCACTTCTGTAGGTAGATTTACAAGTGAATTCTAAAGCACAGGTGGGCAGAGTGTTATGTAATGCTGCAAAAGCAAACTGAATTCGGGAGAGCTATCAAGGGAGTTAAAAAGAGGGAGCGGGGAAAATGTGTTAATGGTGGCAGAGAAAGTCATGTTCTTCTTCCATGTCAAATTCTTTACCAGATTCTCAAGCAACATATTTGTGCAAAGCAATCATTACTTCAGAGGAAATGCATATGCCTTGGGTTTTTTTGCTCCAGATGGGCAATTTTTCTAGTTTTCAGAGATTTAATACTTTATTTTGATATATGGTTAACATTTAGTTTAAAACGAAACCCCAAATCTCTAGAGATTTTCAGTGTTTGATTATAAGGAAATTAATGACCATGACTCACAAAAATTAATAGAGTTGGTATATGTTTTTCTACACATATAAAGACGTATTATACTAATCTTATATTTACTAACCACACAGACATATTTTGTTCTTTAAAATATTAGTATTTAATATGTGATACCCTGTAATAGGTAAATATGCTTCATAATTTGATAGCATTTTCATACAAAAGATCTGCCCCTTAATAAGGATGAAGGCTTTGCTTTAAACTGATACAGCATGTATTAACATTTTTTTTCAAATGATTATATACTAATTAACCCAGTTTGAGTGTTGTCTGTAAATCTTATAAGAACACTGTTTAGTAAGCAAGTTTAGAATATTGCTATCTGAGAATATCGTGAGTGTTGCAAAGAAGTACTTTTTTTCCTAATGTGTGAGTATGTAAAAAGAGAGAGGGAGAAAGTATCTTTAGGGTTAAAAAAAAGAGAAAATAATTGTAAGAAAAATAATAACTTATATTGACTATTTGAATTTTATAGGAATCCTCAACTGCTTCTAAGACCAGCTTTCCTGAAAATGAGTCCTCTCCTTCTTCACCAAAGCATCAAGCCACAGTCAGTATGCAAAGTGTTTAAATAGATAAGTAGATGTTGTAGAAACTGGGCTATTCATGACTAGAGAATTGAGGGTAAGCCTTCTTGTTGTTGGGGAAAAATAATGGGATAAAACTATTTGAAGGCTTTACATTTTAAAAGGAATGCATTACATCCAACTCTGCTTTCAGAAAAAAATGTAAATTTCTTTGGTTTAAATGCAATTTAGTAATACAACATTAAATTAGAAATTCACTGTGGAATAAAGTTATGTCTAATTATGTAGAACTCAGTTTACTTCCTCCAACAGTCACGTCTTCTCATCTGACATCTTGAGAGGTAAAAACAGAAACAGACTCCCCCTCTTCACAGAATCCCTCAGTAGTCAGTAATAGTTTGTAGTATTTGATATCTCTAATTTTGACTTGCTTCAGCCTCCTTGGAGAGACAGAGGACCTGGCATAAATAAACTATGTCGTTTTGATTTAGTAAAATAATTAGTGGGTGAAAAACCTAAGCCTGTCATACCTGTTATGAGTGTTTAACGCATTTTTTAATTTCATTTTATATTTTAAATGGGATTCCTTTTTAAACAGCGGGGATTAATTAAAAAAATGAAGGTTTTATCCTTTTTATTTTGGAACTGTTCTACAGCAGTATTGAAATAAGTAACTTGATCAATTTTACCAGCCCTTTAGTAGGAACCTCAGGGCATCAAACGCACAACTTCTCTAGTTTCATTCTTACTCTGCATGCAAGGCAATGTTTTTCTGTCTTACTCATGATAATCCATTCTTAGAACTCTTCAAACAGTTTTTCACAATAAAATGAACATTGTTTATTGAGCAAGCATAGTTGATAGCCTTACATAAAAGCAACCATTGCTGCATGTGATCTGATTTCTATAAGTATGGCTCAGACCTTGCATTTCTAAAATCGTGTTTTTCAGAAGAATTCACTACTCTCTAAATAATAGAAAAAAAAAATCCATATTTTCTTTTGCTATCACCTGAGATTTAAATATTCCAAAGAAAGCTGGTAAATTTTTGACTTGCATTCCACTTCTTTTTCCTGATTACATTAATTTTCCCCTTAGTACCCCCTAGTGTTGCTGCTAAGTAGGGCATTATGATACTTTTTCTGAATAATTCTTCTGTGGAACATCCCCACTGGTTCCACCATGAGTAATTTATTAAAACCATAATTTATTTCAGAAAGCGCAGGGTGCTCAGTCACTGTGAAAGGTGGTGAAAGGCTCTTCTGCTTGTTAAAGCCAAAGGTTTGTTAGAAGGGTGCAGGGCATAGGACTGCATGGATCACAAACTCATCTAAAGAATGGGATCATTTGTTTCTTTGGCTTTTTGGAGGATGAGTGAGGGAAGGGACTCACTTCTTCTATTGAAAATATCAGTTTTGGAAAATAATGCATGTATCACTGGCTTGGGAAAGCATTCCAGGCCAATGAAGATATTAATTGAGTAAGTAATAGTTACCACTGGAGTGAAATAATATATGATCCATGAGCTATACGCGTGTGTCCTTTAACATGTCCTTTCTGTATTTTATGTGCTGGGTTTGAAACATGTAGGTAAAATTTTTAAGGTTCATGAAAAACACATCCATGTCTCTGGTAAGAGAGTTGTAATGGTATTCCAGCAAAAAAAATTTCTTCGTTATGGTATTCTGCAGTTATGGTCCACTTAAATCTGAGATTTAGAGGAGAATACTGAAGAAGATTTATCTTGTGTTTTCATTTTATCTAGAATTGAAGTAATTTTTTAAAGGATAAAGCTAATTTGGATACTTTCACTAGTTGATTGTTTCAACTAATAAATTAGTTCATAAATGAAGTTAGAAGCTGTTACTGAAAAGGAATTGATTAAAAAAATAATGTAATATTCTTTAAGCATCATTGACTGGGATGACAGGAGAATATGATAGAATATGATAACTTCAACTTGAGATCATGGTATAAATTAAAGGTTTTACTTTTTATCCTAGAATGCTTTTTCAAATGTTCCTTTATGTTACAATTTTTGCACAGAAACTAGAAATACTCACTCCAGGTATTTGAAACTTGCAAAACACCCTTCTTATTCAGCAGTGTTCTTTTTCCACCCATCAGTGACCGATCTCCAATTTTTTAGTAGGCATACTAATATATATGGCTTTCATCAACAAGACATAAATAACTAAGTAGTTTAAAATTCTAATATTTTCCTTGGGGATAAGGAAAAAAAAAGGATATCAAAGAAATGTTTCTCTCATCTATTTTTAACATGAATATGTTAATATTTTCATGCACTTCAACCATGTTTTATTTAAAATATGAAATTGTGTTAAAATTACTTGAAGAATTTTGTCATGGAATTTAGGCTGTTTGTCAGCCTTTTTTAGTAAAGGACAAAACCACTAATGTGCTATTACCAAATAATTATAAATTTATGTTCATAATTTCCACTGTCTACTATCAAAAATTATTTAGTTTGGCTTGTCCAAATAACCTAGGTCTTGATGAAGGAAAGCTTTTTACCCTCTGAATGGTAATGAGTACTTCCCCAGAGGAATTTTGATTTTGCTCATCTCTGCATATTTAAATATGCTTAAAGACAGTTTCTTGAAGTTACAGCATGAGTAAAGATGGCTCATTGCCAGAAATTGATTATTTGATGGATTGAACTTGGTGATGTGATGTTAATAGAATCAGATTTTCTTTTATAGTTCTTATGTCTTATTCTTATCTTACAGGGCCAAGAAAAATATGGTTTATTAAATGTGACAAAAATTACAGAAAATGGGAAGAAAGTTCGGTAAGTCTTGGACTTCTAGAAGTGCACGTGCTTAGGGTTTATGTAAGGTCTTTTATGTTAGGACAGCATGCTGGGATTTGCAGCTTCTTACTTTTTGTCTGAATTTGCCTTAGAGGCTTTCCTGTAGGACACAGCGTCAATCTTGTCCCACAATCCTGTCCCACGTGTTTCTCCCAGTGAGCTAAAGATAATAGGCTTCAGAGAGCCAGAGGCTGATATATGCCACGACTTCACACAGGGCAGGGAATTTGTGAAGGTGTATTGAGCAGAGACAGCTTTTTAAAATGGGATTGGCTGATTGATTTAAGAGAAAATCTGTATGGGCTATAGCCTGTCTTGTTCCTTGGATAAAATTTTTGTAAGAGGAGCTTTCAGACTTTCACTCGATGTCCTGTAATGTCCAAAAGTGTACATACCATGTGCTCCCTAATTCTTCCTTCACTCTGCTTGTGAAGGGTTTGAAGCAGCGTAACACCTGACATCAGTCTCCCTGTAGATGATGAGTGACCTCATTTCCAACTCCCTTTCTCTGCCTCCCAGGCAGGCATTTGTACTACAAATCATAATGTGTAATCAAGTGGTGCTGGCTAACATACATTTCTGGTGTTTTGTAGAGTCAATGGAAAATACTGCGTAAGTGTGGCACATCCTCAGATTTAATTTAGGTTTACTTTTTGCCTTTTTTTCCTTTTTAAAATTTTTTTTATTTTTTAATTTAATCTTTTAGGTCTAATACTGTGTTACCTCTAGTTCAGTGTTTCCCAGACTTTTGATACACGAAAGGTGTTCTTCCTGAGAAGAAAATAATCAACACCCAGCTGATATTTTAGAACCACCCTGACCTAGTCCAGTGCAGCTGGACAGCACATCTGACCTCCAGTTTGGTTCCTCAGGGGTGCTCCTAAGAGCTCAGTGGGACAGGGTGGACAGTGGCTTATGAAAGCTGCTACTGCTGCAATATCCTGTCACCATTTCTGTTGCATCTGTTGGAGTCACTGGTCTGGATTACTGCTGCTGTACAGAAAAATGCAACATGTCCACCCTGTCACTTTGAGAGCTGTTGAGTAATAATTTATGTTTGGGTAATGGTGGTAGATATTCAGGGCTTGTCAAGACTTTTGTTTGTTTGTTTTTGGTTTGGGTTTTTTTTTTAATAATCTCAGGAGGACAGGTCCTCAGGCATAAAATCAAATAGAAAACTGAAACAACTCATTTGTTCTTAATTTTCTTAATTTTTTTTTAGATTTTTAGCAGATATTTTGTTGCCAATGTAAAAGAGCTTATTACATAAATATGGGACACTTGCATCAGAGATGTGATCAATGAACTTCAGAATTGTGCAGTGCTTTGGCATGACCTGTTAAGTACACATGAGGCTGAGTGTTCCAGATTAGCCCCTTTGAAATTATAATTGCCTGGTGTTTCTCCTGGTGAACTGCTTCCGCTACTAATTAGCTTTGTTTGATTTAGACTTTGATGGTCAGGCTGGGATTGTTAACATACGTTCCCTTCTACAGATATGATAGTAATTAAGACTTACTGATGCCACTAATGACCGTATATGCGCTTAAGTATATTAACGTACAGGTCAGCTGGGCAACAATGATGGACAGTTTAAATGCCTACTTTCAAAGTCAATTTATTTTATGTTTGTTTACAACTATTTACAGAAAGAATTGGATGTCATCATGGGCGGTGTTACAAGGGTCGTCACTGCTATTCACTAAAACCCAAGGAAGTGGAACTGGCTGGGTAAGCTCAGGAGCAACCCTCAATGAAGTGTTAGTCATGTAAAGCACAATAAATTAAAGCTCTCTTGTTTGTATGGCCTACATACCAATATATATACACCTAATGTAGAGTGTGTACGTTAGCAAGAAAATAGTTTAATGTAACAATAATGATGTAGCGTAAGAAGAAAAACAGTTGTACTTCTGTGTCTTTATTTGACAAGTAAGAAACTGATAAAGAGGTATTTAGGTACCCTGTAGGCTTGAAATTTCTGCTCCAGAACAGATATTTTTGTGTTCCTTACAAATGTGTTTGTCTAAACAGTTTGTTTTACCCTTCTTGAGTATCTTTTCATAAACTCCAAGTAATTTTGAATGTGATACATGTAATAAAGTAGTCTGACACTTGTCTTCTTGTGTTGGACTATTTGAGCAATGTCATATTGTTGTCTTGTAATTTAATCTTTGTCTTGCTGGATTCCATAGCTTGCTTTAGATCTGCATAGTGCATGGCAAGTACCTGTTTCTGTTTTGTTGTCTGATGAAGACCTAAAGAGAAACATCACACTGAAGATGATGATTATTCAGCTTTTTATGTCACCTCTAGAGTAATAGCACAATAATTAAATTGGCTGTATTTATCCAGCTACATTCCTACAATAATAGGTATAGAAATGCCTCTTTATCTACGCCTTACTTACCTACTTTTGAAGGTCTGACATTAAACTCTGTGGATCTCCTGCAATAACTAAAGACAGGCCAGATTCAGTGTTGGCTATTTTGGTGTATTATCATGTGAATTCCAGCAAAATTGCCTGTTACAGATAATGCTATCTTGCTGTTCTTTACTGATTTTTCTACTTGGCTCACTTTCTCCTGCTCTTCATTTTGAGTAGTGAATTGAAATTGACAATTCTTTCCTATAGCATGGAGTCCATTTCAGAGCTATAAACATAACTTTTTTCCCTCTTCTGCAGAAGGGGTGGCTGGAAAAAATTGGGTGAGGATGGATAAATGAAATTTGGAGTAGAAGATAATAGAAAGGGTAAAGTTGGGCAGGATGGTCAAGCAGAGGGAAAAGAAAGGAAGGGAAAAAAATAAAGATGAAAGGCCTGAGAGAAGGTAAATTATGCTTTATGGTAGGAAGTGGATTTTGATGACTTCTGCAATTTACTTTTATAGCTATATCCCAAAAGTATTTTAGTTTTATGAGTGTAAATATGCTTGTTTGGAAAGTACAACATTTTGCCTGAATAACTACTCAAGTTCCAGAGTCTTGATTACAGCTACTAATAGTCTTCATACAAATGTAGCTGTAGATCAAAAAAAACTTTTTTTCAGCTGTATGTTGATACCATTAAAATACACAGTGCCAAAGTGTTCATGAATGTATGGTAATGTAATGGGTGATGTGTGCCCACATGAATTATCCATAAAAGATAGCCAATAAGCAGAGTTGCATAGTTTAGGGCCACCAGTGTGAGTTGTATTATGCCATCCAAGTGCAGTCGTTTGGTGGGAAAAATAAAAAGGCATAAATTCTTTCGATGATTTAAGTGGAGCAAAAGTGCCATAGTCACAATATTTTTGTGAGACCCTGTCAGTTATGAATACTGTCAAGTATTAGAGTAGGGTCAGCAAGACGAGTATCAACAGTATAAACAGAATAAAGTGAAGCTGGAAATATTAAACGAGAAACTCTTTCAAGGACTGAGTGTTGTATATCTGCATACTCACAGTTGGGTTCGTAAATAATTAGATATTTGGCACACATTCTTTTTGCTCTCTGTAGGAAATTTTTTTTTGGGATATTAAAAATTCCACCTCCTCTCTCAAACTTGGTTCTGTGTCCATATTTTATTAAAGTGAAGTCAAGTCTAACGGTTTGACATAAAGAATTACATTTCTGATTCATCTTACAAGCAGAACATTTATTTAGCATTCGTCTAGTGATTGATATAACCATATCTTCTTTTTTTTTGTGCATTGTTTTGTGACTTCATCACTTTTCTTCCTTTTTCTCATCAAGTCATTTTGCCAAGTGGGCTCAATTCCTGAGCTCTTGCTCTCGCTGCTTTCTTCTTGGAAAAATGCTCTCAGTCGCCGACCTGCTGTCACCTATGTAAACTCTACCCAAGTTTCAGCTATCACTGTATGTGTTCTTGCATGCCTCTTGTCACTCTAAGGCTATTTGCCACTAATCCTGAAAGTAAACTTGAATTTTTCCAAGATTTAGTTTTCACACTTCATATAACACCTCACATATCTTGTTTGCTGTTTTTGAAAGTCATCCAAGGTGAAAATTAACACAAGTGTAATAATCCTGTAATTGTTCTGCTGAAACAAAGCAGAAAGTGTATCTGGTTCATCCCAAATTTGCCTACTGTTTGAACCACTAGTGCCTTGACTAATAAGCAGCGTGATATAGTTAGTCTTTTAACAGAAATTTTATGTCTGATTCTTTCTAACACAACTAATTTAGAATCTTTGTATGGTGCCTATGATAACTTTGATACAATGATGTAATTGTTTTTTGATAATTTTAGCTATAATTGGAATACCCAAAAAAGTAAATGTTATGCAGAAAGAGATAAAAGAAAAAGAGCACAAAGATACTTTTGCTATATTCCACATATAGAAAGCTGATGTAAATTTTGTAGGACTCTTTTTATATATAATTTAAACATCTGTAGTAATGTTTTGAAGTCTAGATGCCAAGCACAGAAGTGCTGCTTATCAGAAACTCATAAAATGTTGGTAGCTTGTTGCTCAAGGTGAATGAGGAGGAATTTATACATTAATACTAGTGTGAAAAGTAAGTTCTGAAGCTCCTCTATGAGCCACAAAGGAGCATCTGTCTCCTCAGCTTTCTTTCTGCGGTCCATCCTTGGGTGAGCAGGACTTGGAATTAAAACATTCCACCCAGCTCTAATTAGAAACGGAATTACAAGAAAGCCAGGTGTCATTTGCACATCCAAGGTCTTCCCATAAATAACATCCAGTTCTTTTTCCAATGAATGCTGGAATATGACACAGTACAGACTGTGTCTTGCCCTGTGCAGGTGTTCAGGACTTGGAGAAAATCCTGAAAATTATCCTGTTTATTAATGTCAACACACGTCTGGCCTTCAACTGCACAGAATCTACTATATCTAAAGCAAAGCAAACACCCTATCCTTTCTAAAAAATAAAAGATAGCATAAGCACATCCTGTGACTTTTTTTTAAAAAAAAAGCTGTCAGAAGTGACTGTAGGACAGCTTCATATCTAAGACAGCTGACAGCACTGTGTGTACACTTCTCCCTCTTTCTGCCTCACAAAGCTGCCCTTTCCAAACTTTCCAGACAACTCAAAAGAGAAATCCAGTAAGGATAAGGTGTCTGCTCAATAAGAGCTGAATTTATCCTGACTGGTGCTGACTGGGTGGTACACTCTGTTTTGAGAAATCAGAATTAATGTCTGTGTGGCAGCGGTTCCAAAGCGAAAGGCTTTATTTTTACTTCTGTCAGCAGAATCGACTTGCTTCAAGGAGGGTTCAGTTGCCTGTAGCTGACCTTTGCATGCAGTGTCTGGGCAGCCCTGTGCAGGACTTGCTCCTGGAAGCTTTCAAGGAGGGAAATGGCTGCTGGCATCTCATTTTCATAGACCCAGGAACAGAAAAGAACCTTGACAGAAAAGCTCATAAGAGAGCCTGCATGGTAAACTTAGAATGTCCTGGAATAGAGAAGTTAAGTTTGTGATGATTATGTAATTTATTGATATATCAGAAGAGCTTTGCAGCGAGGCTGAATTATTTGCATGGGTTTACCTACCCTTGGATCTCACACAGCAGTTTTGCTGCCATTTGAGTGAAGGAGTGGGGGGAGACTCCTTCTTTTTTCCCCTTTTTTAGCTTCTAGCTTTTGATTTCTTCTGTGCTTCTCTGAAATGCTGGATTGGGCCAAAATGATGGGTGGAGTGTAAAGGTCAAAAAAAAAAAGTGTGAAGGAGGTACTGCTGTTGTCTGTCGGTTGTGGAGTTCATCAAGCTAAGTTTTGGAGGGCTTTCCTTTGGTCAGAGCAGCAGTGACTTGTATTTTAGTAGTTGTTTGATTTCAGCTGTAGCAGGTCCTTTCCTCCTCTCCTGCGCTGCTCAGCATCATCTGGGTCATGTTTTTAACTAATCACGCGCAAACCCTTCCCACCCACAGTCCCACAGTGGACTTTGGCACCAGCTTCCTGCTCTCTCCAGTGCCAAACTCTATAAATTGATTTGAATTTTTTTCCAACACGCAGCAAGATTGATCTAGGCTGGCAGGAAGTGCGTCTGGGACACTTTTGTTGTGTGTGCAGCAGTTACACGACTTTCTCTTGAACAGGCAGCTGCTGCAAGAGCCATAGTGGCCCAGAGATTGTTCCTGTGGACTCCACTGCTGAGCTGCGCCTCTCTCAAAATTACCCTCTACGATAATTAATAAGAAATGTTCTCAGATGAGGTATCTGAGAATTAAGTTAGAAAGGGAAAAGTGGTGGAGTTTTTTTCCCCAAGTGCTAATTGGCATTGGGTAAATTAGAAATACTCCCCTTTTCTGATATTTCAGGGGTAAAATAAAGAAGTTAAGATGCTACTTTCCATTCAACACTTCATTGCCCTTAGGACTCAAGGCAGGGAGATTTTCCAGTGGTAAACAGCCTTTCTAAAACACAATTAGCATTAATTAACATCCATGCCAGGAATTTAATCAGAAGCAGCAGATTAGTCCTGTTTTCTGAACCATTTTTTTCTCCCCTTGGATATGGCTGTTCTTATACAGGCTGGAAACTCATGTTTGCAACAAGAAGCTTGTCCTGGGGCTTAGGTCCCCCAGAACTGTCACAGGAGCAGCATTCACACATCAAAGACTTCTTAAAGGAATAGAAAAGAGCCTTTCTGATGGAGCAGATGCTACAAGCTTTCCCTGGAACTACAACATTAAATTTCTGTGCTATAACTCAGTGACTTACAGCTTTTCCTGTTCCATATTTTACTCACAATTAAAGCTTTTTGTTCGTATGGGCCACTGAATTGGTTTCCTTGATGATTTGTGTTTCAAAGCTGTGTGGTGCGTGTTGAAATCCTAGTGAAAGTACTTTATTTAAAAAAATTGAGATAGCTAGCATAGATGTAAAAGTAGTGGGTAAAAATAGCTCCCTGATGTTTGCTTCCAAATTATTTGAAGGGTTACTTGTGGGTTAAATATTTCAGGGTTTTTTTTGTTCATTGCTTTAGTTATTTGCTGTTTATTTGGTTATTTGCTGGTTTAGTAGCTAGACAGTGAGTTCTGTTTGCTTGGTGGGACAAGCCCCAGTATTGCAATGGAAGCACTACAGAAAAATTTAAAAGCATTGGGGCGTAAATGTTTTAAAAAACATAATAAATAAAAATGTATAGATACATATGAAAAATGAAAGTGCTCTTTTGGTGCGGAGGGATGTTATTCCTGTCTAACAAACCTACTGTCTGGTTTGATTTGGGGTTTTATATACAACTACTGATGAAGTGACAGAATGTTTGGTTTTTTTTTTTTTTGTTCAGTTACTTATTAGCTGGTTTTGTTTAAAGCTTGTGGCTATCTTGATTAAAATCAAGCTACAATCAAATGCTGTTTCGACTTCTACCATTTCTGATAGGAGAAAAAAAGCTCTGCTGGAATCTGATCTGCACTTAGTTATGGAATTTTGAAGGCTTTAATTTGAGCAGCTTGTGATAGATATGCTTACAGGGTGTTCTGTGTAAGGTTTTTTGTTTTCCTGGTATCGTGCCTGTTTTGTGGCAAAGTACTGTATTTGGGTTAAGTTGTATAGACTGTAAATAACAATGTTGTATTTAGGGGATTGCCAGATTGTGTACCTGTAAGGAATTTCTTTGTTTTTAAGTTTGTCATCATTGTTCCTGTTTTTTTCCAGAAGTTTGGTGTCAATCAGTCTAAGCCAGAATTTACAGTGGATCTCAAAGGGGCATTGATTGACTGGGCCTCAAAGGACAAATCCAGCAAAAAGAATGTTATTGAGGTGAATTATTTTATTAAAATGAAGAAATCTATGCACTTCAATTACTGATGTAAGAGGTTTTTTCTAAAATTAAAATCAAAACCTCAAAAAATATTTTTTTTATCAATTTCTACTAGCTTAAGTGTATATGGTATCTTTAGTACCTGCAAGGAACATCCATTTTAAATATTTCTGTATGGGATATGCTTTTCAGTTTTAAGCAGACTGTTATTTACTGTTTTCACTGGTAAGTGTTCTTGAGTGTCTATGTATTATCTAACAGTTATGCCAGGGAGAAGTTTAATTTGATTTGGATAATTTCACTTTTGAATTGTAGTGTGTTTATCAATTCTGATGATATCTGTTTTTATTTCTTTAAAGCTAAAAACCCGCCAAGGAACTGAACTCTTAATTCAATCTGATAATGACAGCTTTATTAATGAATGGTATAAAGTTCTTAACTATACCATCAATAATCAGGTATGTATTTGAGTCATGAAGGCTCTATTTTCAAGATAATATTATTTAGTAAACTGATTGATGTAACAACTTCTAATGCTCCATGTACATCTTCATTTACTGATCTTCTTGAGAGGTAGCAGGAGTTTGAAATATGGCAGTTCCTGATAGTGACAAGTGAAATATAATTAATAGTGGCAGAGGAAGAAAGATGGCCCACTGGATTAGGAATGAGAGAGCGTGGGCTGACCTTCATCTCTGAAATGAACTTGCTTCTGTGGCCAAATACTTGTCTGTCTCAGTGACCTGAAAGGTTCTGATAGAGAGGGAATGAAGCGGAGAGGATGGCGAAGGGAATGCTTCATGACACCTTTGTCAGCATTTGATAGTGCTGTTCACTTAGTGAGGCTGCACTAAAGTGCAAATTAAAAGCCCTGGCAAAATACTGTATTATCTCTTCCTGTCTGACAGCATAGTGCCAACTGCTTAATTATCAGAAAAGTGCTCCAGCATTTGATCTTGATATTGCCAAACAAGAAGAACCATTTTTTAGTTTAGAAGGAGCTGGAGGAGATCTTGGGGAAAATATTCCTCTCATATCAAGTTTACTTTGTGTTTATTCTAATTTTTTAATAGTTACAGACTTGGCTGCTGCCCATTATCTCCGTTTATGTTGCTTTCGATGCCACTCAGTGGCCTTCCTCTCTCTTGGCTCTGTTGTTTTTCACATATGGCTGTTTTCCACCAAAACACAGCAGGCTAATATGAATAGTTCAGTTTCTTTCCGAGTGCTCATGGTTTAGGCTTCTAATCTGCTTTCTCCTGGTATGAAAATGTCATGACCTCTTAATAGCCAGGCAAGGCAGTGACTCAGACACCCTTCCGTCTGGCCCACGTAACACAACTGAGGCCACTTCTTCCCTGCTAAAATGTGAACAGAGATGGAAAGGCTGAGATATGCTGGGATGTGAGTGAGATGCTACATGTTAGGTTGAGGAAGTGAATGGTGGAATAAGGAGAGTTCGTCAGCACTCTGGAAGAAATGGTGATGTATTATTACTGCTGGGATCTGGTAGCCAAGAGACCCAAGGCGTAAGTTAAAGTAAGCCAGACTAACTGGTAACTTGGAGCACTGAAGCTTTGGGTGCAAACATCCATCAGATCTAAAGCCAGTTTTTAATTTTGGAAAGTTTATGGTAATAGTAGCTGTGAATCTTTTTCCCATGACCGAGGCACTAATTCCTAGTGTGATGAGATCTTCCTCAAAAGAAGGGGCAGATGAGATTCTGTTCTCTTTGCTCCTTTGCTGTTGTGGCAATATACTGTGCAAGAGGAATAGCTACCTACAAAGGATGTGATGGCTCTTTTTGCGTACAGAAATTTCCGAGTTATTAGATTAGATTTGTTACATAATACAAATTAGATTCCGGGTGATTTTTTTCCCCAGAGCAGTTACTAGGTTTAAAATATGTGAATCCTAAAGAGCTTTGAGGCCTCTTGAAGAATGGCGGAGGATCCTTGGGAACATTAATTGTGCAGTTGAATAAATTGATCTTTGTGTAAAAAGGCTATCCAAGGTTTTCGAAAAGGAACAAGAAATGAAGGTGTTTAAAGCCAATACCTGCCTTTTGAGTTACAATGCAACTCAGTGAATGAAGTCGTGCTGCTACTCGCTGCATGCTCTGGAGTACACAACTCTGCCTTATTTTTGAAAGGTCCTTCCTTGTAACAGAAGGCACTCTACAGTCAGGTCTTGGTAACTGTGTAGGCGGTCCAGCTCACTTCAGTAGAAGCGAAGTAAGAAAAAATGTGGGTTTGGAAGGGAATATGTTGTCCTGAAACCAGAGGAAGTTTCTTTTCCTATCTGCTGATGTGCAGTCATGCACATAGCATAGGTATGAGGCTGCAGGTGTACAGATTACCTGCCTCCACACTTCAGTGTGATCTACATTTTCACTTGACAGTGTTTAATGAGAATATGCAGAGATAGCAGTAACACAGGGCAATTTTAGGCAGGTGTACATTTAGTTTTTTAGAGTGAAATCAGTGTATGTTTTGACATTAGTGAAATTGTCCAGTTGGTAGTTCTATTTTCTATTGAGAAAATTTTAATTACAGAGATAAGAAATTGGATAAATGTTCTAGAAGTGTTCAACTCTAATCAATCAGGCATTTTTGTAGCAGACCATTAAGTAGCTGATGTTTGTCTACTGGATTTGGAAAGTAAACCTAACCAAAAATATTTTCTGTTGTTTATTGGTTGATGTAATGAAGTGTTATCGTGAAGGGCTGGTTGTACTTTGTTCAGTGTCCAGAAAAACTTTCTTTATTGAGTCTTACGATGAAACAGTATTTCTCAAAGTAATTCGCTCTGCCAGAAATGGTATCATTTCTGAAGATATATTTAAGACCTGTAGTTCAGGAAAAAACCAACTGATTATCACCATGGGAGGAAAAATTATGTATTGTAGAACTGTGCACAGGAAACCTGTGTGTTAATGCTATATTCTGTGAACTGGCAAACTAATCACTGTGTATCTTCTTAAATCTAATAGGTAATAGAGTCTGATGAAGCATTAGAAGATGAGGTACCAGATTCTCCTGGGGTGGAAAAACAAGACAAAGAGAAAGAGAAGGAGAATAAAGACTCTAAGAAACTTCGTTGTGAGTTGAAATTTTTCCATTAATTGGTTCTAGCAATGCCAGTTTTCATTTTCTGCATCTTCAGTATTACGTGTAAATAGGGAAGAATTCAAAAGGACAGATAAAAATCAAACTGTTCAAGTTTGGAAACAGGTTTTCATGTAGTTCATTCTACATCCTGATGCCATTTGGTAAATTTTTTTCCATGTTTCCTTAATCAAACAGAAAAAAAAAGTGAAATATCTTTATCTTCTGCTGCATAACACATTAAAAATGGGAAAATAAGTGGTGGTGAAATGAATTATTTTCGAGGTGGTGTCAAATTCACACAAGTAATTGTATGTTTTATCTGACTTTTATAAATAGTTTTGAATAAGAATTTTTTTGTTGATCTACTGATTAGAATAGTTTTACTTGATTTTTATCTGTGGCACAGCATCTATAAATATTTGCACTATTAACTTAAACTGCAATTTCACTAAGTTGGTAATGATGTCTTGGCTAATTTAGAGAAACTAAACATTTTTAATTACCACTTCAGAATTTCAGAGCTAAATTTCTTTAAGACGCAGAAATTAACTTTCTGTGCACAGAAAAATTAATCAGGCAGACTGTTTTCTGTATTTAACTTCCAGGTCTTATATGTAATTTTCAAGAAAATATTTATTTCTTTGAAAACAGCCAACCTAATGAGAGGCAAGGCTGGTTTGCAAACATAGCTGTATTTCTAAAATTCCACATCAGTTCCTTATGTAAGCTACCATTTAGTTGGCTTTGCAGGTTTTTTGTGGCAGGGTTGTCTTAATGGTTTGAAAACTGGATGCTATTTACGAGGAGTTCCAAAAAGTTAAGGTAAAAATTGTGGATGCATTGTGAATTTGAATAGCTTTTTATATGTATCTTGGAGCTTAATTCTTTTTTTTCTTTTTTTTTTTTAAATGTTGTTTTCTTGGCTGATAAATGCAGTGTTGGTTCTGTGGCTAGTAGCGCTAAATGTGTTTCTCTTTTCAGCGGTGAAAGCACCTAGCAATATGGATTCCACAGATCAGAAGAAGACCAAAACGAAGCTCAAGAAGTTTCTTACACGGCGCCCTACGTTACAAGCCGTCCGTGAAAAAGGCTACATTAAGGGTAAATGAACCTTTTTAACAGAGGAAATAATTTGAAAAGCTGAGTTTTGTAGTTCACGTGTAAAACGGGGTTAAAATGGTCTAGTTCCAGAGTAAAACACATGTGTATAGTTTGTTTAACGAAAGTCTTGGATGTAAGGTGGAACTGGTGATTGACTGTTGTACTTCTGAGCGCTGCTACGAGCCATTAAACCGCACAGGGGTTTATGAGCAATGAGCTCTCCTTCAGCTCGTTGCTGGCAAAACTGCAGTGAAAACTGAGGGCCTAGGAGCCCATTTGGACTTGGACTCTAGCTACGAAGCACTGCATTTCACTCTTCTGAGCTGGAAAATCCAGATAGCTGATCATCACTCGTGCATACAAGGGAAAGAAAAGCCCTTTGGGTACAAAGCTGGGTGCATGTGCTCACCTGTTTCACAAGGGTGTTTTAGTCTCTGTGTGAAACCAGCCAATTGTACCACTTCATAAGAAATGAGATATTTAGGCAAACCAGGATAAGGTTAAAGGAATCCTAACTTAAGTGTTTTCCCCCAACCTTTTTTTTTGAATGTATACATTGTTTTGTTTCACAAACAATGGATCTTACAGATACTCTTGAATCAAAGTTATGAAAGAATTGATTTCCTTTTGTCACACTTGTAGAAACTTTCAGAGAACAGTATTTGCACAGGTTTAAGTTGATTTGTTTGTGTGAATTATTGACTTGGTACTCACTGTAAAACTTCATTCATTTATTTATTTATTTGTATGCTTTAGCAGGACTTGTAGATGGTGCTCTACTAGGGTCAAAATAGCATATGGGTAGGCAAATACAGACCAAATCCTACTGTGATTTGCCTAACTACATACTTTAACAGGTGTGCTTCTGTTGCATGTGGTGTTTGATATATTTGTGTATCTGCAAATATAATTTAACTGTAATTGATGGAAATTTTGTTTGGGATAAGGAGACCTTATTCCCAGGCTTCAACATTTTGCTCTGCTTTACAGCTTAGTATTCATGTCATGGCTCAGTGACGTAACTTCTGACATTAGCAACAGTAAACACTAAGCCAAGTTTAATTTGTATATGTGCGTGCTAATGATTGGATTTTTAATAAAGACGTTAAGGAATGAAGAGTTTGTTTTTATTTAAAAGCACGGTGTAAATTTTAAAAGTTGGATCTGCACTGTACAGTTTTACATTTGCTGTATGAATGAAGAATACAGATGTCTTTATTTAAAAGACCAGCATACTTTTTGTGGCTGCTACAGAACAAGCTTAATAAATGGAAAGCTTGGCAAATCCAGTATGAGCAGAAAAAATAGTGAAAAGTTCTAGGAAAAAAAATCCACTTGAAACAGCATCCAGTGGCGAAGTAACTGTGCTAAAGTTTTGTCACGTGGAAAAACCAAAGTACAAAAGTTACTTTTGAGACAAGAAGAAAAAATATTATTCCTGTGTATGTTGAAATTAATAAAGTCAAAGGCAATTGTACTTTGTTACATGCTACTATTTTCTTCTGCCACCTAATCTGCACTGCTTTACCTGCCACAACTGCATGCTGGCCTGGCTTTCTACTGCGTGCACTTTTTCAATCCTTTGCTACTGATTCTGCCTATACAGCTGGCTGCCTGAGTAGCTGCAGCAGGGCTCCAGGTGGTTTGGACCACTGGCCTTATATGTATACAGCTAATAATATCATTAAATGCCCATTTTCATACTGTATAATTGGTTTGGTGTGCTGTTTGGATTTCCCAAAACAGTTGGCAAGATGCAAGAGTTGTTAATGAATCTACTTACATTACTAAACATGAAAAATGGAAATGAAATAGATACTGTGCATGATGTAAATGCAAGAGCAGTCTCTGCAGAAGCTCTGAAGTAAGATATACTTCATTCTGGGAAGATGGCCACTTACATACCTTATTTAACAGGTTAAAAAACCAACCAAACAAAAACCTTCTTCCCTTTAAGAGTGTGAGCTTTGCTTCTCTGTCTCATGCATCTGAACAGAGGAGACTGTCTATTATTTGGCCATCTTTGATGAAAGCCAAAGAAATGTATCTGTTAAGGGTTTTGGTGATAACATAATTAAAATAAGAGGAATTAACGTTACTGAAATTCACTGAGATGTTGCAAGATTCTCTTCTCTGGCCAAGCTGATTTTCATTTTTGCTCCAGTTTATGATAGAAAACACTCCCCCTTGGATTCTGTAGTTTTGAAAACAAGACTCAAATTTATCTTTGACCATAAATATCTGTATTTAGATTCTGACCTTGCAGAGAGGTTGACAATGCATGGTCACATTTGTATCCATTCAGAGCTCTGATGTTAACGATGTTTCACGAATCTTAACCAGAACTTAAAAATGTTAGAAGACTGTATGTTAAAGTAAATTGATACATAATACTGTGTTAACCAGTAGGTTCAGTGAAAGAAATTTTACAGGGTTTTTCCCCAAGCAATGCCTAGAGCTTTCACTCTGGTTAAAGTTTATTGTCTCTGTTCACATTTTTGAAAAAGATTACAATAAATATAATTTGAAGTCAGAACAGGAATGGAGTGTAACAGGAAACACTTGAATCCATCGCATTTCTCATTACATTATTGATTGTATGACCCTTACAAGTACCACCTGATAGGTTAAAATGATTTCAGTAGCAAAAGTTCCTTATTTGGAGGCTCACATTTGTGTAAGTGCTGACACTCTTTCTTACTGGGAGCTTTTTCTCTCTGGGAGCTGCTGCGAACTCTTTTCAAAACTTTCCTATTTCCACTCCAATACCGTGACAATTGTACCCAGTAGTCTTTGCCCTTTGTAGAGGTTTGTTTTAACCTGAACTAGTTCTGTCACTTGAGCCCTGTTCCACTGTAAATCAGTCTCTTTACTTGGTTCCAGATCAAGTTTTTGGTTCAAATCTCACCAGCTTGTGTCAAAGAGAAAACGGCACGGTGCCAAAGTTCGTGAAGCTGTGCATTGAGCATGTTGAGGAACATGGTATGGTTGAAGTTTTTTGTTTTCAAATCTCTCTTGCTCACCACTCTTACCTAATGTTGAATGTTTTAATCTCAAAATGCTGTAGATTTATTTGGGGGAAAACAATCTGTAGTTAGCATTGGGTTTTCAAGAATGGGGACGTAGGTGGCATCCAAAATGGGGAGGGAGGAGGAAATCTTATATCTGAGCAACTGATATGCTTCAGTATATTTCAAGCTGATGAGAAGGCAGGACAGCCTCCTGGCACCAAGGCTCTAAGGAAAGAGGGTTTACAAGAAGTAGTAGAGGAGCTCAGCCCATCAAGTTTCTTCTCAGATTAAAAGAGAGACAAAATGCAACCATTCATTTTCTGAAGGTTTAAGCATGCTTATAATCACTTCTATTAAAAGTTCCTTGAAACAAACTTCTAGGAAAAGGTTGTGTTCCTGCTCTGTGTACGCATTGACTGCCAGAGGACGAGTCTATCAGTTTGATGCCCTTCAGCCAGTTACACCGACTCCTAAATTTTATGCAGTTCTGGAGATTATCAGTGCCCACACGTTTACTCAATTTTTGCTTGCTTTCCTTGCAAATAAATGTCTCCTACCTAATAACTTTGAAAGCTACGTATGACGTTCTGGGTTGTCTGCTGTAAAGGACATCTTCAATCTTTGTTGAAAATATGTTGATTGTGACTCCTGACTTGGCTGTAGTCTCTGCTGGTTTTCTTGCTTGTTTCTTGCTGCTGTCATTGCCCTATCTCTTGGAAAAGTTGACTGAGGGGGGATTATGGCATCTCCATAATCATCATTCAGATATATTCCAGTCCGTTAATCTGAGAAGGTTCTCTTGAGAATGAGGGTAAGTGTTACAGGGGAATACCTGTGAATTCTAAAAGGCATCTTCCATGGAAACTTCATTTAGGATTTTGTTGCAGTCTGTAGACCTCTTTCTCAATGCTATTATCTTATGGCCTGGGAGGGGAAAAATAACTGCTTCCATTGCCTTACTCCAGTTTGACAAACTGCCACCTTGCTTGTGACAGCAGGTTTTATTCCACCTGTGATCTGCAGGTTGTAAGAAAGAGGTTATTTTGGTTTGTTCCTTTTTTTTTTTTTAGAGACAGGACTGCAGTGAAGATAGTGAAGTTTTCCTTTTTTTAAATACCTGAGGGGAAGCTGGCAGAAATGAACAGCTTTTTCCCCCCACTTCTCCAACTCTTCTTCCTACTGCCAATACACTTCAAATCAGTTCTTTCTGTAAAGGAATGACTAGTGGATTATGGGGAAAAGGGATATGTCAGATGGTGCTGGTAACTGTGCTCTGTTGCATCAGACAACTCTGTGAGGAGCTACAGGGACTTGCAGGTATTCTGGCAACACTCACCCCGCTCAGTGCCACTGCCTCACATGATGCATTCAAGTGACTTTTAAAATAAATTCTTTACCTCCTAATCACTGCTGAGGAACTGCAGTAACAAACACAGAGACAGAGTTTTCTTCTTTTCTGATTGCGTGTGCAATCCTTTAAGGCAAGGCCTACCCGTTTTAGTGTTGCAGGCTTTTGGGTAGCTCTGTGCATGCACAGCATTCCTTCTCTGTGCAAACCTGGTCACTAGACAACTTTGAGATGCTCTCTATGCATGACTTGGTTGGATTTCCTAACCATACATTAAAAAATTGAACGTTGTATCCACAAAATACTTGATTCTTGCATGTTGGACTCCCGTGTATTCCCTGCCCACCCACCAACAGCATCTTAAACAAGACGTAACTAGTCTCATTGGAGAAACGTGGAGCTGTTGCCTCATTACTACTTGCATACGGAGTTTTAGAGAGCACTTGGAACTTGGCCCTACCAAACCTGTGTCAGCAAATTAAACCTCCTCTTATAAGCCCTACCCATCAAAAAAAGATAGTTTAACTTCCCCTCCCCCCCTTTGTTACAAGGTGGGTTTCTTTTGTTTTTAATTTTGCTGAGTAGACCTATAAAGAAGCAGGCTGATGATCTCAGAACTCAAAGATGTGTGAGGTATTAAAATGGATTTGTCTCTTTGTTTCAGGATTAGATATTGACGGCTTATACAGAGTTAGTGGCAACCTTGCAGTGATACAGAAGCTAAGATTTGCGGTCAACCACGGTAAGCTTCCTCCAACTACATTACAATTGCATACGTTTTCAGATGGTTGAAGTTCATAGAAAGCTCAGGAAAAAATTTGCTCTATAACTGTAGTGTATCATGAGAAATTACTGCCATCTTCAAAGTAAAGTTACTTCAAAATTGCAAAATTGGCTATGTAATATACACCACTTGAAAAACCCAATAACCTGGAAGCTTGCTGTCATGTGGAGCAGAGAGGCATTGCTAGAACAGAATTCTAAAGAATTTGAGGAGAGAGGATTATTTCAAACAAAATAACTCCATACCTTATGGAAAAACAGCAAGCATGTTAACCTTCCACTAGCATTAAAATTGTGAGTTAATGGTTTTTTTTTTAAGTGAGATTTGCTACTGCCTTTTAGTGTGGAGGGGCTTAACTCCTCTACACCATGCTCTGTGTATAAAACCCTTTCATCTGACAATATCACAGTGTTTTGTTCGGTGCAACTGGGAATGGGACAGTAGCTGATCCACAATCTGAGCTCTCATTTCCTGATTGACAGGAAAAAATTTTGTGTTATGTCAGCAGCTCCTGTTCCCTTCTGGAAAATACCCTTAATGTAGGGGAGTTGCATGTAGTGCAGTAGGCAGAGTTTAGCCATTTCTGCCCATAGTGATTGAGGTTTTACATCCCTTTTTATGCTGCCATAGCTCTATATCCCAGAAGGGGCTGAAATGGAGCAAATTTTCACTGCTTTAAAAGCAATAAGTACAAAAGAGCAATTAAGTTTATTTAAAACAAAAAAAAAGCTTTTATAGTTAAATTATTACCATTAAGTATTCATTTTTCTCTCTCAGATGAGAAACTGGACTTGAATGACAGTAAATGGGAAGATATTCACGTCATCACAGGAGCTCTAAAGATGTTTTTCAGAGAATTGCCAGAGCCGCTGTTCACTTACAATCACTTCAATGACTTTGTCAATGCAATTAGTAAGTCTGAAAAACATGGGTGTGGTGTTTGTACGAGTTCTGCCCAATACGTACAATTGTTTTAGTTATTTTGGACATTAAAAGAATGTTTTGGTTATAAACGGTGGGAACTTCCCCGGAATGGCCTGTCTGCAATGCAAGGGGCCGGTCGGGAGGTGGCAGTGTCCTATCTCCTATTGCTGCTGCAAACCATGGCTTTTATTCCCGGCCTCTTAAATTTTATGCCAAAGTTTTAAACAAAAATACTGAATATTTGTTTGTATACCTCATCCTTTTGCAGAGCAAGAGCCAAGGCAGCGTGTCCCTGCTGTTAAAGATTTAATCAGACAGTTGCCAAAACCAAATCAGGACACTATGCAGGTACTCTTTAGACACCTGAAGAGGTAAGTAACAGATAGAAGGAAAGACTTCGTATTGCTGGCCCTCTCTTAAAGCTAAATAATCCGATTAAAAGTACTAGGTTTCCACTGCATTTTTATTTCCTATACTGGACTTGATTTGAGCAATATGTCAGTCTGTTTTTATATGAGCTTGCAGAGCACCAAACAGACCTTAGACAGTATGTTTCATAGTTGTCATGCTTCCTGCGAAGCCCTTATGTTTGAGGGATTGTGAGAGGACCAGAAATAATATTTCAAAACAAAACTTTTGTAGAGAGGGGAATTACAGCAGCTGCATGTCCTAATAATAAGGCTACTCATTAAATAAATACTGTGACTAGTCTTTTGCTTTGGATTGTGTCTTTTTCTGTCATTCTATTAATACTGATAGGTCTCTTTTGTGTATTTTTTTCCTCTTTCAGAGTTGTAGAAAATGGAGAAAAGAACCGAATGACCTATCAAAGTATAGCAATAGTTTTCGGTCCAACCTTATTAAAACCAGAGAAAGAGACTGGTAACATAGCAGTCCACACGGTATACCAGAATCAGATTGTAGAGTTAATTCTACTGGAATTGAATTCCATCTTTGGACGCTGACGTTTTTCTTGAAGTAGAAACTGGAAGTGATGGATTGGCAGCAGTACTCCGTCAGAAGGAATTGTTTCATGTTTGTGGACCAAGCGGCAACTCGTTTTTTGCACTTTTGGGGGAGGGAAAGAAACAGGAGAAATGTTTGACCACTTTAATGCAAATTAAAGACAAAACTTTGGATTTCTTTGTTCAATGTAAAAAATGAATTGAGAAGTTTATAGTTTGCCTTTTTTTAAGTAGCATTGGAAAAATGTAATATAGGTTCATACACTGGAGTTCTTGGAGAGTAAAGCCATTAATCTCAAACTGGATAATCTGGAATTTTATCTCAAAATTCTTCCACTTGGTAGGGAAAAGTCCTGCCAAATGGTATGGAAAAATTCAGTGAAGTTGCATCTTAAGCTTGTGTATTACAACTTACTCAGATCTCTATGACACTTTTCCAAGGGGTTTCTGCATGCAGTGACTGTCTTAGACTTGCGCTAACAGTTTGGTTTCCTGATTAAAATCTAATGCTTCACCTGGTATCTGCTGCCCCATTTCCTTCTTTTTTTTTTTTCTTTCTTTTTTCCCCCTTTTTCTGTTGTTGGTTTTTTTCCTTCTCTTTCTTTCCTTTTTTTCCCCAGCAGTCTTTCTAGAAGTTCTTAGCTGCTTCATAGAGCAGCACACTATTAAACTATTTCAAACACTGTAAGAATATCCAGCAGTGGATATTTGTCTTGTGGCATAACAGAAGTAATATTTAATAAACGTGCATTTTTTCAGGGTATTTCTTGAGCTAAGTTTTGTGTTATACTGATCTAAATCTGAAGTCCTAAGTAAACACCAACTTGTAACACTGTATTGAGTTTTTGGTATAATGCTGTGGTAGTGGAAGTTCATTCTTCATGTAAATACGGGCAGTCCTTTTGATTCTTGTATATAATTCAGTCCCTGTATAGTTTAAGAACACTTTAGTCACACATTTCTAATCATGGGTAGATTAGCTACAGTAGCATAATGTTTCCAGTGGATGTCTGGGTTTCAGCAGGGAAACAGGTTATGGGGAGGGAGGGTATCTAACTGTGTGCACTTTTAGATGTTAATTACATTTGCGGGCAAATAACTGTAATGCAAATGGTACTGGAGAAATACTGAGTGTGCTTGCTAAATTGTTAATGCACTACAAGAGGAGCCTTTTAGGTTATTTAATATGTACAGGATACATTAGAAAAATGTATTATGAATTCTAACATCTACAAATAGTGAAAGTCATGTTTTGATAGATAGATAGATATTTGGTGGAATCCATGATGCTAAATTTAAGATTTTCTTTTTACATTAATGTAGAATAATTTGTAAAATTGGTTTTGAAAGATTTTGTTACAGGGAGCATGGTCTGCTGAAGATTTTTTTAAATGTATTTTTCTAGACTAACTGCTGTATCTGACATATTTGTTATGTCTAACCTGAATAAAGAAAACCAATAGTTCTTTTAGAGTTTGCCATTCGCACTTCAGACAACATGAACCCCAGTAAGACCAGTGTGTCTTACCCCTTAGCATGGATGGATACCATTTGTGGCAAAGAGTTGTCACACTGAACTAAAAGACGATTGCCTGCTTTATAACCTGACAATTTTAGGAACTTCCCAGTCCCTTTCTTTAACAACTTAAATTCTAACATAAGGTTCAGAGAGAGCAGAAGCAATTTATGGATATAAGTCTGCAGTCTTTAAAACGCATCCCAACTTGGAACCTACTGTACAGAAAGCAGTTATGTTGAGGAAGTGATTGTACGTCAGTAGCCTTTGATCTGCTGTGTACCTTCCACACACAGTCCTGGCTCACAGCAGAGGGGATGTGTGGTGACGCACTGAGGCGTAATCAGATGAATGGTACGAGAATTTCGTGAGCATAGGGCTTGCATGAAAAGTTTTTGGAGATAAACGAGAAGATTAGTTACCCTGTGGCTTTCTCAATGTCTTCTTGTGGTTATGGTGAAGTCTTGTGGTTTGTTGCAAAGCGACCTGTGTGAGAGCTGTGAAAGCCCCATCTCCACAGTGTGTTGTCACACCGGAGCAGTGCTGAGCGGCGGCCGTGTCCCAAGCTACTGGAAAATACCAACAAAGTTTGAATCTGTGGCTGTACATTATTCAAATCCCTACTTTGGCTGTAAAATAAGAAAGAATTCCCACTGCTTGATGAGAGGGCTTGTTCACTGGTCACCTTTTCTGTACGAGTGTTACCTTTTTCAAAGGAAGAATGCCTTTTTAAAGCAATTTGATAATGAGGATGTCACACTTTTCCTTGTATTCCCCCCAAATAAAGCATTTTGTTATTACAAATATGTAGTATGGTTTTGTGCAGTGAAGTTTTCTTAATATTCTAATTTTTAGTTTGGGGATGGGTGAGTATTCTTTTTAATTGAAAGAGGTGTAGATGAACACTTGAAGCATTTGAGAGGAGGAGGATGAAGTCCAATCTGATAGTACATTTGTTGTGACCAACTTAAAACTCTGTATGTCACCACACTGGGGTTTTTTACTGCTTGAAAGTTCTTGTCTTGTTCCTGCAGTTAGCTTTCTTTTAAATATTCAAACCAGGGGTTTGCACAGACACAGCAGGGGACAGCTATTTGTATTAGATGAAACAGTTAATTTTATGTATTCCTCAGTTTAGGCTCTAAATCAGATTTGATTTTGGATAAACACCAATTTAAGGCTTGAGTATACATTTTTGAGGCCAAAAGCACTCAAAGATAGTGGAGGGGCCAACATTATGTATTGTTGCCAGCTGAAATTTTTGTTTGCTCCAGCACTGGAGCTATGTTCAGCTCTGCAGTTCAGCTACACAGCATTAGTACCAAGCAATTTGCAGAGAAAGAAGTGGACCCAAAAAAGACAAGGCAAATATACACAGTCATTTCATGCAAACTAATTATTTTGAATCAGAGTTACTTGCAGGAAGCTTTATTTACATGCAAGTGGATAGGTCACGCTTACTGCCTGGGCCCTGGCTTTCCTCCCCATCTTCACAGAAATCTATGATAAATTCCCTTTGTACTGAACCCTTTGTATCCTGGCAAGTGAATCCTCAGCTGGCAGCCTCAGAGGGAATAGAGTTTGTAGGTAATATGGTATCAGTTTATTCCTATGGAGGGCCCTGACTTTTTCCCCTTTAAGGGAACAGCTTTATTTAGCCCTAAAGTAATGATATTTTCAGAATCAATTGGTTAATTCATAAGCCATAACGTAAAACAAGCACAGTAGGGCATTCTGCCGGGCCCAGGGGGAGGGACAGCATGTCTGATGAGGCCACTGCAGCCTCTGGGAGAGGAGAGCTCCTCTGAAGAATCTTAATTAGCCTCCACAATTGCGAAGTTTTGTGGGCAAGCAGCTGGTAGGACTGGATCAGGCCTTTACAAAAGTAGCCCTATGTGAATGTGGGACTTAAATGAACATCCCCACCCCCCCTTCTAGCTCCCCCCAGCATTCTTGTAAACAGAGCACTTGTAAAACAAGCTCACACTGTGTAACAAACCAACATGAAAGACATTCAGAGGCAACTTGGCCTCTCAGTCCTTTTTATTGCCTTGAGAATTAAATGACAGCTCTAATATTAGTTTCCTACAACTTCTCCAAATGGATTCAGTTTCGTAAGGTACTCGGCTGCTACTTTGAAAAAATAAAAGATATATGTGTTGAATACCTCTAACTCAGAACTGCAAAGTGGAACAAGCAGGGATAGTGTCAGTTTTATTTCTCTTGGAACCTCATCTTGCAGCTTATTGCACTAAAATAAAGTTGGCTGGGGAAGGGGAGAGAGATCCTTAGTGTGGGAATAAGTAAATGCGAAACGCTGAAGGGAACCAGACAAAGCAGGTGTGACAGGCAAGCAAGATAGTAAAGAAACGGGAATCCAGGCCAGAGACCTGGGAGAGAGCCAGGCTGCCAAGAGTGTGGCTTAGGGTTGTTTATTCTTTCCTCTTTTTCTTCTTTTGCACTTCTTACGATACAGATGAAGGCCTGGCTGTATTTTTTAAGGATAATTTGCTCTGTAAACAGATGGAGTTAAGTAATGTTAGAAAATGGCAGTAGCCAGCTTTCTCTGGCTTTTCTAGAGTGTCTTCTATGTGTGAGCTCCTTAGGAGTATGCTTGTGTCTAGCTTCACTGGATACAAACACCTGAGTGCTGAAGTCAAGAACTATGTTTCTTTCAACCAGCATCTGCATGATACAAAAATAAACTTGTTCTCAGTTTGGCACTGTAACTGGTGGCATTGAGGGCCCCATCTGAGATCCAACCCTTGTGGCACCAGATCCTGAGAAGCACTTTTACAGCCTCAGCACACCAGAAGAAAGAAATGTATTAAGCTGAAAAGTGAGAGTACACACAAAAAAAATAAAACTCCTAGCTAAACTATCTTCACAACTAGTTTAGATTTGCATATACAGTACAAATCTGTTCAGAATAGTTTGTGAATTCATAGTGTGAAAGAAACTGCTGTCCTCTAAAGAAATAAATACCGTAAATAAAAGCTGTCATATCTTATGTCATGCACTGGAACGTTAAACACTGGTCAGCTTGTCTAGTTCATCAAGTGCTGTGGCCAAACAGCTAGAATCAAACTACTGTCGATGTGTTTCCTGGCCACTGGTGTGCCAGTGCTCGCTGCCTTTATGAAAAGGGTGTTTCTGAGCTGATGGTGGCTTGTTTGCTTCCTGCATGTGAGTGTCCTGACTAGTTACTTGTTCCAGTAAAGGATTATCTAACCTAGAAACAGAACTGAAAATCACCTTTCTCCAAGAAAATCTTTCCTATCAGCTCGGGCTGGGCAGCGCTGTGTCTGCAAGCACTTGACCTGGACAGTGCTGCTGCCCAGCTCTCCTGCCTGCTGCAGGGACACTCTTTCCTTCAGGAGTGAGTGAGCGGATACATCTTGTGTGGGTGCTGGCCCTGATAAGTACACTTTGACCTGCTTAACTTCACAGCTTTCTTCTGTGAAGAAAAACTGAGACATGGTTGTGCAAAAGGTAGTGCCTCTCCTCTGCATTCCTTTAAAGCGTTATGTAGGATAAAGGATGCCACCATATTTCCCGTTATGAAAAAGCTGTTTCAGAACTGGAGTGCTGTTCTTGCTGATGTACTAGTCCTGCTCTAGCTTTTCTCTTTGAAGTTTTAATGATAAGACTTTTTTTCCTATTAATCTCTCCTTTTGCTTTATTCATCCATCTACTATTCCCGCTGCACTGGAAGTCAGTCCAGCTTGGACCTTTTGCTTCCTTATTTGTACAACAGCCTGGAGCCCCGGGGGCTGGAATGTGCTGTGCTTTGCCCAGAGCACTGCTTTGCCTGCGGAGGCTGAGGCACAGGCCACTCAGCCATAGACATTTCATTACAAAGCAGTCATCAGCATAAAAGCATGGACTAGAGAATTAAAAAACGTTCCTTTACAGGTAATAGGTAAAGCAGGCTGTGAGCTGCTCCATGTTTTGCAGAGTGTGTGTTCTTCTGTATTGCAGAAATGTACATAAGCTAAGCAATTAGGTATTATACTTGGCACAAGACTGAAGGAAAACAGTATAATTCCATGCAACCTTTGAATCCCCATCCACATCACTTGTGTAGGCTGAGCTGTGAGCCAGCTGCCAAAAGGATTGTACAGTCTTCAGGTTTGCATTAAAACACTGCAGCTATAGGCCAGAATCATGCTTGTCCCCTTCTTTTGCCTGAACTTCCCAGCCTACTCCATTCAAATGCATGAAAATAAATGACTTTCTGTCCACCTTTCCTAATTGTGGAGTACAGCAGCTCAATGCAGCAAGCCAAGTGCTCAGGGTGTCCTTGGGCACAGCTTCTTACCCTGTATATACACAATTTAGTTAAGAGGGGGAGAGGACAGTTTATTATAAACATTGAACAGTGGGCGGCATCATTAGCTCTTTAAAATCATAACTAACTCCCCAGGTGGTTGTCCTGGGCTTTCTTTGCATCCTTGAGATAAAAACAAAGCCTGAGCGCATGAGAGCAGGATGCAGCACAACGAAACATTGAGGGCTGCTGTTGCTGGCAAGGCAAACTCCTCTCTGTCAGCGTCAGTCTCAGGTGGCAGAAGCACTCACTGCCCATGCTGTATGAGCCAGAAGTGGGGGGACCAGCGCCTTTCCTTCCTTCCTGCTGCCTTTCTAATCTGCTAGGTCATGAGCTAAGGCTCATGGCATGTTACAGGCTAGACATCACGATTATAATGGTCCTCTCTGGTTTTAAGGAGTCTATGAATGGAATTGGCATGTAGCCTTCCATTTAGCCATTAGCTTCATTGTTCCTACTTGGCCATTCATGTCCTATATCAGATGAAAGTGTTTCTCTTGGCCAAATCTTTCTTCCCATTTATCTCCTAAAGTAATGCTGCTCAGTTGAGCAAAAGTAGCTCATCACCCACAGCAGCTCTAACATCCCCGATGTGCTGGAGCCTTCCTGGGGACTGGGATGGTTTGGTGGAACCAAGTCCTGTCACTGTCCCCATGAGTTCAATAAAGTCCAGGTGAAGTTATTCTTTCATTACCACAGTCTGTGATGTGGGAGTTGGGTGAGACAAAGAAATCCTGGAGCCGTGAACTGCTGCCAGGTGCCACCATGGAGAGATCCAGGCACGAATGGACCCTGACAGCCCCCACCCACACAGGCCTGCTGTGGGACATGGCACCCAGCACCACAGCCTTTCTCCCAGCCCAGCAAGGGAAGATCCTCTGGGGAAAAACATAGGCAAAGCAAGCACTCAGCACACCTGCCCAGCCCTGCCTGGACACAGCAGCACAAGCCTTCCCAGCCCTTCAGGGACACTGGAGGCAACTGCAGACACAAGAACAGGGCTGGAGACACAGAGCTGTGTTTCTCCCAGGCCCAGCAGTTTGGGCTGCTCTTAAAGACATCCACCGATGGAGAGGGTAGAGCCTCCAGACAGTCTTATCTAGCACATGATACTCATCTCACTCAAAAGTTTTTCCTTTTGCACATCTAAGTAGCTCTTGATCTGTCCTTATCCACATTTTTTCCCATTCTGCAATGTATTTGGTGAGCTATTTTTCCCTGTGTCTCTAAGCAGTCCATGAAATGATAAAGGGTTACCA
The DNA here is from genome assembly GCA_013396775.1 of Cephalopterus ornatus. NCBI lineage: Eukaryota > Metazoa > Chordata > Aves > Passeriformes > Cotingidae > Cephalopterus > Cephalopterus ornatus. The sequence goes on from VZRE01000359.1 coordinate 229,642, forward strand.
TATCTCACTTCTCCATTCTCTTGAGTAAACAAAGAAAGGGAGGAGGTTGTGCAAATCAGTCTGCTTGACATCTGTAGAGACACGCCCTTGGGAGGAGCGAAAGCTCAGATATATCAAAGGGCTCCAAAATTTACACATGTGCTGAGAAGTGCTGGCAAGGAGAGCCAGCATTAATTAACAGGGAGGACAGTGAAAGCCATCACAAGCAGGCACTGCGTCTGTGCAGATGAGGTGTTTACTTTTACCTGTTTCCAGACCAACAGGTTTGCATGATGTCAACACCCAGGTAACTGCAACTCTTGCTGTCCATGTGAACAAAAGCTCTGTTGAAGTACCAGGGACCAGAGCACTGGTAGAAAGTGCTGCTCCAAGAGCTGGGCTGTGGGTGAGGATGATGGAACCTGAAGCAACACTCACAAACTACCTCCTTCGCTGTCACCAGGGCACTGCAAAGGGACTGCGTTGACCCCCAAAACACAGACTTCAGAGACGGAAGAGAAAGAATTGCTTTCAGGAGCTGTCACCTAAAGCAGCAGACCTGGCACTACCTGCTGCTGTCTCCTTAGAGCACATGGTAAAGCCTCGCAAACATCCTGGATAGGGCCAGCGCCACAAAATGGGGCAGACGCTGGGGTTCTCCTCCCCTGCTTATGCCAGTACCCATCCCTCTGTGTGTCCCACAGTGGTGACCATGATAGCTGCTACATTGTCCTGCCCTAACCTGTAGCTTCCATGAATCAGGTTTTGAGTGCAAGAGCCATGCACTGGGGAGAAAACGAAAAGTTGGAATTACATTTCTGCTCAGGGCATGAAAGTCAACACTTGAAGGACAGTGCTGTTAGCTACCTTGTGGCATCTGGAAGAGGTTTTGGAGACAGAAACATCAAAAACATTTAGCTTGATTATTATTTCGACAGCAAAGCTTGTTGTGACAATGAATTATTTAACTTTGTGTGGGTCTCAGCATCTTACAATTATGTAAAAAAGATTAAGGCTCTGAACATTAAGAACCAATATTAAAATAAAAACAAAGTACTAGCACATTTGGCTTAGTCTAGCAGATTTGCCTGACAAATTAAAAGAACATACAGACGTGCTATTTGTTACTATTTCACCTGAGCTGGTGATCAGCACTACACCTGTTATCATCAGGAATAGCACGGCAAAGCCAGAAATTCCTGTCGTTTCCAGGCACCCATGAAAAGGTTGTGATTTAAACTCTGAAAATAAAATAATGTAAAGCCATGCAGTAGTAGTTTAGGGGCTAGTACTGATTTCCCCATAGTGCATTGCTGTGCAGAATATGTGTCCCAATATCCTTCCAGACAGATAGCTCAAGGTCTGCAAAGCAGAGTCTCCATTTCCCTTTTTATTCACTGAAAGTGGTCCCCAGGTCACAAAGCCCTGAGTGAAGTTGGAAGAGCTGGAAATTCTAAGCCAGGGCAGAGCAGATGGCGCAGTCATAGTGACTGAGTTACTGCTCCTTTGATCCCACCATCTGGACCCCTTCCCACCTGCCCAGCAAACAAACCCCGGGCAAAGTACTTGCCCTCCCCCAAATCTCTGTTCCCCACCAAGCTGCCCAGCAGCATCTCACACTCTTTCACAGTCACTTTTTACGGTTAAAGGACTGAAAAGAGAGGGAAGACACAATTAAGAGGATTCTAGTCCTCTTTTTGCAAGCTTAACCCTGCTCCTGTTCAATCTGGCAGAACAGCACTGTCACCTTCTCCCAGGATAATGAACTCGGGTCTGTCAGATTCTTTCCTAGGGAGGTAAAATATCTAACAAATTCTGGCCCCTGTTACCCATTAAGCACAAATAGCTCCAGAATTGCCTTGACCTGATCACCTCGATCATCTTTGGTCCTGGTCATCATCCTCATTACATCTCCTCAGCAGAACACACTCAAGAATGCTACCAGGCTACAAAAATCCCCACTTTTTATCCTGCTCCTTGAGTCATACACTGGATGCAGCTCCACACGGTCAAGAGGGCCCCAGCTTTTGGCCAAGCCAGCCTCAACAACCAGGGGCAAGGTTCTGGGTTGGTTGTGACTCACCCCACCACAACCCTCACCACGACGGGCACAAGCAGGAGGCACAGCCCAGGCCAAGGGTAGGCTGTATCCTCTGACTACAGAGTGCCCTGGAGGGGACAGGCAACAGCACAGGAGCAAGTGGGTTTTCCAGGGAAATTTTGGCCAAGTTCTCTCCTTGTCCAAGAGTTCATTTCTGTTTGTCTGACTGTCTTGCAGTGGTTGGCTATCAGCAGAATTAAGGTCGCAGCTCAGTCAGTTAAAAATACCCACCCAATTATCTGTTGGACCATGTTTATCCTTTGTTTTCCTGGCTGCAAGTAGTTCTGGAAGGCACAGAACCACTTGCCTCAGTGAAGGCAGCCAGTCTGGACATACGGTCTTTTTATTCTTACCCACTTTCTCCCAAAACTTGCCGTGTGAGGGCTCTGATCTCCCTTTTAAAGGGGTCTCACAGTCTTCCCTTTGAGAGTGTTGAGAGGTCTCTGCCATGCAGCAATCTGTTCACGGCATAATTATTCTCCGTTAAGGCCTTAGAGACCGTGAGTATCCTGACATTTTTCATTGCCTGGAGAGGGGTAATTTTTCATTGCTTTCCTGAGGACTCCTGCACTTCGCAACAGTAATGGAGCATCCAGCTACACTCAGCTGCAGCCTACAGTTTATTTTTATCTCTTGATGGACATAAGCTGAAGGACTTCCAGCTAAGACTGGGAAAATTGGGAGGTATAAGCGAAGCTATTAAGTAAACAGAAGAAGCCCATAGCAAATCACAGACTCTGTCATGGTGGATGTAACATGATTTTGAAATTGTATAATAACAGGATATGCTTTACCAAATACTAAGTAAAAAGTAACAGGAGAGATGGCATCTCGAGTTACATTAAAATAAATAAACTCTGAAATACAATCAGCACTATCATACATGCTTCTAACTTTATCTGTCTCCAGCTACAGATCTAGAGGCCAGATCCCTGCTGCAGCTGGTATGGAATTGTGTCAGCTTAGCTGCTGGTGAGGAAAAGACATCACTTCATCTCTGGGATACGCACTGAGGAAAACAAAGCCTAGAAACTGTACTTTGGCAGGATCTGCACATCTCCAGCAGTTATTGCATTTTTTCACATAGTCTGTTTAAAAGAAAGTAATTGTAACAGAAACTGGTCTTACAGGGAGCCGGTAAAAAAAAAATCATAGCAAAAAGGAGTTGAAATTATAGCACTGAGCTGAAATGCCATTGCATGCAATAAGTGTTTTCAAATACTTCTGAAATTTAACATCTAATTTAACTTACCAAAACAGATAAGCACCAACCCGGAGGCTCGAAAAATAAAAATATCTGAGTTTTGCTAAACCTTTCCCGCGATTTGCCAAAGAATAGGTATTTTAATTNGAAAGGGAATTAGCTCTGAGAATGAAGACATAAAGCAAAAAATTAACTCTCATTTATTTTTCCGGTAGCATTCCCAGTGGGGCTGATGAAAGGGTATGGCCGGGGGGGGAGGTAGAAATAGGGCTGGGGATACTGCTCTGGGCAGGACAAATCCCTGCTCTCAAGTCAACTGAACACCTTCTTGTCCTGCAATTACTTCTCTCTTATATCAGACAGTCCACACTTAGATGACAGAGTAAAAGTCAGTCAATTTTCTTTAGTACAGTCTAGGGCAAAAATTAGGTTGATGCTGCTTTGCTCCAGACAGGTTTTTTGGTTTTTGTGGTTTTTGTGGTTTTTTTTTTTTTTCTTTCTTTTTTTTTTTTTTCCTTTCTGTCCTTTCATTTTAAACCCAGCCCTAAAATTCAAATTAGGCTCCAGCTCAAAGCCTTTACCACCAGGGCATGAATGCTAAATAGCCTGTTCCCAGTCCAATCTGTTCACTGCCTGGCTAATGATTATTCTCCATAGAAACCCCACCAGAGTCAGTTATTATTCTCTCCTCATGCACTTGTATCTCTCTTGTATTTATATAAGATTAAGTAGCCCTGTTAAGTTTTTACCTCTCTGATTGGAGCTTATTTTAACCTCAATTAAGCCATCAGCCTGGCTTTCTGAAGGCAGAGCAATAGCATAGCCATTATCATTCTCTCCACCTTTTGTATGAAAATGATGTTGAGGATTGGTTGCTTTGGGGATTGCTCTGTGGCAGGTAACCAACGCTGAGAGTCGGGGAGGATAAATGGTGCCAGACTCCCAGAGGTGCCGTGGCACTGTGTAATTATTGTTCCAGACAGCTGAAAGCAGCAGGGTTTCTGGTTCCCCTGCTTAGTTTCAGTCTGCCATGATTGCTGGCACAGAAAGATGCTGATTGTAAGTAAACATTAATTATGCCCTGGTACCCCACTGCTAGCATCACTGGGCTTGCAAGAAACAGAAGCATAGTGCTGAGCTTGGCTCCTGCTATTGAAAAAAACCCATCTATACAGATTTCAATGTCCAGGTTTTCATTTTGCTTGGTCAGGGGACATTGCTCCTAAATTTCATCCTCATGAATAGCAAGAGTTATGGTGCTCTTTGTATCACTGCTTATTCACTGCACTTCAATGCAGTTGCTAATATAATGACTAAAGTACTTACTCTTTGAAGAAGGCAAGCTTAGGTGATGCAGGAAGCAATTCTGTTATCTGCTCTGGAGCAGAGGAATCATTTAATGTCTTTAAAAGAAAAAAAAGAAACAATCAACCAACTAGGTAAATATAGCTTATCAATCATCCTATATGTCAAGGTAATTTTTTTCAGATGATGTGTTTTTGTAAAATGTCAGCCTATTTCTTCATAATTTTTTATGTGGCTTTGGGATTTCTTTTTTTCTTTGCTAAAAGAGACTTAAAAATGCAGAGCCCACACTGTCACAGATGGCAAACACTGCTCCTCAGGTTGCTTGAACAGTTACAAAGCGATTTCCGAGGCACTCGAAATGCAGCCTCCGACGCTGATGGAATTTCGCTGTGCTGTGATTGCACCGCACTGCAGTGAAATAGGTTCAATTTGATTATCTGGCTATTCCATTTCGCCTATATTTACAACCTGCCTGACTTCTGGGGGAAGGGGAGGACAGGCAGCCAGTCATGCTGGAGACATTTCAAAAGGTCAAAGCAATACAGCATTTACCACTATAATTCACAGGCTCTACAACTCAGAGATAGTGCTCTCATGACAAAAATTAGCAGAAGAACATAGTTAATATAAAATATTTATCCATTCCCAGAGCAAACACAGAAAGTAGAGAATGTTTAAAAAATTTTCCCTTTTCTCCCTTTGGTACATGATGATGATGTGCAAGTGCATAAAAGCAGTGTGCAGACAACACCTTTGTTTTTAAAAGTTGCCCTTGATTGGTGCTGAAAGGTTTGTTTTGGACTGGCTACCTTGTCTGCAGCCTCAGCGCTGATGTTAACACATTTACAGCCCCACGGGGATGCTTTTGAGCACGTTACTGTTGCCGACACTGCTCCCAGATGGGTGTTGCCCTCAGCAACTCTACTCCACTGCCTCCACCGCCTGTGATCAGCAGTGAGGCTTCAACATCCCTCCAGTGTTGCACCAGCATCTCAGGGGGCTTGGGGGCAGAAATGCTTGGCAAATCTTAATTAAGCTTCACGTGCCATCCCGCTGTCCTGAGGTACAGATTCATTAAGGTCATAAACAACCACCACTCATTCCAACAGGTTAGCTAATAAAATGGTGTGTTGACTTCAAAGCATTATTTTAAAAATCTTGTATACTTAATACCCCAAAGTCAGAAAGTAAGAAAAGCAGCTTCAGGGTCATGCAAGTTTATGTAGCTACCCAGTTCTGAGATTTCCATCACTCCCAAGCCTGGGTCCCAGTTCTGGGTGGCCACACAATCTGGATGTACATTTTGCACCTCCTACCTGTTTGTATTTAAACACTGTTTTGTCTTAAATCTCCCCCTAAATAAAGCTTTCTAGAACTAGTGGAACCAGAGATGCTATGAGTTACAGTAGTTTCATTTTGAAAACTGGATTGGGTTTTGTTTGTTTAAAATGAATACTTTGTATTACATCTCCTAAGAACTCCTGTAAATTGTTTTACAGGTTATTGGATTAATATAGGAGAGAGTGGAGTCTGAAAGGCAGCTGTAAGATCTCCTTCTTAGCATCTTTTATCTTTGCAGGAAAGATGTTTGAAAGGCAGCCTAACAGAGCAGAGCCGCTTGAAAAAGGTTCTGCCTCAGCTTCATGAGTCATCACAGGTCAGCACTATGAAGTGGTTCTCATAAGGAAGCATTTCAGTTAGATACTGCATCACATTCCAAAAGGATCTCTTGAGGCTCATGCTGCCTCTCCCTGCAGCTGCTACATGCTCCTGGTCCTCTTCTTAGTCCCTAACAGAGGTCTCTGGTGACACCCAGCCCCTGCACAGAGCCAAGAAGATGAGTTTTCTGTCTGGGACAGGGACAAGCACTGGCTTGACTAGTGCTGCTCAGACTCTTTCAGGCAGAAAATACATTGTTCATGTAGCTCCCTCTGCTCCAGTCAGCACCACACCATCAAGCTTCTGCCCAGTCTTCACAGGGATATTTGATGACACACTGAAATTATAGCAGCTTGCAGGGAAGGGAAGAAGAGGAAATGAGACCTGTGTGTCATTGAATATGACAAGCCAAAAGAGCAAAGAACAAAAAACAGAGGGTACCAGAGGCACAGACTGTGCTTATGAGGCATATTCAAGTCTCACTCACAGAGCATCTTCCCTGCATCCCAGCTCTCCCTCACAGAGGAAATACCCAACTTGGGCCAAGGAGCAACTCTTTGGTTAGAAGGTCATTGAAAGCATGTTCTACTCACACATAGGGCTTACTTACAACAAGCTTTGCAACAGAGGAGGTAAGTACTGCTTTAAGGTCACAGTACCTGGGAGTGCCCAGGACCTGGGAGCAGGACATGGTTAGGCAAGGTCCTTAGTGATGTTTCATTCAAGCTCAACCACTGGCACATATTTGGGTTTTTCTCATACATGGAAAAGGCTACAATTTGACTTTAGTTCTTTTTAATAATTCTCTCTCTTCTCCATCTCTTTCCATTTCTTTTTTCTCACCTTGCATTTTATGTTTCACATAGTTCATAAGAATTACTCATCTCCCCATATCCCTTTCCCAAAGCATCTCAGTATTTATAACTATAAGCAGTTCAGGCAGTCCAAAACTCTTTAATACCATATTCCAGTGGATTATAAAAGCATGAAAAGCAGAAAAGTTTGACAAGATTTGCTATGTGGGATTTCTGCTTTGGTTCGTAATCTTGGAGAGGTGCCGTCATAAAACCTGTTCAGAGAAACCTTGGAAGGAGCTCAGGGAAAGACCCTGAGGTGATAGACCTTTGTTAGGGAGAATTAGCATATCTATTGTTCAAGGCAGAAATTTAGAAACTTGCTGAGAGATCACTGTCATGTTTGTGATGGGATTTTGTCATTCCACGCAGTCTCTGTAAACTTCCAGACTGCACACGGGCAATAAATGCCAGCTGGAGTTTACCAGCTAAAATGTCTTTGCACTGAACATGCTCCTGCTGAGGGGCCATGAGATGCTAACTCAGCTTCCCACACCTCCCCTTGTAGGGCACAAACACTGGGGGGCAAAGGACCAAATTACAGTTATTTTAGCAACCTTAATTTTGAAGTTCCCTTTATGTCAGTGCTCAACAATCCTACTTGAAGCTGTGCAGACAGACAAGATGAAGATTCCCAGTGTAATAGAGCCATTGGAGAAAATAATATTCTGTGTATTTAAAGTATGCAAAAATAAAGCTTCCAAAGAAACATATTCATGTCACCAAAAATGTCAAAGGTATGTCTTTATTGTTTGTCAAAATAATTGTTTAATTATTTATAACTCCACATTGCATTGCCAAGATTTACACACTAGTTCACATAACAGAGTTGCTTAAAGGGTCAGATGATGTCTTTATAAAAAAAAGCTTATGTAATTGGCATAAACTCTTGGCTGGTCTCTATCACGGATTGTCTATGATATTAAATTACTAGGACACAGGGTAAAAAGGAGATAAGCCCATCAGACTGAAGCTGAGTGAGAAATGAGAGAGCCCGCGCCTGCAGAAGCAAGTTGCTCTCCTTGAGCAGTCTGGAAACCAGGCTCAGCAAAAACCTTTGTAAAAGTGAAGCAAGGGATAAAAATAACAGGGGCAGAAAAAAACAAAGAAAAGAAAACAAAAATATCCATGCCAAGAAGCGAATGCAACTCCAAGGCAGGATGAGAGAGCAACTCAAGGAATTTTTCTGCAGATAAGACAATTCAGTAAAAAATCCCCAAACCCTCCACCCTTCAACTCATGCATTGGTGACGGGAAGATGAAGGATTGAATGTACTGTGAATGTACTGTTGCTCTTATAGCTTTCAGAGACCATGGCTGCTGCAGAAATTGGCCTGCAATACGGTGTCAGAAAGTACACAACTCTGCCAAAACCACCATCCGAAATGTCAGGCATGTGCACACTGAGTGGAGCCAGGGGAATGTGACTGGTGGAGCCACAGCCTCCAGGTGTGAGGTGGCCAGAGGGAACCATCCAGGCCAGGTAAAGGAATGCCCGTGAGCCACATGAAGAAATGTCATACAACTAACAAAAGGTTGCTTTTAGAAAGTCTACAAAGGAAAAAATATGCTATTGTGCTTCTTGTTATTAAGGCTCCTTTCCTATTTTTTTCTATGTAATTCTAGAAGCGAGCAGAGGAAAAAGCTTTGAGAAGAAGCAGGGCAAACCTCTAACCCAGCACAGATTCCTCCAGGCCATTAACAGCTCTCCAGACAACTGCAGCTACGCAGCCTTGGCATTCCTGATCTTTTACAACAAACTGGGCATTGAAACAAGATTTTCCATGTTTGCTTCTTCATGTTACAAAAATTAGAAAGGAACAAAAAATTACAGACTGCACCAAAACACACAGACCCAGAGGGACATTCCTGAGTGTGTCCGCCCTGTGTCTGACCCTGGGCTGGCACACGTAACTTGAGCTGCCCTGGAAATGCCAGACACATCAGTGGCCATTGCGTAGTTTTCCTGCCAGTGCTAAAACTCCAGCAGAAGTTTGCCGAAGACCCACTATACAAATGGGCAGTCAGTGCCACCATCCCAGTCATCCATGGCTGTAGGGTGTCTGGAATTTTGCCCTGCTGGAAACAGAGTCAGAATCACAGAATCACTGTAGAGTTGAGGTTGGAAGGGACCTCTGGAGGTCATGTGGTCCAAGGCCCTGCTTAACCAGGGACACTTAGAGGAGGCTGCCCAGGATCATGTCCAGATGGCATTTGAACATCTCCAAGGATGGAGACTCCACCACACCCCTAGTCATCCTGTGCCTGTGCTCAGTCACAGTGAAAAAGTGCTTCCTGATGTTCAGAGGAAACCTCTGGTGTTTCAGTCTGTGCCCATTCCCTTTGGTCCTGTTGCTGGGCACCATTGAAAAGAGCCTGGCTCCATCCTCTTTCCATCCTCTCTTCAGGTATTTATATACATTGATAAGATTCCCCTCTGAGCCTTGTCTTCTGCAGGCTGAACAGTCCAAGCTCTCTCAGCCTTTCCTCATGGGAGAGATGCTCCAGTCTCTTAATCATCTTTGTAGCCTTTCAGGGGATCCTCACCAGCATATCTCTATGTGTTGGGTACTGGGAAGCTCAATAAAAAATGGACACAGCACTCCAAGTGTGTCCATGCTGGTGTCATTCCTCCTCAGGTGCAGGATTCTGCACTTCTTCTTGTTGAACTTCGCGACACCTCAGGCTTGTCTGAACTGAACCTGTAGCCTTGCATAATCTGACCTGAAGACCCAAATCTGACATACTCTCTCTCTCCACCTGCTTTCTACTCCTCAGAAATGTGATATAGGAAACACATCAGAAAACACATCAGTGTTTGAAAGTCCCCTTTCCCACCAAATAAGCACTTCCTGGCAGTATCAGTACTGCCGGTACCTCTCTTCCCTTTCCTCTGGCTTCACCATCAGAACAACCACACATCATGGATGAGCCCAGCATTCAGCTGCTTGCCTGGGTCAGAAGGTAGCAGAGCTTCCCATGCCATGGTTGCTCTTCACTTGCTGATCATGTGATGGACACAGCCAAGGGGACAGAAGTCATCTGCTATCACAGGCCAGCCTCTCTGCTTGCTCCTCATCCTTTCTCTAGAGCATTCCATGGTGCTCTTCCTCTGGGATTGGAGCACTTTGACAGGAAAGCACAGCCACATCTCTGGCCTGGGACAGTCTAGTGTTCTGGGGAGCAGTAGTAACTACCCAGAATGGGGGGAACTATCATTCAAACTGCACTTCTACAACTGCTGCTACTTCTACGGACAGCATGGATATGTGGCCATCCTGTCTTCCTTTGGCCAGGTCTGCAGAAAAAACCTTTTGTCTCAGCCCATCTTAGTGACTACTTCAGGAACAAGTCCACACAATGAACTCCCAAAATGGCAGGAACCATGGCCCTAAGCAAAACATCTTTTGGGTGCCCAGTCATGCAACCCACCTTGAATTATCCTTTTCTATGAGGGTCACATGCCCATCATAGGGAAAGCTGAGCTAAACAAGGGCTTCACACTCCAAATGGCTAAAGACTGGGCGCTACAACAATGGCATTGCAGTACCTAAAAGGTTTTGAGTACTTAGACTTTAGATTCTTATGAAGAAGCAGGAGCAGAGAGGAATGAAACCCAGCCTGCCAGGGCTTCTTTGGTGACTGGCAGGCAAAGAGTCTCCAGCCTTCTCTTTTCCCATCAAAACTTTATTGACTACTGTAACTGTGGCAGTATCCACTGGCAAAGCAAAATGAACAATCATGCCCAAATTGTTAATAGATGTTGAGAACTTCTCAGAAAACACATGAAGCCCTAAATTGGTCTTTCATGAGATTAATATTGTAATGTCATGCCCGCATGGTGCAGCCAAGCCAAAGAAAGTCAATAGCAAAGTTAAGACTGCACTGTAAGTCCAAATAAGGGAAGAGGAAAATGGAAGTTTATCTTAAGCTATCCTTGGCTCACCTTACTCTGTCTAGATATGGCAGGTTGTCAGAGAACTCGTAAGTGCCTTGGGAGTAGGTATGCAGAAGATCAAGTTTTTCAGCTCCCAGCTGAGCAAGACATCACTGGTGCTTGCAGGCTGAAGCTCACTGCAAACCTCAGCAAAGCATGATTGGATTTTAAGCCTGTGTTTTTCAGTCTCCTGATGTCTTGAGCCATGGGGTGAATTTACAAACAAACCAAACACTACAAGTCTTATGCAGAAAGGTGTGGGACTGTTGTTACTCTCATGCTGCCTTTTGGAAGGCATTTTAAAAGGGTCTGAAGAACGGCTCACTAGAGAGACCTCCATGGACCATCCTTCCACCTGTTAGCAGATTTATAAAAGGAAGACAGTTAAGTATCAGCATAAAGGCAATACAATAGCCATGAAGTTTTGCATTGACTATGATTTGACACTGCAAACTGCCTACTACACTTACACAAAACTCACCTTCAGGAGGGAATATCACATCGGGTGAGAGGGCGAAGATGGGAAGTAGGGTTATGGATTCAACAACTTTGAAAGGAAATGAAAACATCCAAAGAAAAAGACATGAGCTGTTCACAGAACAGTTTAGTCTTCTCCTACATGCTGGTGGTTTTTGAAGCTACCTTGGTGCAAAAGAGTTCTCTTCAAGCACAGGTTTTTAAAGAAAGGCTTTGAGACGTTTTGCCTTAGAAATTAGTATCTAATGTAGCAATAGAAGGAGATCACAATGGGCAAGAGCTGGTTACAAAGAAGGAAAAAGACAAAAGCCAAAGGGAGCTGGGAAGGTCAATAAGCACGAGTAGAGCACAAAGCAGACTATAGCAATTACAGCATCATTTTGCTCTTATATACTCTAATGTACTTTGAAAACAAGGTGTTTTTCTGTTCTCTGTAGCATAACCCACAAAGTCACGGGCTTGCTGTGCCAGAAACCTTCAAGTTAACATGCTGTATATTCATATTATTAAAGAACTAAGAGGCCACTTTATTTGTGGTATTTAAGCCTATATATTTCAAATGTAAACATTTTGAGTGACAAGGCTTAGTAAGGTGATTCCTTAATTGCCTACTATGAAATTCTTCAAAAGCTTCTGACTGACTGTTGATACAGACACAGACTGGCACAGCCAGAACACTCACTATAGCAATGTCTCCATATTTGCACACATCCTTACGCTCCCCCTATCCCTCTCTGAGATCAAAGATGCTGCTGTGTCCCGGTTCACAGTAGGGCAGGAGCTGAAACTGGGAGTGACATGTTTAGAGAGTGGTCATTTAGTGCTAGCACAGGCTTTGTGAGTTTCCTCTCACCTTGATACTAAACAGGTGCTAAACAGTAGGACATTTTATAAGTTTCTTTTAATGGGAAACTGTCTGGAAAGCCATGAAAACCTCCCAGAGAAGGTTTTGTGAAATGTCAGAGGGAAACATCTGTTATTCAAAAACCTAATAGGAGGAAAGCACTCTAGTTAGAAATCTCTCTTTTGCATGTTTTTCCCATGCTGGGAAGTGCTCCGCTGGGACTCTCACTCTCACCTGCCTGCAGTGCTGCTTGTTGAAGGCTGCCCTGCAAGAGCAGTAGGATCTAGAGCTGACAGAGGTTCAGCCAGGACCTGAGCCACTAGAGAGCAGGTGGGATGAAGCAGCTCAGCATCACGCAACCCTTCCCAGGAACACAAGGCCACACAACAGCTTAGCACCCTTTTGCCTTTAATTTGCTGCACTTTAAGCAGAACCTGACTTTTAAGCACTCTGGAGTTCAGTACATTGTGCTGCTTGGCAGAAAAAGAAGATCTTAGAGCCTGTCCCTTAACTGAAGTTTACTGAGGACATCAAGGAAGACTCCAAATACAGGGCAGGCAATAACAGGTAAGAATGAATAAGGAGCACTTACAGTATAGACAGATACATCACATTCCTTCTCTCAGCATTTACTACTGGCCACCCGCCATAGGCCACTGGGCAACTCAGACACAGATTATCCCAAGGGGTAGATTTGAGATGGCTCCTGAGAAGCTGTTGTTTCTGTCACAGGTTTAGCCCTGGATGCTTTGCTGAGGCTCAAGGAGGGAAAATGATGCTTTTAGAGCGTCATGCAGCTGGTGTTTCAGCCTCCCCTGACATCCTCTCCTTTTCTGCCGCAACCTCAGGCACAAGGATGCTGTAGGTCCCCAGTTTGTCACAACCTCAGAAACTCTTGACAAGAGCAGTTTGAGAGGCGGTGCAGTGGGTCCTAGGAGAGAGCAAAGAGATTGCTTTTCTGTCTAGACCTGAGGCTTGAGCAATGGCCTGAGTCTGGTGTACACCTCAATATTATTATATACAAACCCAGGAGAACTGAAGTAGATTGACAAGACAAGACATACTCAGATTATTGTTTCTGGAGTTATTTCTTTATTTTTCAACTCAGTCTGAGAGCAGCAGGGTTTGGTATCCTGCCACGCTGTGGGAGGGTTGTTAGCAAGAGGACCTGCAAAGTTTTTCCTCTCTGTTCCTATGAATAGGTGACAACCAAAGCAAAAAACCAAACCCAGTCTTGGGGGACTTCTATCAGCTTCATTTGGCTTAGAGCAAACTCTCAGAGCCAAAGACACTGGTTGTTTACTGCTGTGCTGTCAGCTTTAAACTTCTTAGTGTGACTGTTTTGGGTAGAATAAATAGCTTTTGTTTTATTCCTCTGCTGTCTTTGGCTCCTGCATGTACTGGTTTATTGGATTAAAACACGTAGATTAAGGGGATAAGATAATGGGCAAACAGGCACCTAACTCTGCAGGCTGGAGCAGATGATGGTGCAGTGCATAGTATCAGCTTAGCATCCACACCTGGGAGCATCACTCCTCCCAGTGCCTGCCACTGTTGGGTTCGCCTCAGCTATCGCTGGGACATCACACTCTTGAGCAAGCACCACCACACACGCCTGGCTGAGAAGTCACATCTGTGTCCTATTCTCCTGGACTCAGCTTCTTGTAGGTTTGTGTGGGCCCATTTGTTCTCTGCCTGCACATGTCCAGACATCTCTTGGCATAATTTTAGATCCTTACCAAGTACTTGCAGTGTAGGTTCTGGAAAAAGCCTCAGGCAGACTCAGTCCATGACACAAAACTCTATAAATAGCCAATAAAGATATTTGTTGGTCTCACATTTTCATTTTATCCTATTTAGCTAACAACAGACAACTGGCACAGGACAGAGCTAATGTGTGAGGCAAAACCTTACTAGACATCCCTGCACTGATTTTAATAGGCACAAAGACCATGTGCTGGTGCGCAGGCTGCTGAGAAGATTGAGGCACTGGCTGACACCAATTTTTTATCACGCTCCAACCTTTAAACAGAAAAAAACCCAAAGAAAAAACCCTTGTTTTTGGGGGGAAGGGGAAAAGTGACACAAGTACACACATAATGCACTTTCTTGCCCAGGCATGGGCTCAGCCAGATATGCTGCTTTTCCTCTGAGTAATCTCTAGAGATACTATATGCTTGAGTTATCCCAGCTCTTTGCACAGGCTGTTTGCTGCTGTGTTATATCCCCCCCCGTATTTGCTATAAGCTAGGCTTCAAACAGGCTTAGCATGAAGTCTCTTACAGGAAAGTTATTTGACATTCATCTGCTGCTCAGATCCAGGGAAGGTTACCTCGGATAGGCTGCAAAATGATGATGTAAATACACGTAGCTTTACATGACAGAGCTAACTCAGCTCGGCTGGGGACCCAACTCTGAGCTTGTGGGAGAAACCCAGCAAGTGCCTCCACAACCCTCCTGTAAAGTGCTCTGCCCTCCCCGGCAGCAGCAAGGCTGCTGTGCTGGCAGACAGTCCAACTCCGCGCCTCAGGCCTCACAGCTGGTGCAGTGCCACAGCCACCTCCTTTCTGCACCAGGCATGATCACAGCCTTCCTGACTACATTTCTATGCAGCCATCACAGTCAGCCTCTTCTCCCCCACACCTCACAGTCCTATTTCCCATGTCCTGCCCTGAACCACTGTGGTTAGAGATACCATTGCACATCCATCCATAATTTGTCCACATGCTGGTTGTAAAATGAGCTCTTCTCATACAAAGACATCAGCTCAGAGGGCAGGCAGTGCCCTTGAGCACAGAGGATTAACTTCATGAGTTAGTTAAGAATAACCATCCCATCTTCATTATTATTCTAAAAATTCAGAATGTAGGAGGAAATCTGACCTCTGTAATTGCCATTTTCTCCAAGGCAGAAATCATATGAAATAAAAAGACTCCAGTTTCTCACCCAAGGTCACACTTTTAACGTCCTGCAAATACAAAAAGGTCATGCAGAATGCCCATGTTTTTATTTCAAATGTTGTACTGGGCTGAAAGTACAGGCTGAACCAGTTGGACACTGATTCTAAAAGCAGATAACATGTCCTGAAACACTATTTCAGCCCGTGTTCCTATTAGAAACATGGCGAAAAGACAAACTGTAGGTTCACTGATGGACAACTGTGACATCAAACCTGTGTTTTCCAGAGCCACAGCCAGTGCTGCACACACTAGAAAGCCCCAACTCATTCCTACCTGTGCTGTGCAAGCCACTTTCTCCAGCCTCTATCCCTTTTGTCTCCTTTCGATTGTCTTGATTTTGTAGACTGAAAGATATGGACACTTACTGCAGTAGCCTCTTCCCTTACAAAACCCCCAAGTCTTGAGAGAAGTCATGAGCTTTGTGTAAACGGCTTAACCTTCACTAATTAGGAGCCCTGTTTTTAAGGATATATTTTTTAGGCTATACTGACATCTGCAGGTGCACCATAATGGATTTTGAAAATTAGGCATGTTATCATCAAAAAATCAGCCTCCAGGTTTGCAATGAAACTGTTGGTTGCACCATTCTGTCTGAAGGGAGTGGAGGAGCAGGGCAGCTCCCACGAGAGGGTGCTATGCAGTGCAATGGCCACACTCTGCTGTCAAACCCTCACTGGTGCTGCAAGAGCAGATTTACTCCTTGTTCCTGAAATTGTTCTCGGGCCAGTGGATTCGGCAAGGTGCAGCTCCTCGGGATTAGCAAAGGGTTGTGTTTAGGTACATTTTTCCTAGTATTCAAACCTGTGTCAATCAGTGTTGGTCTTAGTTTAAACAATAGCCACAAAAACCTACATTTAGAAAAATGCTGGAGATTGTAGGTGAGAATGAGGGTCAGATTAACTTAAGGAATTGTTACTGGAATTTATTAACACCGGCCGGAACATAACGTGCTTTGCAAATGTTCGCAATTTTCTACAGTTCTGGTGTTATAGTGAAGCAGTGAACACCTCTGCTTGCTGCACGTCACTGCAGCAAGATGTCACATCTTCTTCAAAATCAAGAGGGGTTCAGAGTGCCTTGCCTTTAGTGAAGCTGTGAACAAAAAATTCACAAGAGTTGCAACTTGAAGTTGCACTTGAATGACAGAGCAAAGCCCAGGTGCCAAGACAGGTGGCCTAATGCATGCCTGGAAGTTGCAGAACTGAAAGAAATTGCCTGGAGCTTAACTAGCCATGTGTGGTAGTATACTGTAACAGTTTTTCAAGGGTGAGTTGTTCTTAGATAATTTCTTCATGAAGTAAATAAACACACAGAATTATCCTCATTTACCTTCCAAACATTTTTCTGGGTTCTAAAGATATGATATTATGAATACAAGACTTTGTGTTTTGTCTCATCCTGGAAGTATTTCAAGGTGTGAGGACTTGGACAGCCATTATGTTGTTTCTAAGTATTCTTAAACTAATAAAAAAGAATAAATCAATGAAAACAAGACACAGCCCTTTTAGTTTAAACAGAGAAACTTCCAGTATCTAAGTTGTGATTTATTTGTCTCACATCAAATTAAAATTTAGGCTCTTTGCCCACTGGTTAAAGGACCTCACCAGACACCCAGGCCTGCCTGAGCACAGGGAGCCATGAAGAAGGGGCCTACAAGGAGGTAATCCCTGTTTTATCCCTGCAAACCATGCTCGTGCAGTCTGTGCTCAAACCATGCACCTCTGAGCCCTCAGACACCTTGTCACTCATGCCAGAGGCAGCAGACTGCACTGAGTGTGACCTGAGCTTCTCTTCTCCATCCATTTAACCATCACAATAAACTGCCTTAGATGAGGAAAAGCTGATTCTTCTGACTTGGCTGCACTGGGGAGAGAGACTTTCAAACATCCTATAGAGAGAACAGAGGCTAAAACTACTTGAATATCAGCAGATCTTCATTGTTTTCTCTCAGTTTGTTTTGGGCATAAGGACAGAAATCTTCCCTATATGTGAGCTGTGGAGCAGCTCGATAACCCACTGGACATGTCCCCAAAGTCCTTGACAGCACAGAATTTTCTGGGAATTCATCACTTAGCCAAAACTTTGCCACGTGGCTTCCTTGTGCTTTGCATCCTTGTGCTTAAATTCAACAATGCAGCAAGCACACCTTCAAACCAAGCAAACTGGCCATGAACCCATCATTTCCATGACACCACAACACATCTAGAGAGAAAAAAATCTCCCAATCTCTTTGTTTCCACAAGAAAAGCCCTGAGACAGGTAAACCCTGTAGTACACCTGTCACACATTGTGTGCAGCGTAGCTGACAGCCATGAGCATGAGGCAACCATGAAACAGATGAGGAGAGGATGGGTCCTCTTCCTATTCTGCTGTCCCAGAAATGGTAGAGGCCTTGGAAAGTGGTGCACAGGAGGACACAAGTACCAGCTGCTTACTTCTGTGCCAAGAGGGTTGTAGTACAAATCACCTGATAGACAGAAGAGTAAGAACCACGGCCATAAAGGCCAGGGCAAGCCTTCCTCCACTTTTGTTATGAAGATTAAACATTTAATGAACCAGGGAAAATTAATTGCATGCAAGACCCTTGGGCTGAGGACCTTGCTCACTTGATGACCTGACAGAGCTTTAGTTTGGCAAATAGGAACATGAGACCAAGTAAAATCCTTGTCCAAACTCTACTTGAAAGTGATGTGGAGAGAAGAAAGGAAAAAAAACCCTGAGTCAAGAGCCAGAATGTATGTTTTGGTTTGTGTTTTATGATGTTCTAAATCTGAAGTCTGATCTGAAAACATCCAAAATGCAAGGAATTAAAATTCAGGTCCAGATTTTGTATTTGGATCAATTCCAAGCAAAACAAAAAAAGGACCAAGTCTTCTGCTGTCTGAAGATTAGACACCTTTTTCTGCCAAACTGTCTGTTACCAAGCATGAATTTAAAACAATTAAA
The DNA here is from genome assembly GCA_013396775.1 of Cephalopterus ornatus. Taxonomy (NCBI): domain Eukaryota; kingdom Metazoa; phylum Chordata; class Aves; order Passeriformes; family Cotingidae; genus Cephalopterus; species Cephalopterus ornatus. Next base: position 247,911 of record VZRE01000359.1, read on the forward strand.
AAAAAAAAAAGAAAAGGAAAAAAAAGTGAGGGGCAGTAGACTACATTTACTCGATTTTTAAGCAAAGATTAAATAGTCTAGATATGAAAACACCACTTACAAGGACATAAGACACGGCTCTGTAACTGGGAGTTTTCCAAGCTCTTAAAAAGCCACCTAACACATTGTCAAAACAAGCTACAGACAAACAAGCAAACAACAGGTGAAAAATGTGACTGCAAGGACTGTGTTGACAGTTCTGTTTGCACAATGCATTCATTTCAAGGTACTTGAGCATCTGTTATATATTTAGTTTCTTCCTGCTAAAGACAATAAAGCAGGTGAGCATCACTTATACCTAAGAGACCATATGCTTCCAGGATCCTGGGAGGTGCACTCAGCAGAGGGAAATGCATTCCCTTCAAGGGAGAGCAAAGCAGACCAAATTTCTTCTTTGCACTTTATTATCATGACGTTATTAATGCAAGTGATTTAAAATAATGTACACAGAATACAGCACCTGGGCTAAATGTTTCCTCTTCCTTTTTGCCAAGACATTAAAAAAGCATCTTGTTTTGGCTTTTGTGGACAAAAAAAAAAAGGTATAGAAAAGAAAGCTAAGAGTGGCTGCCTTCCTCTACCCTACATAGTGAATCCTCCTCTAAATTGTCAGAAGGGGAAACTGGGCATGAAAGGTGGCTTTCAAGCAGGGTTCTACTACTAAAGAGAAGCTCACAGGTACTTAGGTTAAATTCTCAGCTGAAGACAGGAAAGGAAGAGGTTACTTTGTTTTCAGAATTCCTGTTTATGATGTCCCCATTCCCAGTCACACAGCTGTTCTTGGCTGCTTTTGGTAATGGCAGCTTTTGCTCCCACTTCTTGAGGTATTTTTTCATGTTTTGAGGAAGCAACAGACAGAGGAAAGCAGTGACTACATTTTACTCAGAATGTGCAAGGCCACACTGGGAGTGCCATTTCCAGTTTTGAACTCTCCAGTACAAGATAGACCTTGATAGATCCTGAATTATGCCCAGTGGAGGCCAGCAAGATGTTTGGAGTCTGGTGCATGTGGATCTGGAGAGGCTGAGAGGGCAGGGCCTGTCTAACTTGGTGATGGATGGCTGTCAGGGCTCTTGCTGCTGTTTACAGCCACATAGGAGGTGGGAAGAAGGAAGAGGGAGCCAGGCTTTTTTCAGAGATGCGCAGCAAAAGGCAATGGACACAAGCTGGAACATGGAAAGTTCCAGTTAGCTACAGTTGGACGTTATCTGCTGTGAGTGGGGTTTGGGTGAGATCTCTCGAGGTGACTTCCAATTTACATCATTCTGTGATTCTAAAATTGGAGGAAAAACCCACCTTCTTCACACTTCAGGTTGTAATGGGAAATGCAAAGAAAGGGAGAGAAATATGAAAATGACAATGCATTTTTATTTGACTAATTCATGTGCAGGACAATTAAGCTAGAAGGACACAAGTAAAGAAAGTCTCCAATTTCTAACTTCTAATAAAGTTCACCTAGTTCAAAAAACTAACCAGGTGAATGTCTCTCCTCTTCATTGACCATGAGATCTCAGCCTAGAGAGGGGCTATAAATTAAGAGATTAAATTTAGGTGTGTGCACTAATTGGCCAAATGATTTAATATTAGTGTAGGTGCAAAAGCAGAGCTTCAGACCAGTTTCACTGGAGCTGAACGGGCTGGTCAAGTCATAACAGCAAAATATCGCTGGGTATGAAGATACACAGACAGCTTGCTGAAAGTGTTTTGAAGTATTTAGAAAACAGATAAGATAATACTCTTCTTTTCCAAGTCTAAGAAATTCAGGTCTACGCTACAAATCATAGTTATACTACAAAGACAGAAAAATTGTGTCTGAAAGGCATTCAAAGAGGACTGTGTTTATATGTGCGTACTGAAGTGCAGATGTGCAAGTGTTATGGTGTGACCTTGCATTACAAGTATGTGTAATGGTAACAAAGGGGATATTTTGTATGAGAAAAGCCAATGGATTTACTGCTTGAATGGGTTTTGTTTAAAACTAAAGCACTGGTATTCTAAATAATACTTATTGTGGTGGGGGGGTTATAATGTAGTAAATGTTTGTTTAGTAAGGAACCAAACAGTATTGCCTCATTGATGTTAACGGGGACTACTGACACATTCAGTCAACAGCTGAGATCCCTGTAATGCCTTCTGAAATGACAGAAGTGAAGCCAACCTTTCAGGGAAGGGTTAAACAGACATTCCCAGTAAAGGAGAGCTGGATGGTTACAGTAGGGCTGGCACTGAAATGGGATTACATGGGCATGCAAATGGAGAGGACAATTCCTTTAGCTGAACACTATCTCACTGCCTCAGCTTCCCTCTTATCAAATCAGGATAATGTCACCTGAACTATGACAGCACCTTTCTGGGCAGGAGATCTCCAGCTCAACAGATAAAGACCTTGCTAAGTTGCAGCAGTTGGGTAGGACAGAAATTTGCCCCTGGGGAGCCAGCTGGCACAGGAGGAGAAGCGGGAACCACCAGCCAGTCTCATGTCTCATTCCATGAGAAATGTTAGCGTAAACAGATCTGTCCCACAAACAATCCTGCTTCTCCATGGCCATTACAGAGTGTGGGGAAGTTCTCACTGACAGAAAGGGCAGAGGAGCAGTCTCTGGGAGCTAACCAAACCTGTCAACACTGTAGGGATGGATCTTTAGCCTTCCCAAGCCCTTTGGGACAGCAGACAGGCAAGGTCTGAAAACCATTTTGCTGGGCCATGGGTCTGGCTGCCTGGGGTTCTGTGCTACTCCCCATGCCAGTGTCCTCAGCAAGGCCACGGTGGTGGAGGGGAAACAGCCCTGGGGGGAAAGTACAGCTACTGGACTGCTCTCGTCAGGCAGGCTCCTGGGGCTGCTGGAGTAACACATTTCATTGTCCTGGAGCATTTAGTGGCGAGCAACTGAGCTGTACAAACTCCCCAGAGCAAAACCAGTGCTGCTCTTCCCCATGCCCTCTCACTCACCTGCCTCCTCCAGGCCTCCAGCAGCCCAGAGCCCATGAGCCCTCTGCCTGCTACTTATTTATTTATCTTGTGAAGATGAGCCTGGAGCGTTTCATCTTTCAGCCCTTCCTGTGCCCTTGAGGGAGGAGATAATGGAAGACCTGGCAGGAGATGCACGTGCTCATCAGCCTGGGGATCCTCCCCACCTCTGGAGAGCTCCTTGGGAGGGGACCACACTGGTATCAATAACATTTATCAGCACTACATCGTTAGTCCATATGCTTTTTAAAATAAAGAACATGAAATAAATAAAGCCAGGGAAAGTGTATATATAAAATTTGCAGGAAGCACTGGAGACCTGGAGTAGCATCTTTCCTGTACTAGTGGGTTTCCTTCTGCACAAACACAACAATAAATAAGAAGTACTTCAACTAGCAGCTATAAATAGCATCTCGTGCGCACACTCACATGATTTACATGCTTGTCCTGAAGCGATTGGGCTGGAATGAGTTGCAGCCTGTTCCTCTTCCTACATGTCAGGAGTTCTCCATTACCTAAGCTTCATTGTTTTTTTGCACTTTTTATTCCAGGGCTTCATGTATGGCTTGTTTGCTGCTCAGTTCCTTCCTGTGTCCACCTTCCCTCCGTGCCAGCATTTCCAGCAGTGGAGATGACACCTGATGGTGAGTTGATCAATGGCTGGTTTCCTTCCTCTGAACTCACCCTGTCCCACACGCACCACAGCCCATCGGCTTCCCAGATGTTCCCAGTTGTTTTGTTTTCGCGTAATATTTGAAAACATTTCAAATCCAATAGTGACTGGAAGAAAATAATTTGTGCCTGAAGCAACTGTGCTGATTTTAATCATATGCATCCTATTGTAGAGGGACACATACACACACATATACTGTACACACTCTTTTCACAGTGTGCATGTGTACATGTTTTCTCATACAAATAGCATGTTTCTTCTATTGGTTTTTCTTGGTATGAAACCGAATCTTTTGAGATGGGAAAAATTGCATAGTACCAACAAGAAAATTGTATTATTTGAATTGTTATGGAAAAGGCACTAATAAAAATTTCCCTTGAGAAAATACGTGGTAGCTGAGATTTCTCCCTACATTAATGAACATATATAAATGAGTCTTGATTGTATGAATTACTAATCAAGAAGATACAGTATAACTCCCCTTGCTATCATAGCTGTAGAATTGCATTTGCCTTCTTTAAAGCTTTCCTGACACCTCAAATAAACAGAGGCCAGAGAAAGGAAACTACCTTAGTAAAATACACCATTGTCCCGGAACAGGAGTTCACAGACCTTGTAACCTGATGTGCCAGTTCTCACCTTATTGAACTACTGCTCCGCAGATGAGTGCCATCTCCTCTGCAACCCACATGTTGCTGGAGGTGATTCAAAGACATATGGGGAGTGAGAGCCTGTGAAAAGGAGCAGACAGCACAGCTTCTGCTGAAGGCCAGACACAAGCCAAATGAGAGCTTGTGATGTACAGATAAAGTCAAAATGTGCTCTCTTAGCCCACTGCTCTGTCAGCCTTGGTAACTCCCACAGGCAACCACAGAGTCACGACCACTGAGTGAGAACTGGACTAGGAGAATTCATCCGCTGCTTTGGTATTTCCTGTAGGGAGATATGCAGGCAGACCTCCCAGTTTATCCCTATGAAGCCCTGTGAAGATTCCCATTTCTCAAGCAGAAGTAACAATTGCAAAGAGGATATGCCTGTGCTAAGGCTCCTCACAGCTGCAGGGTGCTGCAGAAGCACTGGAGGCACTCCCACTCACAATGACTATTTGCCTGCAGCTGGATTATGCACATGGTTGCTTCCAATGTCCACAAAAGGTTGAAGAATGCAGAGAAACAGCTCAGACAATTGTTTATTTGTTTTCAAAAAAGGAAGAGAAAGAAACTCTCTCAGTGGAAAGCATCAATTCATGGCCAAGTATGCATCTTTGGGACTAGAATAAATGGTGCCTCCACCAAAGGTATGTCCTGCCAGGCTGGGCCATGACACCACCTCGTGCTTCTGCCTCACCACAAGTGGCAGAACAGCCTCTCCCCGAGCTGAGTTCAGCAGAATTAGGGTCTCAACCTCTTTGTGCATCTGTCAGTAGAGGGCAATGTAGTTACAAATAACTGATCTGCTACAGGTCCACGCCCAGCAGAAGGCATAGACCTTTACCTAGTATTTTATATTGCCCTGTATGACCTAACAGCATATCCTGTTGTTATGTGCCGTGTTTAACATACCAGCAACACTGTGTCATGATGCTGATACTAGAATTAAGGTCTAGGGTATTTGTTTGTGAAGGCAGGTTCCCTTGTGATCACTGCTATTTGTGGCAGGGGGAAAGGAGGGGACACAGCACTGGAATGGGTTTCCAGTGGGTGTTTGTTTACTGTACTTTAGATGCACTGGTTTATCAGCCCAGGGAATAAGTTATAGCTTCCCAGCCTGCCTGTCTGGTTACAAATTCCAGTCTGTTCCTCCAGGCTGAATATGGAGAGCAGCTGGCTGAAGCTAAATGAATAACACTGCCTCACAAAACAATAGTGCTGGGCTCAACATGTTGCACAGACATCTATTTTGAGTTTGGATATTTAAAGACTAAGGAGGCATGACAAGCACACTTATGGGGCAGCAATTACCAGCAGCCTGCAGACTGTGCCTTGGATGTGAACAGATTAACACCTTCTTCCCTGCGCGTGTCAAATACTCCAGTAAAGAGTTCACCTTTACAAAGAACTGTCTCTGAAGAGTTGACAAGTCCTTCCACTTCTTGTACATTCAGCGTTTGCTTGTTGGGTAATCTTAAGCAGAAAGTTTCTGTGCTACAGTCAATCTTATCTAGAATAAAGAGATGAAATGTGATGCTGTTATTTTACTCCATCCTGTACCTTTCATCAGTGGGAAACAGCAGAAAGATTTAGCAAGCCTTTATAACACATAATTTTCTAATTTTGTTCTGGAATAGTCAAAGTACTGCTAAGAATATCCTTAGCACATCAAGTGCCTCAATACTCAAAAGCAGTCATTGCTGTTTGAAAACTAATGGACAAGGAGGTTATTTTCTGCTTTTCAAGACAATCAGAGCTAGAACATAAAGAGATAGATACGTTGCTTCTGGAGATACTTCAACTCTTTCTGTTTCATTATCTCACTACAGCTATGAATGTCTGTATATACCTATCTTCCAGAAGGAGACTGGATTCCTATTTTGGGCAGAACTTGCTAACTTCTATTCATTTCAGATCAAGCTGAGTGTGTGCAGAAGAGTGATTTGTATAGCTTTGTGGCTTAAGCCTGCAAGTATGCACTGAAAAGCATAGCTCTCTGTCACGCCAGACTGGAACACTCTCATGCAGGGCAGTGCAAGGATGAGGCTTTAAAATGCATTTGTTTTACAACTCTGTGCCATAAAACCATACACAAGCAGTCATAAGAACTTGCCTGAGGTTTTATAAGCTCATGGTAGCTTCAGGTACTTGGAAATTCTAAACTTTGACTATTCTCTTCAGCAGAAAGGAAAAAAACCCTCAATTAAATGATGCTTAAGGCAAAAATTCAGTCTTTTTTAACAAGCTCACTGGCCGTGGGTTTAGAGAAAGCTCTAGATCATAATGGGAGGTTACACTATAATCTAGGTTTAAGGGTTGAGATATAAATGAACATAGGATAAGAAAGCTCCTGGACCAGTCTCCAGCTATTTAGCAATGTGGGCTGGCCTGCAGATAGTTTTTGCACTGATGCATTAGTAGTTTCATGACAAGTAACTAAAAATACCTTGTAAAAGATATTGAGATAGCTTGATAAAAGAATGCTAGGAAATCCTAAACAGCTATTCATGCCTGAGGAGACCAGCTCATCAGTTAGCCTGAACAGTGCCCTAGAAACACAGACTAATTTAGGTTAGAAGGGACCTCTGGAGATCATCTTGTCAACCTGCTGTTCAGAAGAGGGTCAGGTACAGCAAGTTGTCCAGGGTTTTGACCATCTGGGTTTTGAACATCTACAAGGATGGAGACTCCACAACCTCCCTGGGAAAATTGTTGCAGCGTCAGGACCCTCCTCTGCCCCACTGATGAGAAAAGGTTTTCCCACTACCTAATTTGAATTTCCCATGTTTCACACGGCGGCTATTGCCTATAGCTGTGTACCACCAAAGAGTCTGACTCCATCTGCCCTTTTGGGGAGCCTGTCCTGAAACCTTCCCTTCTCCATGCTGAACAAGCCCAGCTCAGTCTCTCCCCACACATTGTCTGCTCCAACCTCCTCACTATCTCCATGGCCTCCTCTGGACTCAATCCTGTTTGTTGACGTACTGTAGAGTCCGAAAGTGGATGTAGTGCTTCAGATACACTCTTATATCCCTCAGCCTACTGTCTCTGTTTCATGCTCACAGAGCTCAGTGTGGAGCTGGCTGCCTTAGCTGCAGGGCCCACTGCTGCCTCACATCCCACATTTGGTCCACCAGGACTTCCACATCATTTTCTGCCAAACTGCTGTCTGTCTGCCTGACCTTCACCTGGTAGAGGACTAAGTGTTTGTCTTTGTTGAGTTTCATGAGGTTATTCTCAGTTCATTTACCCAGGTTGCTAAGTTAGCCCTGGACTGCAGCAGCTCTGCCCTCCAGCATGTAAATGATCCCTCCCATTTCTCTACCCTGCAAACTGCAGGGGACAGAAATAGGAAGTAATTAGTGGGATAACGTGCATCCAAAACCTCCAAACAAGCCATGCTTGAGGTCTTCTCTGCACAAGACAGTGTAGCAGCAGCCATGCACAGATCTCCTGAGGGTCAGCTGTGAGGACAGACACAGCACCTGGCAGTGCCAGGTACAGCACTACAAAATGTCCTGACACTTACAAATGGCCTTTCTAGGTGCTTGTCATGTTTCAGACAGACAGAAGTGTAGTACCACAGTGACTGAATGTCTGGGGAATGCATCCTGCTCTATCTGAAGGATTTATTGTTGCAATAATGTAATATTAGGACAGTAAGCAGGAGAAAAAATGTCATTATATTTGTTATCAATCCTATTGCCATCAGACTGCATTGCAAAGTATTTAATAACCATGGGCATGGGAAATAAGAATACCTAACCAAGCTAACAGTTTTCCCTGATTTCAGCAGTTCCCTATGCCACTTTTTATCCTGATTTTGAGTGTTTTTGCTGGGACCAACTCTGTCCTCCACTGACAAAGTTGCGACTGGTCCAGATCAGATGTTCCTGTCTTTGACAATGTTTCACGGCTCTGGAAACTTTGCCACGGCCATGTCTCCAATTCAAATGTGATCTAATAAAAGTCACAGTATTTAGACGACGAAGCAAACTGCACATGGAACACACCAAGCCCGAGATCTGTTCACTGCCTCCACAACTCAGCGGTGCCGCACAGCTCCTTGCCACAGCCTCCTGCCTGGATGGTTGGGAATGGCTCTTTGTGTCCGGTGGAAGATACTAAACCTCTCCTTGTAGTAGGGAGAGCCCTCAGGCAAGAACAAACCACTTGTCCCCAGCTCATGCAAATGTTACTGAGCACAAAAGGTTACTCCATTTCCCAGGGATGTGATTACAAAGCCGAGGAGACACACATGGGCTGCCCATCACTAACCATTCCATTTGTTAGACAACTTAAGTCTCCTCTCTAAATGCTGAGTTTTGGCAGTCCTGGCCACACAGAGATCCCAGTTTTGCCCTGAAGTGTGCACAGAACTCCCTGAATCCGCACTAACTCCTGCTGCAAGACCTGAGGAATCACTTGGCATTGCTTGCTTATAAATAGCATACACTTAATCCAAGCGCCAAATTACATTAAACTTAAAACATTCCCAAAGTCTATACCTGGTTTCCTGTTAATGGCAGCTAACAACTACATCAGTAAATATTCTTTTTCTCTACCAAAGGTGTCCCCTCCAGGGCAGATCTTGCAGAACTGTTTGCTCCGAGCAAGCATGACTGGGATTGGGGATGCGCTCTGTCTCTGCCTCACTCATGCAAGTCTGCTACCAAAGGAAGCCACCCCTGAAGCCTGCTGACTTTTTTATTTCCTCCAAAGAGGTATACTGAGTTTGGTATTTTTGCATCATGGACAAAGTATAAAAATTTAAAATTTTAAAATTTTAAATGTTAAAAAACCCAAAAAAGATGAAAAAAGGCCCCTCTTGCATTTTCAGAGATGCCAGGAGAGTGTATACTGGGCACTTCTGAAAACACAAACTGGTATTTATTCAAAACATATTACAGGTCTTCAACTAAAATCTTTCATTTTCTCAGTGACACTCTGAATACAGAGATTGATGACACGACATTACAGTCTAAGGATTGCTGCATAATTGTTTCCATATAATAATATGACAAAAGATGCTGCTTTTTCTGCTTTTTTTGGCACCTAACTTCGGTCTAAAAGGCAACTTGTCCTCCAAGGAACTGCTGCAGGAGAAAACAGCTACTGCCATACATGTTGTTCAGTAGGTAGAGCCTTTGGCTGAGCAGTTTTGTTCAGCCCAGGCTGCCACAGCTTCCTTTGCCAAGTTGGATAGTCCAGAAATTTGCTGGACAATCAAAACAGATAGTAAGAGTGAACAGTGAACCACCTGGTCTGTACCCCAACAGGTTCCCTCAAAGCAGGAAGAAAACTTTGAAACTTCTGGATAATTTATTTTTGCATTCAAAAAAAAAGAATCAGTTTTCATTTTTATTTAACCTTGAATTATGCTTGGGCAGGTAATTCAGGAAAAAACCAAACCAAAACAAACCTTTATCTCTGGCCTCAGGAAATATTTGGGGGTTCACTCTTTTATAACAGTTTTGGCTGACAGATAAAAAAAATCCATTATTCATACTGCTCTTTTCAGGGTCTCTCAGCCTACATGTCCCATATGGCAAGGTTTAGTCTTTGAGATGCAATAAATATCAAATATTTAATGCAATTGTGAGGTGGGGGAAGGAAAGAAAGACTAAGCAAGTGTTTATAATTCAGGGTCTGTTTAACTCATGTTGAAAAAAAGACTTTGAAAACCACTGTGGAAGTAGCATTTAATGTGTCTGAGAACTATATCTCCTAGCAAGTTGGAACTGAGTAAGAGGCACTAAAAACAGCCTTCACGAGCTCTATAAAGCCCTTGTACAGTTCCTTTCTGCTGGTAGTTATGTGCCTTTTTCTCAGTGGTGTGGAAGCTGTGCCAAAAACTGTATCCCTGTAAACAGGACTTGACTTCATCACTTTGGAAATGATAAAATAGCAGTAACACTAGGGGCATACAAGGAAATGACAGGCAGAGTTATAAATAACAGGGATAAAATATTAATCACTTGCAAATTGCCTATTATTTGCTGAGCATTGTGTAAAAATAGAGAAGCTGCCTGTTCGGACAAGTGCGTGAACCTTGTTTATTTTAGCCAGTAGCATGTAGCCAGACTGCTGTGGCTGAAGGGTGAACCACTGCTTTCATCTGCACTTCTCACCAGCAGACCTACATATTAAAAGCTGCTGCCTAAACAGCAGAGCCACCCAGTAGGAAGGATGAAAGGGAAACCAGGATTTTGAAAACGGTCTTTCTATTCCTTGCTTTACCTCAGAGACTGTGGGCCAGCTGAAGGCTCATGTTCCCCATCTTCTAAAGACTGGTGACAGCACTTTGCTACCCTGAAAGGATGATGAAGATACATACATTTAATACTCTGAGACTCTCTGTCACTAAAAAGAGAGAAGCATCCTAAACGGATACAGAGTAGACAGGCTGCCCTGGAAAGGAATGAGTGAGGAATGTGGCTCAGTATTTGCAAATTAGAGTTGACACTTTTTTAGGACTTTGTATTTTCTGGCAATGATAAAGCTCTCAAAGGAACAGACCTGCAGTCTCTTGAAAATCATACACTGAAGCAGATGTCATATTTCTGATACTTTGGTCCATTACATTTATTTTTGGAACTCTAAAAATTCCTAAATCCTCCAAATCTAGACTGAACATCCTATCTCTGTTGTAGCATAAATATGCATAGCTGAAACGTTGGTTATGACTGTCAATACTAACTAGAGAACCCTAATGTGCTTAAATTTAAGCCCACTTAATTTGCAGAAAGCTATTCAGGTGCTGTCAGTCAACCTGGGAATTTGAAGAATATTTAAGTTGTTGATTAAGTACTTAACATTAGAGGTTAATGCAAAATTGTCTGTCCTACTTTTCTTGTGGTTATATGGTGACCTGTATAAATATTGGAGTTCTGTCTCATTCCTTCCACCACAATCAGACCTATGCCACCCCAAATTAGCCATGACTAGAGGTGATACAAATGTGCATTCCCATGTCAGACTCCCCACTATCAACTCCCTTGTGCTGCTCATTTACTCTCATAAATGAGATTCAGATACTCACTAGTTGTGCATGTAAGACCCCAAATAAGGCAGGAGGAAGAAGCAGAAAGTCCTCAGAGCTGTTCCTCTTTCCATACCTATAGTGAGGTCTTCTTGCATGGGAAGGGGAAAGGTCAGTGCCAGTGAAGGTATGAATGGGAACAGGAACACTTCCAGGAGTCTTGGAAGAGGGTTTTATTACACCTCCAAAGTGCTATGAGTCAAGGTGAAACTGGCAACACTAGATCCCTCCCTGCCCAAAACCACTTCCATCTGAGAAAATCCTGACCCTGTCATCATTTTGCACATGAAAGCAGGAAGGTGAAACCCTCTCCCCCCTAGAGACTGGGGATTTGTGTGCAGGACAGCAGGTCAACATCACAGAGCAGAACAGAGCATTTGTGCCGCCAGCACCAGAGCTTTCATGGTGAGGCTTTGATTTCTTTTTTCTTGAAGTCATACACTCTGCAACAAGGGTTTACAGGATGTTTTCTGCATAAAAAAGCCCTAAAATATATACAAAACACCCCACTAACTTTCTAACCCTTTTTTCTCATTGAGAAATGACAGAAAAGATGATCAAATGCCATGTAAGAGACTTCAAATTCAAAAGTCTCCCGTCCTTGTTGTGGTCTATTGTAAAATCTTGTAATTCTAAGCAGATGGACAGGCTGAATGTTGAGGCTGCCAGCACTGCTTTGTTGAGCACCACATAGGCCAGGGCAATTGTGTACTTCTGGAATTCCTCCAGCCACTGTGCTAACAGAGCTGTGCTACAAAGATCCTATGCAGGTGTGTTTCTTGAGAACTTCATGTAGGGAGGAAGACCTCAGATGCCTCTGTCCTTACAGGTCTCACTTGATGTGTTTGAGGCTGGGAACAGCTCATGTTTGCCTACTCCTGATGCTGTTTCAAGAGATGAAAACGATTCAGTGTAGTGGTTGAAACTCATCAACTGTTTGGAGCAGAGATCACCCATGCAGTGACAATGTCGTCCACCTCCTCACATGGTCACAGAACACATCTCATCTTCTTCAACTACTGACATGCCATTCCCATAGCTGCTGCAATTACTTGCTTTTATATGTGACACCAGGGAAGAATGTCATTGATTTCTTGCTGGTTTTAATGGAGTTTAGCAGCTAAAAGAGAGGTAGAACAAATTCTGCATCATCAGCCAGTTCCCACAGATAAGCACCAAATGGTCTCAAACTGTAACTGGGAAAGCAGCTGATAAAGATGACATGTACAGACATATACATGGACTTCACATGATGGAGGAGTTCCTGGAACTATTTTGGGATTAGAATTTTTGGGGTTAGCTGCACAGACCCTGGGCTTTTACTGAGTTACTTTGTCTGCAGTTAAGGAAATCAGATTAGCAGGTGCTAATAGCACCTGCCTATTTGACTTCTGGACTGTTAAAGTGCAGTGGGTGTTAAAATAATATATTCTTTAAACATGATACATATGCTTATAATTGGCCTAAAAATGCAGGTCTAGCAACAATGACACGCGGAGTATGTGCCTTTGTGCTGGTTTAGTCCCAAATTTACATAGGAATTGAACCAAATGTTGCTCACTACAGTGTTAACGAAAAAAGCTCATGGTTCATCTCTAAGTGTTTTATTCTAGTGTGTGTTCACTTCCCTGGGAGTTAGTTTTTTAACTGTATTCCCAGGGTAGTCAGGATGTTGGTAAATATTCATTGGCGAAAACATCCCCACATGACTGGAATTCACTCACAGCAGGCATTAAATTGGAACAGAGGAACAAAGGATATGCCAGACTTGATCAGACCACTGGTCTGTCAAGCCTGGTACCCTGCCTCTGGCAGTGGCCCACTCTTTATGCTCTAGACAAAAGCAAAAAAAAAAAAAAAAAGAAAATATAAAAAAAAAAGCACCTGTCTGAAAATCCATCTCAGATACTTAAGTCAGACTTACTACCTCATGTTAAAGTAGCTGAGATTAGAGTGATAGAGAATAAAATAACTTAATATGGTATTGCAGGGAATTACTGTATTCACTTTATTTTTGCTGCACTTTGTGGATCATTTCATTAGGAGAGACCTTATTTTAATGTTTATGCAGTCCTCAGTTTCCCTGACACTGTTGAAAACGAGCTGAGGCTTCTTGGGGTTGTTTTGGTGGGTGAATGTTTCAGAAATCAGTCAGATTTCACTGTGGCAGTTTGACACACAAATGCTGCCTTTCACTTACAGCTCAACAGCCCCTGAAGTCACTAGCTCGAGTGGCCTTGACAGAAATTGTTTGATTCCAACAACTAAGTTATGCTTTTATCATTGTAGTTTACCTCGTATTAAGACTTCATCAGGCCACCCTGCCCAGGACCCACCGTGGTGGCCCATGCACAAGCCTATCTCAGCCCTGACACCCCTTGCCCTCAAAGACTTTACTGTCCAGAAGAGAATTTGCGGCAAGAGAATGAAACAGCCAGCAGGGAAGGTGGAGGATGGACTGGTACATTCATCATGATAAAATTAACAGTTTTTTCCCATACTAGTACAATGACAGACCTGATCTGCTCCTTAAGTATGTGGTTTTATTGGCAGTGTTAGGAATAAAACTGAGGTTTCAGTGACATGGAAGCTGAGTGATGATCTCAGGTATACTGCCTTCTGGAGAAGATCTGAGGCATACTGATAAAGAAGGTGCTCATTGTCCAGGCTTGAGTGGCAAATAATAGAGGCTCTTAGCAAACCTTAGAGACCCACAACTTTTATTTGTGGGGAACACACAAATAATGCAAGTATGCTGTATCTTTGCATGCACGTTTGCAGGCCAAACCTCTTCAGACCTGTGAGCAAGCAGAGCATCTCTGTTTTCAGGTGAGCAAAAAGAGCATTTAGACACCCTTCCTTCACATTTTGAATCTCCCTGCCTCAGGCCAGTCTCGAGCACTTCAACTGAGAAAGCTTTGATCCCCACTGCTCTATATTACACAAAGTGTCATGAAGCCCTTGCTTTTGCCCCTAATAAATTGTAACCATATATGTCATGTGCTCAGTGAAACTAGTATGCGTGAAAAGCGATGCTCACAGAAGACGGGTGTGGTGAATGCCACTGGCGATAAGTGACTGACTGCTGAGGAAGGCAGGCATGGTAAAAGGACCAGTGCTTTGACCTTAAAAGCTGCTCTGAGCACGTCCAGTCTGTATGGAAAACTCAGTCGAGAATGGACATCTGTGTTTTCGGTCTGTTAACTTGTATTTGACAGCTTGGGTTTTGGCAGCCTGAAAAGATTAAAAAAAAATGCAGCCCAGCCAAGGCAACCCTTGCACTAAAGCAGATAGCTGCAAGCGGATTAGAGGTGGGAGGGAGGCTGAGATGCCAGACACAGCGGTAGTGGTGGACCCAAAGCTCTGCGAACAGCCATGCTGCTCACTTTTCCTCAGCTGGTAGCTTTTTGAGGATTTGAGCTGCCTGCCCCTGGGTGAGGGTTTGCAAAGTGCCTGTGTGGAAAACATTTCCATCTGCGTTTCTGCACACAGCCGCCAGAGAAGAGGAGCATGGCCCGGGAGTCCAGCAGCGTTCTGCACACCCCATCTCCCTCTGGCATGCCCTGGGCTGAGCGGCTTCACCACCAGATTCAAGCTCTTTCCAGTGCTTTTAGAGCTGGCAGAGCTCTCGCCCTGCCTCTAGGGAGCGCTCGCCCACTGAACATAATTCAAAAGGGGAGCTCACACACCTGAACGGCGTGGGGTATAAAACTGTCTGAAAAGAAAAATGTTGAGCCTCTGGTGGGAAACAAATGTTTGAGCCTGTACCTGCGGTCTTATTTGCTGGTAAAGTTTTTTTATTTCATTGCCCTAAGCAGGGAATCAAGATTTTTGCCTGATTGAATCTGTAACAGGACAGCAGATCTAGAGAAAACAGATCTGTCAACTTTTTGCTGCTAGGAAGCCAAGATGCTAGAAGTGCCGAGAGAGAGATGCAAGCAATACTCACATGAAGAGGTTTGTTAACCTTTGCCACTCTTAGGACTGTGTCAGACCAAAACACCCTGTATCACACTGAAGTATCTAATGGTGATACAGTAATGTCAAAAGATTTTGCAGGCATTCTCCTCCCTTCAGCAACAAGAACCAAGAAGCTGAGACCACTGTGTTGATTTTGAAAAGGCATATATCCTGGCAAAGAGGTACTTCTGTGCAACAAGATAGGAGCTCAGAGTACTGCTGAATGTCACTCTGAAAAATGTTGATTTGCTGGAGGGGGCGTCTGTTGCAACACCCAGCGATGTTGTCTTCTGCTGGTGTGATGAAGGCAGGAGCCAAAAGGAAGGCAAGGATCTGCAGGCTGCACTGCTCCAGAAACTTACCCGGTAGCTGAGCACCAGCACTAGCTGAACCTTCCAGACCTGTGAGAGCCTATGACCATTCTAGCTCAGGGTCATTTAACAATAACACCTGACAGAGAGGGCACTTCTTGCAAGGTAACATGTGATTGTAGATGTTTTGTGACCGAAAAATAATCCAGTCAGTAAAGAACAATAAGAAATGCCAACCCAGTTGGTCACTGCAATTAAACCATTTGTTGAATTTTTTGTGACCTGTAAGAGGATAGGGTTACATTCCCAACACCTGTAATGCTTATAATGAAGTACACAATAGAAAAGCACCATAAGAGCCCAGTCCTAGTCTCCGGCAAGGACAGAGAACATTTGGAATTATTTTCGATTACTCCTCTAGAACAGCATGCACAGCCCTTATGGAGTGCCCAAGCTGCCATGTGGCTTGTTCAGGGGAGCCGTGAGTGTCTGAGCAGACATATGGTGAGGCGAGGAACCAGCCGGTGTGGGTTGATGCAGACACTGCCAACTCACTTTCTGCTGCTGCTGGGCAATTAGGCGCATCAGGAACTTAGCGATTTTTTTTCCCCTCTCTACATGTTTGTAAGTGAAAAGACATAAAGTGTCTGCAGGGCTCACACACACTTCCCCTGCCATTGTCTTCATCTGAGTCTCCCCCAGCAGTCACCAAAAAGTAAGACAAAAATAGCACTGTTTGAGCTGAATGTATCTCTGTGCAGAGGGATCATGTAATGCCCTCCGCAGCATTCAAGCCTTGCCTTGGAACTGCATATGGCTCCTGGGTGAAGCAGCTGCACAAAGGGGGCTGTTGTATTGAACAAGTTCCTTTGGCACAATAAAAGTCTCTGCTGTAAGAATAAAGCTGCTTTGTGCCAGGAGCGGAGCATTTCCAGTGTGTGGCAGTGGAAGGAACACCCCTAGAGACTGGGCAGCATCAGGCATCCTTTCCCAGCATGAGGCATCTTTCTCTGATGCTGCAAAGCACACAGCAGCATTTATTGCAAAGAGACAGGCTACCAAGAGGGGCTTTCTCCTGCACCTACCTCTGCCTCCCAGGCCACAGGCCAGCCAAACAAGGCTCTTGGTAGTCACACTGCTGTGTCAGGGAGCCCAGGGCTGCAGAGCCGAAGATTCACTGCTGCGGGGTTGTCTCTGAAAGGATGAGCTGCTGCTGTGTTGCATCCAGGCCATCCTGGGACCTCTGGCAAGAGTGCCAGTTATGTGCAGGACACCAGGAGTTGGTGGTCCCTTCTCCTGAGCCCTGCAGGGTCAGGGTTTCAGTTCACATGCAGGCTGGAGAGCTGGAAAGTCCCAAACAAGTGCTCATACCCCAGGCAGAGGTGCCTTTTCTTAAACGTTCTCCTGATGCTTGTCCAGACCCAGATCATGAGCTGAGGGAGCCCCTGCTGACACTCTTCCCGAATGAAAAGCACTCTGTACAGGCAGGAGCACTCGTGAGGCCAGTGCTTGAAACCACAACTGAAAACAGACCATGTCAACAGAATATCAAACCAGACATCAACCACCTCTGAAACCACATGCAAGGTCTGACTTCAGCTGAGTCTGCCAAATGCGCATGGCAAAGTGGCTGGTGTGACCGACCACATTTCCTGTTGTACCCAGGCCCAAGGTGCTGCAGTGCCATGAAGCAGAGCATTCATCCCAACAGCACTGTCCAGGGGATGGAGCAGCCTCCAACACTTTAGTACGGATGCTCCCATTCCTGCCATTGCTCCCCAGTTCCCATCACTGGCAGAGCTTCCTAGCCCCATGGCTGCTCTCTAGCACTATGTGAGTTGTCCAAGTGCTCAAACGCTGAGCAAGACCCAATTCCATCTGCTGTCACCAGTACAGGGCACTTTGCTGGTGGACAGGGTGGCCACAAACAAGCATGGTCTGCTGAGCAGGAAGAGCTGTTGGGCGGCTGGTGTTAGCAGGCCCTGTAGGCACCTTGGCATCTCATTGAGCAGCCCAGAGAATGTTTCTTTCTGGCTTTAGTTACAGCAGAAGCTGTGGTGGTTAGGAGGTTTCATAGAGGCTCAGGTGATGCAGGCAGAGTCTGTAGGTAAAAGGAAATACTTCTGGATTTCAGGCTTCTCCTTGGTTTGGGGAAGGGATGTTAATGGTGGGAAAGCTGGACTGAAGAGAGCTCATGACCTGCTGCAATTGCTCCTGTTGACACTGCATGAGACTGTCCGGTCTCCTCTCCTTGGCTGAGGCAAAGACTGCCAGCAACCAGGTTCCCGTGATAGCAACTGCCAGGGCTTTGTCTGTGAGCAGTGGCTGCTCTGCACCACTGGAATGCCTGGGCAATTTCTGCCTTAAAACCCACCCTGTCTTCAGAGCAATCAAATGCCAGGATGAGAGGGACCAATTAGAGGGACCTGTGGAGACTGGGGGAGACTGCAATGCTATTCACTCCCTGTCATTTCAAAAAGGTTTTATTTTCTGTATGTTTAATATGCGAATATTTAATGGAGTGTATTAGAGCATTACAGCCATAACTTGAGACCTTTCAGTCAAGAGTAAACAGGTGCTGAGTCTTTCTTTTCAAGGCCCAGCACAGCTGCGAGCCTGCAGTATGTGATTATGGGATGCTGCTGGGACTTTTTCCACATCCCTCCCCCACGATGCTTCGTGGGCTCCTGCAAAGACCCTTTTTTTGTCTTTCTGCAAGACACTGTCCTCTCTGTTCAAAAGGAGCAGGAAAAAAGAATCATGATTTATTAGCTCTGGCATAGAGGGCAAGGTTTTGACCTCAGGTGTGAATCTGAGAAAAATACTATTTTCTTGACAGCCAGCCCTCTCAGAGTGAATTAAAACTGCTATTGTGAGGAAATGGACTAAAGCCATTTCGGCTTTTATGGCAATACAAGGTGGTTACTTTATAGAGCACCTAGAATGTAGACTCACCCCAAGGTGCTTTATAATCATTGGTTTAAAGGGAGAGAATTTGCCTGCAGAGATGAATCAATGGGTATATTTTATGAAACATTAATGACTGCTTTTGTAGATGTAAATTCGGGGGTATGTGCCTGCATCTCTCTGTGCTGTCCTGCAGCTGCAACTTAAGCTCTTTTGCTGTTAGTGAAGATCATAATCCAGCAGCACAGTTTTGCTGGAGGAGCTTTACATCATCTTCTAATGTAAACAATATTGTAAGAGAGCCCGACAGCCCCACAGGATTTTCATTGAGCTATGATTGATGTGGAAAGGGATGGAGCTGCAGTGATTCTGCATCAGTCACAGCTCTCGCTTGGCTCTAAAACTGACCCTGTTAGCACAGTCTGACTTGGATCATTTGTCTCAGAAGTACCAAGGGATTTTAAAACAGCTGTGGATTCAACCATTTCAAATGGGAACATATTTTTGGTTTGTGGTAAGAACAACATAAACCGTATGTGTTTCAGAACTCAGGCCTCAGCATTCCTGGCTTGTTTTGTCAGCGTGTCTTTGCTCTCCTCGGCAGCGTTCACACACATGGCTCCATGGAGGTTTTTTTTTTGTTCTGTTTTGTTTTTCCACTTCAGATCTTCCTCCCTAATTTTTTCCTCCCATCCCCAAAGAAAGACAGAAAGAAAGACAATGGATGCATCACCTTCGCTTTTTGCAGCCAGGCAAGGTTTAAACTGTAGGAATGCTTAAGCAAAGGGAGCATTTGTTTTCCAGCCTTTGATGTATCCCCCATCTGATGTGTTTTCTTCTAAATGCTGTTGACTATACAAGTGCCCACTGGTAAAAGCGAGTACCAGGCATCGTGGCACTGCCAGCCCTCTTCCTGTGTCCAGGTGGGTAACCCTTTTCATTCATGCAAAATTACTCAGATTTTCTGTTCCTCTCCCCAGCCCTTTCCATCGCTCCTCCCCTTCTCCTTTGGCAGGTTCCTTCCCCAGTGACATCTGTTCCAAGGAATGATGTACTGAGCTCTGGAGCAATTACCACAGTTTGTATTTTCTGAACCAACTTACAGCCTGCGTATTAAAAACGCCAGCACTAAAAGTCAACAGGGTGTAAAAGGCAACAGTGTCTCCCACCTCAAAACTAATGACATTTTGCCATGTGAACAAGAGCTGTGGATCTTAATTTGCTGGCTCCTTTCTCATCTGTACAATTTTAATGAAGCCCGCCAGGTTCCCATGATGTGATATTATATTATCACAATGCTCATGTTAAAGGCCTTATATTTCACCCCAAGCACCTGTGGCTGCACAGCAAGGAGGAAAGATCTAATGTGCCAACTTGGATTCAGATTTTGAAGCAGGGAAAGCCAGATTTTGGAAATACTCCTTTGCCTTCCTTGGGGCCAAGTGCAGCAGGGGTTGGGGAGCCGATGAGCTGCTTGGGGTGCCTGCTGTCCAACGCAGGCTCTGTGTTGCAGCCAGCAGCTAGGGATTAATATCACAGACAGAGTAAGAGCTGAGTTATTTCCGCAATCCGTTCACATAATGGATGTGAATGTCAAGATGTCGCCATCTGAAGTATGAACACCTTGGAACAAAACAAAAAATTACTGGCAGTGTCAGCTTTCAGGAATGCTTTTCAGAGGTGGTGGAAAGCTGCACATGCAGCACCGACTTTCTTCAGCATCTTCCTTTCTGAATAAAGGGTGACCTCAGGCCCTCTCCCCTTCCTCCACAGGCAGTCATGCACAGGTTTCTTATAAAGTAAACCCTGTGCACACTTACTGCAACGTGAGCAGCTATTTGGCAGGCAGTTTCTCAGGCAGACACCCTGCTCAGAGTGGTTTTGTGGCTCCAGTGTGTGTTCAGACTCTGCCAAAGGGCTGCAAACAGACTTGAGCATCTACAAACCCTGTCTAAGTCTTTTATCCCCCACTTTGCTGCAGACTGCCTGGAGCTCTTGTTGAACATGTGACATTGGCTGATTTAGCAGTGCCCCATGTACAAAGACACTCTGAATCTGGAGCTCCAGAACCAAACTCAAGCTGGAGCAAGGTTTAGTGCTAACTAAGAGATGGCTGTAATCACACTGGTACTGACTTGAAGCACTCTGTGCTCATGAGCTTCCTGGCTGGAAGTTTAAGTACTGTCCACATCATCACCATCACTGCAGCTGGTTGGAATAATCTTACTCTGACTGTGAGCTCTGATTATACTGGAGAGCTGTCTACTTTGCAGCTGTTAAAATACATCTTTCTTGTTCTGGAGACACAGGTAGAGAAAGCTGCCTTGCTCACATCTTGGCCTTGGATGCTCAGCAAGCCTTAGTCCCCAAAACTGTAGTACTGTTATATGGCATTAGTAGGAAATTTTGTCTCATATTTTCCATAGAAGAATGTTACTGACTTTTTTGTGGATCAGAGTGTGGAAGCATGCTGCTTCCCACTCGGAAGGATCCTGGCGCAAGCCCTGTAAGAGCTTTATAATAGGGCCATGGAGGACAGAAAGGGAGTTTTCCTGGGAACTCCAATATTTGGTGCCTAAACTGAACAGTTGTTGATGTCTTGGAAATGAAATAACCTGTCTGTTACATCAAAAGAGCTGTGAAAATAATAGTTTTCTTTCAAATAGACACTCCTGCCCAAAGTTCTGCCTAAAAATTTTGTCAAAGATCGAGTATCACTCTTTCTCTGTCCCAAGTCAGTTGCAAGGAGATCACTGGCAGTGAAAATGTTAGATGCGAAGTAAGTATTAGATCCTTGGATCAGCCCTTGTCCATGGCCTCTCAGGATCTTTCAAGGGCTGAACAGTATTTCCTGTCTCCCGCCCCATGTCAACAGCTTTCCCATCATGTAATGAAGTTTCATTTGTAGGAGAACGGGAGTGCCTTGGCATTCAGACCTGATTGCCTGATTTGAATTTAGATTATTCCATCAAGGTAATAACAAGATCTGGGATCACAATCTGCTGGAATAATTTAGAAAGCCATGTGAGGTCACTATTGCTTCTTGCAAATATGGCTTAGACATAATTTACCTGGCAGTAACTTGACCTGGAAGAGAGAGGTTTATCTTCTTGGCATGCTGTGTCTGAGTAGCTTGACAATCTCTACATAAATTTGAGATCTTTCATTCTCCAGATGGTTGTTATTACTCATAATCTTTTAATGCAAAAAGTATTCCTTCCAGAGGCCCCTTTCTTTGCCTTGGTTACCTCTGATTTAAAAAAAAAAAAAGATATGTTGCATACTGTTTTGCCTTCAGATCTCAGGCCCCTGCCCTTGCAGTCATTGTAATTTGGCCACTGCAACAAAAACCTTTGTTATGCTTGTTGTTTTAGGTGCCTCTTCACTTCTAGATGTTGCACTGTACTATAACATACGATTTTCAGGAAACATTAATTAAAAGACCTATGTTGAAAAGTTTTCCTTGTGGACATACCCTGTAGCATTGCTAAGAACCCTTTTTGTGGGGAGATTACGAACAGAACAAGGGATTACAGTCAAAATTTGAAAAAATTGTTGCAGGGATTCCTGAGGGAGGCCTGATCCTGACCTCTCCCAGGATAGTTACGGTGCTGTTCTTACACATCCCACTCCATTCCTCTCTGGGTGTTTGAGGCTGGCTATGAGTCACTGTCTTCCCACATTGTGCCCCTCTCCATGTCTTGGGACACCCTCGCTGTCCCTTGTTCCCTTCCTTGGTGCCAGGAGGGACTAAGTGGCTCCTCATCCCTCGCTCAGCTGCCTGCCAGCTGCTTCCTTCTGGTGTCTGCAGTGCTGCCTGTTCTCCCTCACCTACTGCTGCTGTTGGCTGACACATCGGGGGATTTCTGCTGCCCTTTGAACCTCTCTGGCTGCTGGAGCATGAAACACGTCCTCAGCATTTCCATGTTCTAGAAAGGGTGGTTTCAGTTCCCTTTTGGGTTTTTGAGTTTTCTTAACCCCAGGAGAGCAGGCCACTGGAGGTTCTGCTTGCTGCTCCTTTACCAGAAAGAGCCAGTGCAGAAGAGCTGCCCCATCCTCATGACCAAACACTGTGGGAAGACCGGCACCACCTTCACCATCATATAGGGAATGACGAAGAGACAAAGCCCAGATGGAAGGGAATTGTGCCTCTGACGTCTGCCCATAGTTGGCAAGACTCACTGTGAACTGACTGGTGTGTCTTGTCTTGGTCACTGATGGTCCCAAAAGCACACGGTGGCTGCCCCCATCTCTGTATCAGAGCTTCCTTGTGGGAATCCTGGAGGTATGCAGGGCACATGCAGAGTGAGTCCCAAGAGACTGAGATGCTGGGGAGCATGAAGAGGTTAGCCTGCTATGGTGCTGCATAAGACCCAGTGCCTGATAGCTGGAAAGCAGCAGACTCTGGCCTCAGAATAGAGTCAGTGCCTTGACCTGTCTGGCACCACCAATGGGCTTAGAGGATGCAGACCAAAATGCAGTCATCCTAGAAGGAAAGAAGCAGTTCTCTAGAAACAGTGTGGCAGAACATATTTGCCTTCAGTAAAATATACTGCAAACATTCGATTTGATAAAGCAATTATAGTTGTTGTCTGGGCTTGTGCTGTTTTTCTCAGCAATCTTTTCTCTTTTCTGCTCTGAATATCTGGACCCCAATCATTACCAGTGTCTCCTTCCCATTATTATTGAACCTCATTTCAGCAATGTGACAAACAACAGCAACCTCAGAGATGCCAGTTTTACCATGACTAAACCCTCACCCACACTTTTAAATTGGGACAGCTGAGAAAGAGCTTTTATGTAAGATGAAGCAGAGCATTAGAGCCATCCCTCCCCACCAGGTGTTGGGGTTTTTTTTCCTATTTCTTTCGCTTTGCCTCAAGATGTTGCAATTTTAGCTTGTATTTGCTTTTTTTCCAGCTCATGACTCTACTTCTGACTGGAAGGCAGAGCCTCTGAGCAGGGCTCTGCTGATGTCTGTAACATTAGTGCAAGGCTGTCAGGGAGCAGACGGCATGTGATCAGGAGAGGCTAAACTGGGACGCTGTGATTCAGATAACTGGCTTCCCTGTTTCTGGCTCTGCTTCGAGGTCCAGGTTCTGCCAGTCCTTATCTTGGAGGTGCGGGTGCAGCACGGCCCACCACACCAGCAGCCAGTGCTCTGGACTGCACGGGAGAAACACGGGCACGAAGCAGAGCATTGGCTATGAAAGAAGAACCAGCAAGGGGACTGGGCTAGAAACACTACAAGGAACACTAGCCCTATTACAGAAGCTGAAGCATTTCCTGCTTCTCCAGCAAAAGGAATTGCTTGGCCCTGCGTGAGGGAGCTGTTCTGTTCCCTATGGCTCCTCTCCCACTATTTCTGCTTTTGCAGTGTGTTTTCAGCAACTCTCCCAACACACCATCATCCCTCACTCTTCCTCCCATCGTTCAGTCAAGTAACTGTGATGGATGGAAGGTGGAGGGATGCTCCCGATGATTTTGTCCAGCAACCATTGAACTATGCAGAACTGTACAACTTCAGCAAAGTTTTAATTTGCCCCTGGAAATGGCAGGTTATTTTTTGTTGGAAAAGAGTTTCAATTGAAAATTCAAAGCTATGTCTCCTGTTGGGTTACTACTTATGATGAGCGTAAACACTTAAAGGGAATTTTACTTTTAAATTATGGGGTAGTGTCTTAGAAAAGAGGCATAATTCCAATGCCCTGTCCACAGGCATCTGAGACTGGTGTTCTTCCTACACAATCTGCCAGAGGCCAGAGTCTAAAGTGCATAAATCTACAAGAGGCAGAAAGCAGAAATAAAACTCAGAAATTTTGCTCACCAATCTGCACTGCACAAACTGCTAAGGAAAAAGGTTGCTCTACACAAAACATCTATTTATATATTGCAATCTGCTATTGCAAATATTACCAGGACACCTATTTAAGGCTGTTCTGACATTGCAAATATTATGGCTGACAACAAAATGGAGTGGGATTAAAACCTCTGGTGTTCAGTAAGTGGCCCTGGAAGAAGTAGATGTGGTTCCAATCCCAGAGGTACTTTGTAAAAGCAACAAACAGTGACAGTCCTGTGCCACAATGCTGGTTGCAGGCAGCATTTCCCTGCCCCAGCCAGTGAGCCCACAGCACAAGCAGACCATCAGGGCACCAATCTGCCTGAACTGCACTCCCTCTTTGTTTCAAACCCTTAGCTTAAAGACCTTGATCAAAGGCCTCCACAGCCCGGTCTCTCTTTCCAATCTCTCTTGCCGCTGACCTCCGCCTGCTCCTGGCATGGGATTAGTTTCTTTTTTTCCTCAGCTTTATTTCACAACGTCTGTATTTTCTTTCCTATCTCCTGTAAATCTCTTACTGTCTGTGTCCTGACAGAGGTGTCTTCCCCACAGCCTCTCTCCCCTTTTCCTCCATCTCCTCCCTAAATTTCTGTGCCCCAGGGGAAATGGCACTTCCTGAATATGGGCTGCTTTGCTCCCTCCTCATCAGGTCTGCCCAGCTTCTGCTGGGTCTTCCCTCCTGTGTCTCCCCATGACCTCCTGCACTGAAGTCCAGTTCCACTACTGCCTCCCTGTATCCATATTTGCCTCAGGGAAACCTCCTGCTGCCTGGAGACAGCATTAGACTCAAGAAAACTCAGATGAAGTGGAGATTTGGGGATTCCTCCACTATCAGCGTATGGAAAGAATCTTCTTAACTAGAACTGTGGACAGTTGCCCCAGCAGAAATGGCTTTCTCTCCTGACTGCTGCTCTCTCTCTCACCCTCTCCAGCTGTGCTCTTTGACCCTGATTTCTCATATTCTTCACTACCCACCATCCGTTCCCTACTGACATCCTCTGTGGACTGTGTATGATTTGACAGTGACAGCATCAATTGCACCCTCAGCTCTCACTGACAGTCGTGCTGTGCTCTGACTGTCCTCTGCACCTGCCCAGCAGCACACACACATTTACATCCTGCTGTTGCTCTTTAACTCAGACCAGCCATCCACCGTGGTGGCAGAATACTGCCAAGAAACTGAGGGGAGAAGCTTATCCTCAATCCCCACCTGTTCTTCCTTTTGCCAGGTTTTCCTTTCCTTTTCCCCCACTGTCCCTCCCTCCATCATAGATTTTGTGTATTAATATGCCCTGCTTTGACTTTTCAGTTCACCCTGAGAGGTAGTAGCTCAGTTTTCTTCTTGATCCAAAGTGATTTTAATTTCTCAGGAATTTTTGTCACTTTTTCAGAAACCTTTTCTGCTCTCTCCAGCTTGTGCTTTTCTGTCTGCCCCTACCTCTCAAAGGACTCCTCCCATTTTTTCCCCCTCCCTCTTGCATCTTATGCTCAAAGGCATATCAGATTAGACGAACCGGGGAAGCTTGTGCCTTTTAAGTTCCAACAATGCTCTGGTCTTGGCAGATTTCAGTGATGTTGTAACAGATGAATCTATTGCCTGGGAAACTGAAGCACCCCACCTGCGTCCTGCCCTGCCCTCAGCAATGACACACACTTGGACTTGGCTGGGGTTGATGAAATTATTCTTCCAATATGTCTCTCTGGGCTTATTATTTATCCCAAGTAAGATTCACTCTCACCTTTTTATTTCTGACACTGACCACATCTCTCCTGCTATGTCATCTCCCTTACCCCCACAATGGCAAATCATTTTAGTTCATTTCGTAGCAAAAATTATGTGTCTTCATAAGTCTGTATCATTGTGCTTCTTTTTCCGGTCAAAAGAAAGAAAAGGTGACATGAAATGGAATTACTTTGAGTGTTTTCCTCTGTGTACTTGTAATCTCATCTGAAAGAGCACTTAGAAAAAGTTACAGAGGATCTCATTATGACTAATACAATGCTGTCACGCAATTAGGACCATACTTATTTAACAATCTAGTCTTAGGAAAAAAATTGCCATATCAAAAAAACTTATCAAACCCCCATAACACTAGCCATCCTGATATCACGATATATCAGTGCATCTTTTCCCTTCAGTCACTTGGTGTTATATAACCTCAGTTATACGCAGCACATCTGGTTGTGTGAGCCCTTTTCTTCAGAAACAATGGTTTGCCACACCATTCATGAAGAATAGCCCAGCCCAGGAGCTATTCTCCAGCAATATTTGGTGTTAGAAGTTTCAGAGGAATGTCTAAGCTTCACTTGCATGAAATAAGGCAAATTTTTTCCTGCCTCACAATGAGGATATATGCTTAGGGAGAAAGCTCGCCTCTCGTGTAGTGTTACAGTCCCTGGCATAAGTACAGGTACAAATCTTATTGTTACCAGTATATGGACTTTATGGTTTTGGTTTGACTGTTGAAAAAAGCCACTGAAGCCTAATCTGAGTGGAAAGCTTTCCTTTGTCCCTGTGGTTTCTGGTGCTGTCTGTCTTTCACCTCACTCCTTTTCCCCGTACAGAGTGAGCTAGGGGCGAGCTGGGTGTGCTCTGCTGTGCCTGCAGCATGGAGAAACCATTCTAATTTTTCATCTTTCATGGGCGGGGTGGTGAGGAGCCAGCTAAAGTTGCATCAGGAATCAAAGCAGTTTTATATGCCATGAATCTGGAGGAGAAACACATGCTGTAGCAAGTACAGGGTCTAAAATAATAGACACTAGGGGGAAATAAAAATCATGTCAGTAGGTGGATTGTTAAACCCACGCAGCCAAATCCTGAGAGGACTTTAGCCCTCGCAAACAGCTCCTGTTCACTTCAAGAGGACTTCAGGTGCTCATCAGCCCTCAGGATCTGTACGCAGGTCTTTTACCTCATGAAAAGGTCTTCACTGACTGGTGAAGGTTTTGAGTGAAAAGGTTTTGAATACAATGAAATGATTTTTCTGAATTTGTGGAGCAGGCAGCATAGGCTGGGGACCGTAACAGCAGTACCTGTTCCCCTGGAAATGGTGGACATGACTCCTCGTTCTGGGAATACAGTACTGCTTCTCCACTTGCTATGGAGAAACAGTGTGTAAAATGGGGAACAAAAAGAGCTGCTATCAGAAGGGCTGGCAGGTAGCAGAGGCCTGCGTGGCTCTCTGGAGGGAGGAAAATCTCTTAATTCATATGGCTTTGTGCTCCTGACTCTTCAACATGTTGTAAAACCCAAAACTTACATTAAAACAAAAGACACTTCTTTGTTTCCACGTGAGTGTGGAGGGGGTCCCATCTGATTCTTCCCAGGGATGCAAAGTGATTGCTAATAAAACAGCATTTCAGTGCTTATGCATCCCACAAAGGGCAAACCTTTACCACAAGCCTGCTTTAATATAATTATTATTATTTGAAGACATTGAACAGAAGTGCACTAACTCGGAGTATTATTTTCAGTAGTTCCAGTACTGTCTGCAGCACACCTGCTCTCCATGGTCATTTCAAGACAGCTCCTGCTCTGTTGTTATTGGCTCCATACCAAGAGCCAGCAAAGCAAAAAATTTTTCACTTAAGCCCAAACTTACTGTTCTCCTGTCAGCTTCCCCATAATGTATTACTTCACCATGTCCTTTGACCTCTTGCATTTCTTTGTAGAGAAATATAATTAATTGTGAAACACAGCTTAACTCCAGGGGTTCAAAACAGTCTCATGTGTTTACTCAAAACATTAATTTTTTCCTTCTTTTTTAATTTCCAGGCAGAAAAGGTGTAGAAGGATTAAACAAGGCATCACTCCTTCCAAGAACTCGAAACCCCAGCGTGGCTGGAAGGCACTGATGAGAGGGAGGAAGATGAGAGGGACAGAGGTGGGAGTTTCCCAGTCAGAGCCCAGGAGTCAGAGCTGTGCCTCTTAGCTCAGGTGCAGGAAGGAAAGAGAGACACCTCTACTGCACAAGTAGCCTCAGCCTCAGAGCAGTTAAAAGGAAAATATGATGACGCACTATAAAAAACACAAACCAATCTCTGATCACCTTATACCTAGGCTCTCAAAGGTATGGGTGCAAGGCTGCAGCCCCTCAAGAAGCTCTCACCATGCAGGATAAAAAGTGTGTTCTGAGGTCCCACTGAGAGAGCCACGGTGGGACCAGCCATGGTGTGTGCAGCATCAGGCAGCCCCGGTAGTTCACACTTCAGAGTGTGGCAAACCTGTCACCCGGGGTTCAGTGCACAGCCTTTACCTTCTGGCTCCAGAGGGCTGTGAGAAGGAGACCCACAGCCAAGACTGCAATTCAATAACCTTGAATTTATACCATGCAGTTAGGCTGTAAATGTCATCAGCATTTTCCATACTGGCCTGGGGTGCTGGACGCTGAGGGCTGGGGCAGCCGGGTGCTGGGGGAAGGCTGCTGCATCCAAGCTGCCACTTTTCCTGCTCTTAACATCACAGTGGTGTATATCATGGTGGATCTCCGAAGATCGTTGTGGGTTTTGAGGGAAGATTTGTTTACATGCCGACGGCACGAAATGCTGCTGCTGCCAATATCATCACTTGTCCTTCCCATGTGGGCTCCTTCACGGGGAGAGATCAGCTAATACGGTGAATGTCTCAGGGATCCAGGCAAACAGCAGTTTCTCACTGAGAAATCAGGACACAGAGGGGTTGTTAAAGTGACCTGCCACCTTTCCTATTCACACATTAATTCATGAGGATTTATCATACGAATCATGACAAACCTTGTCAGTGGTGGAAGGTCTTACTTGTCATACCAACATCATCTGCTTCATTTGCGGATTATTGACCAAAGACTGAGGCGTTTCTTGAAGCCATGAAGGACCCAGTTAAGCCACTTTTCCAATCTTTTTTTTTCTGCAGCAGAATTGCTTATGCTGCAGAACACACTCACAGTCCATCTGAGAGCAGCTGCTGCAAATCCAGCACGTGGGTGCTGTTAATCCCACAGGAATTATTTTAGGAAATGAAGGAGGAAGGGAAGTTGCATATAGGTATGGGAATTAAAAAAAATCTTCATAAAACTTTAGCATACTTCTATTTCTCAGGCATCCAGAGCCACTCAACACTGTAAGCAACCAGTAACTGGAAAGAGACCTATTCAGCAATAATGAGAGATGCACTTTGGATCACACTTTCAAAGGGTTTCTAGTCCTTACAAATTTAACAGTAGCCCCATAGCTGATGCTCCACAGAAAGCCCTGATAACCCTTTTCAAGACCAGTCAGCACCTTTCAAGTCAATGACAATGTTGCCACAGTAATAGCTCTAAAGATCTGTGTTGGCTCTTATGTTTCTGAAAGACCATCTATTTCATAGCACTCAGGTTCTTTGAACTAACACTACTCCCCAGGCTTTCAGCACCTGACACATCTGCCATCAAGCTTCTTTGTTTCTTCCTTACTGCTTTTTCAAGGTAAAGTCTCCTATAACTTCATTTTTTATTGCTTTTAATAGAAAAAAACCTGGTTCCACAAGAACTTGATGTTTAACTTCGCAGGAATGTTATACAAACAGCCCTGCTGGGAGTGAAGCAGCAAGTATTTGCTGGATATTCGTGTTTGTACATCCTCTTACTTTAATTAATTTTCCTCAATGTCATCCTGAAAACACACTTGCATGGAAACTAGCAGGAAAAAGGTCTAGATTTAATATCAAGAAAGGCATAAAACTAGTTGGATAACAGACTATGGGTTCCTTTTTTAAAAAAAGTCAAAATTTTATTGTCATATTGGGAGGAGTAAATAACGTTCCAACAAGGTTTGTCACAAATCTGGCACAGACTAGGCAAAAGCAGTGGCCCAAAGCTATTTTAGGAGCCAAAGTTGGCACTTAACATCATGCATCAGCTAAGAAAACATAAAGCCTCATAACACACTCTGATCTAACCATGATACCTTTGACAGCTGGGTGCCAGGAAGTTCTTTGCAGGTTACTTAATGGCACGATGGAGTATCAAAGGGGTTGGAGTGACACCCTGCCCAGGCCTGGCCTGGTGATCTCAGCCTTAAGTCTGTGGAACAAACCAAAGATTCAATGTTAACT
Organism: Cephalopterus ornatus; assembly: GCA_013396775.1. Classification (NCBI taxonomy): domain Eukaryota; kingdom Metazoa; phylum Chordata; class Aves; order Passeriformes; family Cotingidae; genus Cephalopterus; species Cephalopterus ornatus. Next base: position 278,376 of record VZRE01000359.1, read on the forward strand.
CACAGTGCTGTGCAAGAGGAGATTGTGCTAACCTATGAGATTGTGTTCCTGGGGCAGATCTTACCCTGGGTCATTTTCAGCATTTTGGGCATAATGAGAAGCGAACTACTCAGCACTGGACGCTCATACAGATCCTACTGTGCCTCGGCTGCTCACCACCTCCCATACTGCCCCAGGAACCTGGATAGCAAGCCCAGTACTGAACTGAGCTTCCAGGATACATCACATCTAGTTCTTAGCAGGGGTGGAATAAAAACCAGTTCTGGAATAACTAGTTGTACCCAGGGACGAGGGGGAGCAGCTCATGAGGCAGTGACCAACCTGTACATTTTTTTAATCTGAGAATTGTCTGCTAAATATCCAAATCACTTTGGCATCTAAATAAAGAAGGGAAACAAATAGTAATTTATCTGAAGCCTTTTGAGTAAACTAATTCTCCTGTCTCTCAAGCATGCAGATTGGCTACTCTTTTAGTACCCAAACTAAGATTAATGATCACCTTGTCCACAAGCCATCTATACTGTTTCCCACAGGAAGACAAGCTTGGAATTCAAATTGATGCTGAAAACCCCCAAGGAATTGTCAGAAATCAAATAGATGTCAGTAAAAAGCACTTAAGAGGGAAATGTCAAAGGCAAAAATTCCCAGGAAACAGGCCCAATCTGTGGTGCTCATGAAGAGTGACCTGGCAGACAGCATTGTGCAGAGAGGGACCCACAGCCTTTAGAGATCCAGCAACCATGAGAATTCTTGGTATGGTCTGCCCACAATAAAAGAAAAGGCAAATGTCATCCTGGGACACACCTGCAAGTGTGTTTCATGTAAGACACGGAAGAAATTATTGTGCTCTATTTGGCAAAGGTGCTTTCTCTCCTGTAGTTTGGTGTCCAGTTCTCAGCATCATGCATTAAGGAAAATAGAAGTTGGACAAGGTCCAAAGAATCTCATATGAAAGCCAAAAAATTTAGAAGATTCCGCCCAAGAAAAAAGGCTGATGGACTGGGAATTTTCTGTGTGGAAATGGGAAGATTAGGAAAAACTTAACACTGAGCTGTCGCGCAGAAACCTGGCATCTTTTTATCCATTATAAACTGGTGATGTCTTCCAATCTCTGTTTTTGTTTGGTAGGGTTTGGTACAGCAGGACTGCTTTTTCAGTGCAAATTTAGACCACCTTTTAGAGAATTTTCAGACCTTTTATCTGTCCTTAGAGAAACCAGACCTTCCTCAGATCAAAGTCCCTCAAGATTCCCCTCAGGATCCAGTTTTGCAGCCGGCATTCATCATGACCAACTGTTTTGGAACATATCCAGTTGTATAGGATATTGTATGGTTTAGTCCTGAAATTATGCAATGAAGCTGAGACAAGCTCTGAGACACGATGGATGTTACTGCACAGCACCAGTCAGCCTGCTCTTGGAGACACAACGTGGACACACAGGGCTGGAGTAATTTCCAACATGAGCATCTCCAGTGGTGCACCTGCCAGGGCTGGCAGCTAAAACACAGGACATACAGAAGACCTACATGTTCCTGGACCAGCAGTTGGACTCAGGTGGTACTTCCTAGAGGAAAACGGGAACAAGCCTCTGTCCAAGCATCTAAACAGTGCCTGCTGTGTAAACAGAGCAATAATCATTGGAACAGCAGTGTGTTTATTAAAGCGCATATAGCAGGGGCACCCAGTGCATGGATAAAGAATTACATCATGCTGCAGTGCCACTGCTGTGGAGGAGACAGGGTTTCTGTTTGTCCTACAACAGAGACTCCCCAGCTGAAGCCTGGGGCATCCTCAAGCACAACCAGTCAAAGGACTAAGAGCAATGCAGTGCCCAGCAGGGCTGACAGCAGGATGCACATGTGAAAGCCAAGGAAGGCAGCAGAACAAGGGGAACGACTGGGATAGGGACTATTTCCCCAGCACATTAGTGCAGACACATGTCCCTGCGGGCACTGCCTCCTCATCCTTTGCCAGAGCTTCTACCACCAAACCCGCTGCTTACCCAGGGTGTGGAGCTGGCACAGACCAACATCAACCCCCAGATCCTGTTTCTGGGCCACGCTGACCCAGAGTGCAATCATGCACACTTCCTTCCACATTTATGCAAAAAGCATCCACCCCACACGTATTTCCACTGTGTTTGAGGCCTTGTGTAATCTTGGCAGAAGTGGATGGATTTTGCCCAGAATACACAATTTAGTGCTAATTATCTCTTCCTGCTGGGCTTTAGAGCACAGAGCTTTCAGTTCAAGAACAACAGCTACAAGAGCTAATGGATTGCTCTGTTACCAGGAAGCAAACTCTTTGCAGAGTGTGGAGGATCCTGCCTTGCTGCAGGTCCCAGGGAAACTCCACAACAATAGGAGGATGGAATTCATTAACTCTTCAGGGAAGGAGAGAACATCACCAGCATCATAATTGCCTTCCACTGGTGCTGCTGGAGAGAACACCCCAACACAAAAGAGCATCTCACCCCTTCCAATACATAGCAAATTATGTTGTAAAAGTAGAAGAGAAAAATTCATGTGTTGGGTCAGTGAGAGGCAGTAGAAGAGAAGGGGATGGAAAAACTGTGGCTGAGATTCATTCCCTTCAGTGCCACATACAGTAGAAGTCCATATTTTCTGCTCTCAATAGTCTGTGTATAGGACATGGATTACACTGTTGCTTTCCAAACCCCACTTCTCACTTGCACTCATCTCACATGTAGGATGGCCTGTGGGCCTCTCTGATAGGGCTCCAGTGACAAACCACTTTTCTTTTGGTGATACTCCCTGAGACAAGGAAGAGACTTGCCTCACTCTGCTGGCAATTCAGCCACAGGTAATGAATTAACAGCATATAGGAGTCACACTGGGAGCCAATAGTAATTTAATTCTCCTGCACTGGCAGTTACCCATCCAGCAGTAACCATCACAGAGCTACTCTCTGCACAGCTAATTTCAGAGCTTTATAGACCTACATATGGTGATCATTTGATTCCAACGCTGACATGTAACCTGAAGGAGAGTCCAAATTACCTTCTAGCACAGCAAGTATTTCAGCTGGTGGTGACCACATCTTAGCTTTCCTTTCATATGCAGTCTTTTTGGTGTGGATACTCACCTTCTCGAATATCCTTATAAGTGTAAGAAATAAAATACTGAAATATAGAGCAGATGCTTCAGTCCCTTGGACTAGATCCATTATTGACACAGGACCAACACTACACTCTTCTCAAAGACACTTTCTCACTTGCTCATATGGTATACAGATGTAGGTTTCTGGCAGTGATCTCTGAGGCAACAAGGGCAACTTCTAGATTTTCAGCTACTCCTTGTCTCCATTTATTGTGCAAGATTCTGGACAATTTATTCTCATTTGGGTCTTTGTAGTTATCACACTAAAATATCATAATTGTTGCTGTACTTTGGCTCCCCCTTGAAAACAGGGTAAGGGAAACACTGCTGGATGAATGGAACAACACCACTGGAGGTGAGGAGTGGTGGCATTACCATGGGCCACCAAGATAATCTGTGACCTTCCCGCCCAACATTCAGAGGTTTTAGTGGCAGCTCTTCCAGAGAGCCTGTTACTACCAGCGAAAAAGGCATTCACAGCTTGGAATCATGACTACCACCACCAAAAAGTAAAAGGCTGTAAGGAGTGAGAATATTTCTTCCTGAGTCAGCTGATGAAACAGCTGTGCAAAGCCTGACGCCACTTCGCTGAGATGGTTGCAAGCATCCACAGTTATGTTCAGATGCAGTTTCCCGTCTCTAGAACAAGTTGTCCAGGAGTAGCTCACTGGGAAACACCAGAAGAAAAAAAGCCAGAAACATCAGGTTTATTTCAGGGAAGATTTTCCTCTGTGAAATGAAGGTAAATAATTCTGCGGCTTTATGACTGGTGGTTTTACTGTGAGGTATTGCACAACAGGCTTAAATAATGGCCAAGTATGACTGCCTCCAGTTTTATCTGGCTGTAGTATTTCTCCTTAGGTCATTGCATCTTGGAGAAGGTTGTTTATGAAGAACAAAAGCCTTTCAGGTCTGTAGTCTACTTGCACATGAACCCTTCTTGCACAGCTGCGGTAACAAGCAGGTGAAGTACATATTGAAGTAATTCTTCTGAGTGTTTTGTCTCATAACATTGAAAATTGAAGCAGGCTCTTTACTTTCACAAATAAATATTGAGCTAATTGCATTAATAAATAGAAAGCAAAACTATATATTTTGGTGAATAAAAGGCAGAACACACTCTTCCTACCCTGCATATGGACAGCCTCAGTTTCCAGCACGAGCTGGAGGACGACCTGGGGCAAGGACCATGGGGTTAATCGAAGTAACTGGACACCCTGTCCCCAAGTCCCCAGGAGCTCCAGCGTGGGCATGCAGAGGTCCATGACTCCCATCTCTCCGCCTGGTTGGTCTGCCCCTTCTTCCACATTTTTAGCAGGGTTTGCCATACTCCTTTTCTGTCCAGGTGGTCTTAGTACCATCCCAAGAGACAGGAGAGACTTGACCTCTACAAACCTGCTGCCCACCTACTCCAGTGGAAAAACGAGCCATGACAGCCCCACCTTTGAAAAAAATCATTGATTTGCCTCTTCTCATATTATACTGAAGATGCCCTACCAACACATTCACGATCCATCTTCTTAAAGAGCAAGATGCTTGTCTTTTCTCCCTTTAAAAAAAAAATAAAAAACTGAAAAAACTATCTCAAAGCCAAGTCTCCACATGGAAAATAAGAGCTTTTGCAAAAAATGATAAGCAGCTTGAAGCAGATCTTGCTGGGGGAGAGTCAAACAGGGCTGTCAGATTTTAAACATTGATCAGGCCCAGAGACATCCATCCATCTGCTTTTGTGCCATGTCCTCAAGCCCAGTGCTCTGGGGCTGCAGTAGCCATGGGAGAGCTGTGTTGTGCATGTGGGATTTCATGTGCTGCAGTAAAAGTGCAGGGAAGCCCCAGCCTGTGGCTTCAGATGAGGCTTGGGATTTGAGCAGTAAGTACAGGACAGCCCATATTGCATAGGGCATCTGGCAACTGAGCATCAGGTGACCTCCATACCACAGGCAATATTCCAAGTCCGTACACACAGCAACAGCTTCACCCTCCTAGAGCTCCTACGCTTCACCAGCTAGGTATTATTGAAATTCGATGTCACAGCATGCCTGTGGATAATGACTTAGAGTTATCTTTCCTCTAAAGATAGGAAAACCGGAGAAAAGACAAGTTCTTTTTCCCACTGTAGAGATGGTTCAATTGTTTCCATCCTGGAATGTGATATTTGTGATCCAGGACTTTGGCCTTCCACCCCACGTATTCCTGCACAGGGGTAGGATGCAGGCACCTAGCTGGCCCCTCAGCAGCTCTGCCACCTGGCTTTGACAGAAACAGACAATATAAGGCAGCAAGACCCACCTGGATGATTACAAAAATTGTTGTGTTGTGTTTTTTTTTTCCCCAGCAGGGCAGCATACCACTTACCTGGGGGCACAGGGAATGAGGTTGATCTTTAGGAATTTTTTGGAACCTTTGTTGACCATCTGCTGGATAGCTATAAAAACACTTACGTGGGGTCAGGTCTGAAAACACTGCAGGACCATACTCTTGGCTGGAGAGATTTCACGTGGAGAAAGCCAGCGAGGCAATGGACATAGATACTTTTTTTTTTTGGTAGTCACGGTTCATAGAAACAATCAGATTATGTATTTGCTGACATGATGCAGATAGCAAAAGCTAGACCTAATGTAAGTGCCTTGGCAGACACCCAGGGGTCCCTGCTGCCCAGATGATCGGGGCCACCTCAGTGCCAGTGTGTCATTGTATCTTTCCTGCCCACAGTTACGTGTTGAGAGACTAGTTTCTGAGAGATCTCAAAATCTCTTAATGAGCCTGACCTGCTGGCTGTGCCCTGAGCTCATCTTATGTGTAATGATTTCTGCTGCTTGTGAAGCACAGGCACAGCCAGCATATTGCTCTAAAGCTTGGGTGGAGGAGGTACCTGCTCCTTATGCAGTAGCTTGTAGTGAGAGCACTATCACCAAGGACTGGTGCTTGTCATGTGGCTGAACATGCATGGACCTGCCCTTGGGACACAGCAATCAGCATAGGGGTATCTTCCTGTCAAGGGACTGCTCTTGCCATGGGATCAGAGACAGGTCCCCTCTGCTGCCTGTGCTTGATTGTATGACTCTTGCCTCCTTTCTCTACCTCCTCCTCTCACTCAGGTCCAGAATACTGTCTAAAGAGGAGAACATCCTCAATAAAAGGAAAAGAAGTGATGCTCTGAAATGGTTTATGTCTTCTGGGTTACAGTGATCAGTCACCGAGGTGATAACAAATGGACTAAATAGGATGTTGTGTTCCTTCTCCTGACACAAATAATTTTACCTTTTGGGCACGGGCAGGAGTAGAGTTTGAAGGAGTCCAGCGAGCCCTGTCCAGCCAGGTCCAGAAAAACACAGATTTTCTGGGAGAAATCCATGTTTTGGAGTGTGCATGGACAGAAGGACCCAAGTGCATCCCTGAGCCAAGGCAATGCCAGCTGATTTGCATCTCATTTTGGTGCACTCAATTTTCCCTTTGCACTGTGTAGCTTCCCAGCAGAGATTCCTGGACTTTATTCCAGGGTCAGCCCTCAAGTCCTTTGCCATGTCTAGCCTGAAGTCTCAGCATGATGACATCCTGTTGCCAGTGCCTCATTTATAAGCAAGGGAAAACCCAGCTCATTCAGATTTTGAATCAGCTAAATGACTAATAGAGCTAATTGTGTCCTCTGCTCTTCTAACAGCTTGAAAGTGAAAAAGAGAGGTTGATGCAATAGGGCAAAGGACATTTTCTAGCTCTGACAATAACTCAGCAGCCCAGACCAAAGCAGCCCTGTGACTTCACAGAGAACGTGCCACATTGTCAGAAGCTCACTCCTGCTGGGGTCTTGCTTAACTTTGTAATTTATTTCAGTTTTTTGCCTTCAGCACAGTCTTAAGCAACATTGTTTTTGGCTTCACTTTGGTACCTACAAGAACATACAGAAACCCTGTGATGGGTAAAGCAAACCCAGAAGAGTAGAATACCTGTAATCCAGACTCTACTTTGTATTTTTATCAAAAGCAGCAGCATGCAAAGCACAGATATACGAGTGGGAGAGTGGGGAAGCACTATTTTAAGTCAACCAGCACAGGAAGGGGTTCTTAGCTCAAAACAGAAATGATCTGCTTGCATCACAAAATAAAAGAAGCTTTTAGCAATAGCTGGAAGTCTGTGCAAGGAACCAAGAAGTTCATTTACATGACACTGCTCACTTACGTGGCATTTCAGAGTAATCAGTGTCTGTGCAGTACTAAGAGCAGAGCAAAGCCAATAGTCTGGGTTTAATGGTGAGCTGTTACTGCTACTGACTGCAACTTCCTCAAATGTTTCTCTACACTGATACTGGAACATGTGTCTTGGGCAAATAAACTGTACAGGTTGTTGCTTTTCGGCAAACCAGCTTTAAATTCAAGTGGAGAACATTTCAGAACACGTTCAGTGCCTGCTTTGCACCAGTCTAAAAGGAAAAAATCCACACCCCAACATTCCTTTCTCTTGCTCTGGCAAAAATTTGGTGTTACTTGGCGAACTGATTCAGCTGAAAAATAACCCAGGAAAAATGTCTGGTTACTTGTTACTTGTTAAGGATCAGGCCTGATGGGGCTGTACCAGCCTGGGAGGGCAGAGGATGAGAGGGGGGATGGATTCTCCCTTCCAGCAGCAGCAACACTTGCTAATACTGACTGCAATGGTTGCTGAATTGCAGGCTCAGGATTTGAAAACACAGTTCTCAGGGGGTTTAAACACCTGCTTCTGGCATTCCCAAAAGTGCACCACCACCAGTGTGCTGAGTAATCCATTAGAGCCCACAGACCATCTCTTCCTTCCCCTGTATCACTTGGGGAGCACGGTGAAACAGGCTTAAACCCACTTCAACCATTTGGACTGAGCTACACACTGGTGTGGGAATAACAGGATAATCCATGATTACATCCATGTTACAGCACTCATGAGGGATGTATGAAACTTGCGCTCAGTTTTTCCATTGAAACAAAGAGGTTTCAAGGCAACATGCTCCATTCTGGCCCTCTTGGAAGACAAAGACTCTATTGTTGGGCTAGTTCTACTTTGCATGACAGAATTTCATATTTGTTTGGTAGGAGAGTGAACAAATAAACATGATTCTTAGTCTGTGATGGAGACGAGGGTGTGAGTCCTGTTGGCAGTGACCCATATGGATAACATCCAGACATTGTAGTTTGTACCATAATTCAAGTCTCCTATTTAAAGGCAGTGCAATAGTAAATTACTAATTAGACATTCATACTTGCTCTTTCATGCTTTGGTTTTTTTCTTTTATCTTTTCTCCTCTCAAATAACAGCATTAACAAGAGGGCAAGTGAACTAATGAAAGCCATTATCACCTTCTCTACCTCTCCTGGCTGGACAAGCAGTAGCACATGCTGGGGTTCTGGTCATGAAATATTTGCAATTCTTTGTATTAGATTCTCCAGCTATTTTTGATTAGTTTTAGATGCAATAAACTGAACAGATTCTGATTTCACTGAACCAAATGTATTTCCATTATCAGAGAGTAAGCAATGCAGTACTGTCCTTCTTAAACACAGATGGTGAGACAACAGTTATAAACTAAATAATAAACTACAGTAAAGCAGGAATTAAGTTTCCATTTTCCTTAATGTTAAAAAAAATCAGAATACTTTAGTAGCAAAGGAGAAAAAGGTGATCCTACAGTGGTTTTATTGACATAAGTAATCGTGAGTTGAGCAATTTCTGTAAAGAAGGATGGAACAATTGGTAGTTATACCTGCAATTTACTGCACTGAGGTCTTTTTTGCTCTCCGCTCCTCTCTCCTGAGCATTGCAAGAGGACCCTCCACCGGGGAGCCACTGGGACCCAAATAACATGCCCCTGACAGGTGGCCCTCACAAAAACCCTACAAGGAACAAGATAACATATTGCGCCAGCAGGAGCCAGAGAGAATCAGCAAAGCTTTTATTCTTTCCCTTCCATAAGAGCCACCAGAAGAACCTGAGCTCCTCGCAGACTGAGAGCATCCTCACCACTTATAGCAGTGATCCCAGCATCAGCCTGTGCAGGGAGCAACAAGGCACAAACATTACTGGCTTCTGGAAACATTTCTGGAAGTAAATTGCTAGTGGTAACTGACCACCAAATGTCCCATCACCCTTTTTTCAGCAACTGCAAGCCCTGAACAAGACACTTTTGCTTGTATACCAAGTCCAAGACTGTTGGTTGAGCTGAAGAACTGGCCTCTGCCTGCAGTGTAATAGGATAAGTTTGTCAAGCAGTGTAGCTGCTAAGGGCTGAGCTCCCCTGTGCTGAAAATCACAGAAATGCTCCATTTGCCATAATCCTTCAGAACAAGCTGCATGCTAAAGGCATAAGGCTTTCCCACGTTAGAGTCCTCAGTTCTGTTCCCAACTCTGCCTGAATAACCCTGAGCAAGTCATGCTATCATCCAGCATTTATTTCTATCTGGTTTTTGTTTTGGTTTAGTTTGGTTTATTCTCCTAAGACAGCAAAACTCATAATCAGATTTGGAAAGATACAAAAATGGTGATAACACTCATCACAAGTGCAAGTGCTAGAATTCCTTGTTCCTTGGTTTATAGATTGCCTTTCACTAAGCTCCAGGACCTTTTAAAAGTACTTGACACAACAGATTGTCTGGGAGACCAGAATGTCAATAAGAAGAAGCCTGATTAAAAAGATGAAAAGAGGATGTTAAAGACAATGTCATCTTTTGGGCACACACAAATCACTACCCTCAAGAATTTGTAATTTACAGACTGAGGGGTGGCTTTTCTCTGGGCTTGGGTGATGCAGGCCAGCAGGTCCTCCAAAGCATGGCTGCTGATTCCTGCCAGAGGCATTCTTTGGAGCCATCCAAATGGGGAAAAAGCTCATTCGAGGTCAACTTAGTCAGCTTGCCCTGATGGAAGTCCCTATTATCTCTGCAATACGGCTGAGATCATGTGCTGTGTTCGAGCTGTGACCATGACCACTTCAAACACTGCCTGGCCAGTAGCAGCCGCAGCAGCTCACAGAAAAGTGCTGCTGGCGGGACAACCAACTCTGACCCTCGTAAAGGTTAAACCTTCCTCGCCCTCACTCTGACATTTACTGCTCACAAGGGCTCATATGGAGTCTGTACAAATCAAACAGCTGCTCAGCTTCTGGTTTGGAGGAGACCAGTGACAGCATCACACTCAGAAGTAGTTGAGGACTAATGTCCACAGAGATGTTTTTCCATTATTAGATTGCTTTGACTGAGGAGGAGGCAAAATTCCAAGCACCCTTTTGTGTACAGTGACATGGCTTTTCATAGCTGTTGGAAGCCCTTGTTACTTTTTGCATGATTTTCCAATTAATTCATTTTTTGAACAATTCGGTTCAAGAGACTCTGGACACTGAAAGAGCAAAATGCTCCCTCTGCAATAGCTTACCTGTCATTAAAAATGTATAAAGTTTCACAGACATCAAGGGTTCTGGTGATATTCATCACCAGCCATGGCAGAATTTGGCCTAAAGAGAGAGCAGCTGAAGAGTAAGAGATGGAAACAGGACTCAGTCACAGTAAGTGCTCTCAGACTTATGGCCTTTGGGCCCACAGTGTGCTAAAAGCGAGCAAGCTTTCCAAGTAAAACAGGAACAGAAGCTCAGCAGGAATGATACCAAGCTAGTGTAGGCATGTTTCAGAGGTTTTTGTGTTTAATAGTTTATCCCCTTAATTCCTGAATTAACATGCAACACAAATCTTCTGATTATTACACAAACCCTAGTTTACACAAAGATGAGCAAAACCCAAGGACAGTCCCCAATACAGAAATGTTAAACTCTAAAAGCAGAATCAGAGAACTTGAGACTCACCAGAAAACCAAAGGAAAGACCAAAATGGCATTCTCAATATATTTATTCTAAAGATTACTTCCCACTGTCCTCACAATTTTTGAAGATCTTTGGGGGATCTGCTAGCATAGAGGTAAGGCCTTGGAGAACTTTACCTAACTGAAGATTATACTACGCGACTTTCACATTTGCAAGCTACTAGGAAAAGCTTTGCCACAAAAGTGCTCCTGACATCAGCACATTTCATGTTTAAATCCCAACTATCAGTTTAGATTCTAATTACAGTTTAAAAAAAAAACATTACTTTTTTGTGAAGCAATGAAATATATCCTTTCCCCTAGGGACAAGACATATACAATGTGTATGATAGGCATAATACATACATCCGACTGTGTGACAGCCTAGTGACCAGGGGTCACGAAAGAGCAACAAAGGTTGTAAATATTTGATCACTTTTAAGAGTTAATTTGATCATCACACCCTTTTGTCATTTTTTGGGTGATAATTAGACTGTGCAAATATCATTAGAACAACTGTCCAAGAAAAATATGAACAATAAATGACGAAGTACAGACTTGAAAGATACTATAATACTGAATTTCCACTATGAAATTCAGAGATCATTGTAGTGGCAATTAAACAAGATAGTCTGCCAAGGAAAGAGAAAAAAAAGTACTTTTTTGCTTAAGTACCAGAATGGGAACTGCAAAACACACATCAAAACATCTACCCAAGCAGAGAGTTGTGTGCAGACTTATATACTGGTAGTAAATAAATTAAAAAGAACACACTTTGAAAAAGTGCTCAGGACACCGCAGATTAAGCTCTTTCCTCTCTCTTTCTCTGCTCAAAAGCCATCACCTATCTTCATTACAGTCTCCAGGACCAAAATGGACTTTTCTCATTCTCAAATAATTATCTTCACCTCTAATGGTCTTCTAGAAAGTATTTTCATTTCTCTGTTATAGACTTCTTTGTTGGTTTGGAATGTGAACTCCTGATCTTTCATTGCTTTGATGATAAAAGCCGCAGTGTAGCATTTTGCTATGGCAAAAGCTGTGTTTTTAGTAGTGTCATATTTTCTCTCTTGTAAGTGGCTTTGCTTTCAAATTGCCACTCAGTCTGGTGGCCACCACCATCCCAGGCACCAGGCACACTTTGTCAGCACAAACATCAGTAAAGTGCCTCTTGCATAGACAGTGACTTTGGGTTTACTGGTAATAATTGCATTAGAATAATTTTACTCAAGAGTGTGAACACAAAACCTGTTGCCAGTTTAAGCACTTTTTACTCAGCCTGAACAATAGTGCCTTTCAGGGTAACTATGTTATGTTCTGGGATGATATGCTATGGTGCATTATTCTTCTACTAAAATTTAGGATAGTTATTGAAATACACTGTCATTCTGAGACTAGCCAAAGTAACAGAACTTCCTCATTTCTTTTTTTTAGCATCTATTAATTTATTTTATTATTTGTAATTCAAAACAATTCATTTAAGCTCATGTATACAGTGTTGCTGAATATTGCTGTTACCAATTACACATATGGATAGGTTGCTCCAGAAAACCAGCAAGTACACAGCAGTGAGGCTATGGAGAATTTGAAAATGCCAGCAGACTCACCACTGGGAAGCCACACAAATACTACTGAAAAAGAAGGAGCAGTTACTGCTCCTCAAGGTATCTTCTACTTTTCTCTGCAGCCTTAAGTCCGTCTTTCTACTCCTATCAGCTCAGGATCTTGGAAGGGTATTCCCTATCCCAGGGCATTAAATTTAGTATTTACTTCTCTAACATTCTTCCTACAGTTATTCTGTAGTATTTTTCCTATTTTCACATTACTTGATAAAAGAGGACATAGCAACTGACACAACTTTGCAACTACAAGTGATTTTGCAACAGCCAACACACTATATTCTGGAGTCAAGAGATGGCTGAGTAGCAGAAACAGAACCAGCACATCAGGCACAGCAGGGCTCTGTCCCATGCTGCATCCAAAAAGACACTTTTCTTTCTATCAGGCTGGACTGGTGCCTGTCCCTGACTGCTGTGCTAAGATGAGACACACATGGTGAGCCTGAGGAAGAAGCAGGCACCGGCACCAGCCCAGGCTCACAGGGCGACTGATTAACTTTTCATCTTCTGATTGAAGAACAGGTCATAGGACAGTGGAGTTTCATTAAAACTACACACTCCATATTTGCTGCTCCTTCCCAATTTTTATTTATCTCTAAAGGACAGAGTGCAGAGGCTTTTGCTTTCACTTTTTTCCCCTCCCATGTGTGACTTGCTGTCCTTTAAACTGCTTTGCCATTAATTTAGAGAAGGTCCATGTGGCAGCAGTTGGACTGCTGGTGCCCTGGGATTTGGACTCCTTCACAGCTGCCTGGGCATCTCTACACCACCAGGTATCTGCACTGCAGGCACCTCCCTGATGGGGCTGGGAGCAGAGCCTGTGTCTCCCAAGCAGCTCTGGGTTCCAGATGAGTTTACTCAGCTAAATGAAGATACATCACAGTTTTTGCATTTTTCAAATGGATAATATGTGATGTTTTAAGGTCATAAACACCAGATAAATCTCTGAACTTAACAGATACAAAATTCAATACACAGATCCATCTTGAAGATAAAAATGTTAATAATGGCTTCATAGTCTAAGTAATTAATATAAATTTCCTCCCCCAAACCAATGACATTTCCTGAAGCAAAATTGCTTGGACTTTGTTCTCTATCCAAGTTACTGGCCTTTCACATTCAGTTGTCACTTATGTGAGTAACCTTGGGTTTATTAAAATTCTTTGTTCTAATACTAAAGCCAGCAAAATTTTCCCATTTCAACAAATGTCTCACTGTGTTTATTACCATAGACATCTTTGAATATGAAAAATAGGGAAAATCTTAAAATAGTTTCAAAAAAGTCCATTTCATTACCTAGAACAGAGCAGAGACAGTTTTACCTGGGAGAAATTCTGAACCACCTGATTAATTCTGTTATGATAATAATTACAAGGCAATATTATTGATGCAATATAAATAGTTACATTTTTCAAAATTGCTTCCTCTTATTTACCTCAATGATACTACTGAGTTGGAGTTTACTCCACTTAGAAGTGCAATATTGGAATACTGTACAGGAAAATGCAGACTAAATAAAATGATTAATATATGGAGTAAATCCTTTGTATGTATTAACGCTGAGATGAGAAGATTGAGAATGATCCAACATTTAGGTATCTATATATAAAAAAACTTACATGATATTCATGTAAAATAACCCCCCAAACTAGCAGCTGAGATTCTATTTTAGAGATCATTAAGGAACAGAACTTCGCTTAAAGAACAGTCTGTAAACTTTGCTGAACTGCAGAGCACTGTAAACACACCTATGTAATACAACTTTCAAGGCTTTATACTTACATTGCTGAAATGATATATCTGTAAGGTTGTCACTGTTTCTTTGGAAAGTTCAACAGCAATATATACATCAACTTTGTCACGGACAACTAGCTTATTGCTAAGTCCAGAAAACAGTCATAGACTTACTTCATTTAAAAGCAGTCTTATTGAAAGAGGGCATTAAACTGTATATTAGATAGATACAGCAAGAAAAAATAAATCACAAACCCACACAGTTTGTTTTGAAAACTCAGTTGTTCTCCTGACTCTGGTGAATCAATAAACTAATGCAGCAATCCCTGTGCCTGCACACAGTCCAACCTTTCTTTCACTTCCGTGCTCTTTGCGTACAACTGAAACTGAGTATCGACGCTGAAGCAGGAACTGTGCCTGAGTAACATCTCATAGAAATAACTTAAACCCATTTTCTAAATTACCAGAATAATGACAGTAAGTCAGACTTGTTGACGCATTTTATTGTGAGATGGGGAGTCTGGTAAAAAACTAGAAAATGACCATGATGTAACAAGGAACTTAAAAATGAAGTTTCAGATTTGTAACATACATACATGAATACAGGAACAAATTGGCACAAAAATGTTAAACATTGTTCCCAACACTGTTTATAAGATTATTCTAATTTGGCTTACTAAGGAAATGAGAGTTTTATGGTTAGACTAATCTCTTAAGAAAAACTGCAGAGCATCATGCTATTAGTCACACAGTGAATTTCAAAATTTAAGAGCTTTATATTAAAAACTGGGTAAAGGTAAAATGAATTAATTGCAATTGTAAAATTAATACATTCCCATTTTAATTCATCTGTTCTACAGTCCAAGGCAAGTATAAATGTTAACATAACACTGTTAAATCAAATCTCAATGCAAGAGAACCGATTGCATCTCTACTTTAAATCTTATCAACTTTCCAAATTTTCATACTAAAATATATTATTGTATTAATACAAACTACAGTATTATACACTACACTGTGTAATAAATAAAGAAATATAAAAATAAGACACATAAATATAAAAGTTTTCTAAAACTAAAAAGGTACATATGTCAGTAAGAAGGGTATTAATACTGCCAGGTTTGAAGACATACAGTACAAAATGTTGCACAGATCTCTAAACTAAAAGAAATAAAATAATACTGATAGGTAAAAATCAGCTAACATTGTTAATAAATGGGGTCCATAATAACTAACATTTGAAAATACTTATGAGCCAGATAACATGTCATGTATGTGTCTGAAATTAAAGTAAACCAATAAAGCAATAAAGCAGATTAGAAAATTTCCCTTGTAATTATTGTAGAGAAATTCTGCAAGTCAGATATTAACCCAAAATACCACCAAATAATTAAATAACGAAATATACCAGTGTTCTTACTTCTCTGATGGCTGAGTGTTTTTTTCCCCATGTATAGTTTAGAAGTTTGATACAAATCAACAAATGCTAGTTATTGTAGGCCACACATTGGATAAAGGCTGCTTAGAGCCTTCGTAATACTGATAAATGGCACTTACAGCACACAGGTCTTGCATAAGGCCAAAGGAGATACAAAGCTTCATATCATATCCTTCATATTGTTACTACATACTCAAAACACAATTACAAACACTGTTTTTGACGACTTTCCTGTCCTTACCAGTATTAACACTGTTAGTCCCTGCAATCAGAACTCAACGACAATCTTCTCAACTACATTTTTAACCACATGAGTAAGAAACTTCAGTTCTTCTATCATCTGCTTTCTTAAGGCTAACAATACACTTTAAATGATAATATGCTCTACTACAACATCTAATGTCATAAACTGCTACCTTCTAGGTTGACTTTACAAAGGTAGCCAAGCACTGTTTGCAACTGCATTACACGTCTCTGAAAAAGGGAATTTTGTAGTGCAGAAGTTCTCACATTTTTAAACATAAGAAAATACTGAAGCGGATTTAGGAAATGTTTTCCCATTAAAAAAAAAAAAAATCATATAAATCTCTCCCAGTTGTACAGTTTAAAAATTAATCAACTTAAGAATGAAAATTAATACTGATAAAACAAACAATGCCAGATGCTTGTCTATAAATCAGGTTTCCTACAGCCTGTTAAATCTTTGCTTCCAGAGTCACTGTATTTTTCTAATCTGCTTCATGTTATAAACTTGTTCCTAACTTTGAAAACTGTGTGAAAAATTACTAAGTTTGAGGTTCAGGCACACCTGGATTTCTTTTTTTTTTCTTTTCATTTTTTTTATATATATATTTTTTTACACAGTAGTGAACAGAAATCACAGTATGCAGGCTACTGCGTTTCCATGAAAAGCATGTATAATATAGAACGAACTTCATTACCATTTTCTTTCCTTATAGAAAAAACCTAGCATTTAAGCTTTATTCGTTATTTTCTTCTGACATCTGCCCATTATTTTGTATAACTTCTGGTTCTGCATTGCTTGCTTGATTTACAGCTTCATCGTTCTTGTTACCTTCAGTTTTCCCTTCTTCCTCTTCCACCTCTTCTTCTTCCTCTACTTCTTGTAGTTCCCTACATTCTTTTTCTTCCTGAAGTCCTTCTATATCTTTTTCTTCTTCCTCCTCTTCCTCTTTTTCACTGTATTCCTCTTCTTCCCTGGTTAGACTCTCTCTCTCATCCGAGTCGATCTGCGAGGGAGATGCCCTGACAACCACATGCTCACTACTCAGGACCTCCTGGCCCGTCTCCTCCTGTTCCGTGCTGTCACGCTCCTCTGTCTCTCGTTTGCAATAGGAGTAGCGATGATTCATGTGCTGAGAGTAAGACCCCGAGTGCGAAAACCGCTTTCCACATTTGTCACATTGGTAGGGTTTTTCCCCAGAATGCAGTCGCATGTGTTCGATCAAATGGTGTTTGTGTTTAAATGCTTTTGTACAGATTCCACACTCGTGAGGTCTTTTACCTACAAAATAAAGCACAAACAATGGGCAGCTTGTAGCTGAAGTTCTAAAAGTTTACACTGTTGTTTTAATTGTAAAATGCTGTTGGTGAATGCATTAGCAACAATGACTAAACTTTATTTAACAAGATGTTCCACTCTACACATTATCAGCCTGAGTTTCTCACCTGAGCCCAAAGGACGAGGGTGCAAGGTTACATTGTCACAATTACAAGGATAATTTCTAAGTTTCTTTAGGAAATCTGATCATGAAGGACAAACAGATTCTTGGATATAACTTTTAGCACAAAAAAGTGCAAGTATAAATTAGAAAAGGAAACATTTTTCTTGCAGTAAACTACTTCAACTCAAAACCATTTTAAATTTTCTGTATTGATGGTAATTCGAAATCAACTAAGCTTTTATATCGGTTTTTGCGTATCAAGTCCTTCTTCCATGTTACAGGTAAAGGGAAAATCATTCAGAAATCTAGGTTGACACAGGTAAATGCTTTATGTACAAAACTTGCTGACTACATGTGTATTGACAAGAAAAATCTGCTTTGTTTCACTCAGTTCATTTTCTGCTCTGTTTTCCAACTTTCTACTTTGTCTTGTTTTTAGAGTCTCTCATAAACCTATCAGGAGCCTAGTAATGTTATTTTGATTTCAACATCCAAAGTTGTTACACAAAACAACTTCTCAGTCTCAGCCCAAACATAAAAGTTGAAGACAATGAGACAGCAGCTTTTTGGTCACACTGATATCTGTATCAGCACACCCATTATGCCAAACAAGCACTGAGGTGGGTGTTGGTCTCTCTTCCAAAGTAACAAGAGATAGGACAAGAGGAAATGGCCTCAAGTTGTGCCTGGGGAGGTTTACATTCGATATTAAGAAAAATTCATTCACCGACAGGGTTATCAAGCATTGGAAGAGGCTGAACAGGGAAGTGGTGGAGTCACAATCCCTGGAGGGATTTAAAAGACATGTAAGATGTAGCACTTTTGGGACATGGTTTAGTGGTGGGCTGGGCAGTGCTGGGTTAATGGTTGGAGTCAATGATCTTAAAGGTTTTTTCCAACCTAAATGATTCTATGATTTGAACACTTCAATTTACTTAAAACTGGAATGGAAAGAACAATTGTGTTAGGAAAAGGAGGAGTTAAAAGAGTCTCAGGACAGGAAAGGTATGAAATTATATACACTTAATGAATACAACTTGAGAAACTTGATCAAGTAGTAAAAACAAAAGAGAATTTGTTATCTTCTTAATTCTATATGTGAGATGACATTAAGACAATATGTAGAAATATAATTAATATAATATAATATATAATAATTCAGCTACTCTGCAAGCCAAGAATGCAGAGCACCATGAAGGGAGCAGCCAAAAGTTCCGAATAGTTTATTTTCTGGATGTGGGGAGAGAGGAAATACAGAGCCAGCAGAAAAGAAATATATAATACAAGATCCAATATATATTTGGCACCTAACCAATAAAAAAAAGAATTTTTATTTTAAGATGTTACAGAAGAAATAAGAGAGCAAGAGTTACTAATAAAATCCTAAAGATACCAGAACTGGAGCCAAAAGGAACAACCATGAAAAATTAAAAATAAAAATCAAAGCGAAAAGGGCATTCGTTAGGGGTTAGATTCTATGTCCAATGAATAGCTGAAGCTATTAACTTCAGATCTTTACAAACGTGGCTCAGTTTGAAAATCCTTCTTGCCAGATAGATACGCTGGCTTTCATGTAAAGCATCACACACATACACGATCCTCTTTTCTTAATTTATATTTTAATTTTTAATTTTTCTTAATTTATAACCAGGCAAGGTAAATTAGAAGTAATACATCCTCAATTACAGGCTGTGGCTTGCAGCTGATTGTTCATAAGCCAGATGCAAAAACTCCCCTTTTTCTATGTAAGATTCAGGTCTTACAAATTTAAAGAAAGAAAGAATTGCTTTTCTGTCAAAAAAATATACAAAACATGGGTTTCTAAAGAAAGCTGAGCACAAGCAATAAGAAGGACTATTACACTTCCCTACAGTATCTGAGAACCGGATTATAACTGAGATTATCAGTTACATAGAAATAATGATCGGAAACATCTTTTGCTAGTACATACCTGTGTGTTCATACTTATGTCTCAATAATGAGCTGCTCTTCTGGAATATTTTGTCACATAAATCACATGCATACATCCCATTTTCTGTCTTTCTCATTTTTTTCTTTGGGGGTGTTGAATCAGAATCATTTTGATCTTCTACATTGGATACTCCTTCTGAGCTAGTGTCTTGCCTTTCATCCTTCAGAAAAATTACAAAAAAGGTTGAGTTCAATAAAAAAAAAATTACTCACGTAAACTGAAGCTGCACTGCTATTCAATTCCATAAATAGCCAAACAAAATTGTTTAGACTTCCATAGTCAAAATGGACAGCTTTGAAGTCCCTGCCACCTTACAGATGCAGAATTCTCAATGGGACAGGCTTTAATCACATGCAAAGCTGACTGTTGGCCAGGTCTAAGCTGCACTGGCACATCATATTTTAGTGTCCATTAAAGCAAATGCATTGTTAGGATAGAAGAGAAGATTACAGACCTATAAAGTACCTATAAAGTAAGTTGGAAGAGCCAATTCACTATCGAAGTGCATTTTTCAACTAATGTTGGTCACCCACCTTTTGCTGCCTCACAGATTTTATGAAGACTGTACTTTTTTACTGAAGTTTTCACAAATAGGTATTTAGGTTACCATTCAAATTTGCATATTTGACTACTGTCTTCCTCATGAAAAAACCACAAATACTACTTAACCCAAAATTTGGGTGACTTCGAATGTTTCATTAGTAAATAGTTATAACAATACCATAATTTTTGTCTATTTCTAAGCATTTCAATATTTTCTACTGATATCAGCAGTACCACTACACACAGATTTTATCATATGTTATCAAATCTGAACATAAAAGGGTACATATTAGCTACCTCAGATGTCTGTCTCATAAACTTTAATGCATAAGCAAACTTGTAACTCTTTAAGGCTCAGTCTTTACATGTAAGTCACTTTTCTGCCCTGTCCCCAATGAGCACAGGTGCTTCTCAGGAGGACTGGTCCTGATTAGATCACATCCGGATGTACCCAGGGAGAAGCAGGACCAGATACAGGAATGGCAGATGAAGAGAATGAATACCTGCCTGACTTTCAATTGAGAATACATCTGCATTTTGTTTAAAGTACCATTAAGGCACAGGATGAATTCAGCTACTCTGCAAGCCAAGGAAGAAAGGCAGCATGAAAGGAGTAGCAAAAAGTAGCAAAAGAGTTTATTTTCTGAATGTCAGGAAAGAGGAGATATAGAGCCAGCAAAAGACAGAAGCCATGGTTTTATTTTGCTTTTTGATCAGGAGAATGAGAAGAATTAGACTGTCTTTAAAACAGTGAGCACTAATGTCCTATAAAATCAAATATAGTGAAGAACTGAGACGTCCATGCACAACAGCTTCTGTTAGTCTGGACTCAAGTGCCTGAGCTAACTAGCTTTGCAGAGGGCTTAACATCTATTACCTATTTACAATCAATAGCTTTTATTTATATTTTTATTTAATTTATCCTGATAGTTTTCTGTTAGTTCAGTATGGATACAGATTGAATACATAATACATACATCATAGAGGAATACGGGGACCGAAGTACCTGATTTCCATTGGCTTGGATCTGTTTTGGTGGTGTCTCATGAACTGCAGGGCTAACTGTAGTAGAGTATGTGTAAGCCACCTGTGGAATCAAAATGGTTTGCTTATTGGCAGCGAGAGCTCTCAAGCATGGAACACTGTTCTGGTCAGCAATGGCAACAATTGTAGGTAACTGGGCAGTGACTGTAGGTATAGCAATATTTATGGGATTGGCACTTGGTGGGATTACATTTACAATAGGATCAGAGTCTGTAACACTGTTGTCTTTTTGTGGTTCTTTTTTTGCACAAGTTAAGTTCAAAGGTTCTTCTTGGACAGAATAAACACTGTTCTGGTAAACACTAGTTATGGTAGATCTTTCCAACAGTTCTCCATGTTGCTTTGGTAGCGAAAGGTCAAGAGGTTCGATTTGTGGCTCTTCTTGTACACCCTCTGCTGTGTACGTGAAACCCTGTGAATTTCTTGATGAAGAAAGGTTTAGTGGCGATGCAGATGGCGTGCTACTCTGTGAACCGTTTGGAGTTGATCCCCCTGGTAAAGTCTGAGATTTCGTTGTACTGACAGGATTTTGTGAGTTATTTGTGCTGTTCTGCGGTTCGCTCACATCTGTAGTTGCTGCTTGATCATCATTATCTGCGGGACTACTTAATTTAACTTGTTCAGGAGAAGATGGTCCAGAAGACGGCACAGAAATTTGTCCAGCCTGCATTTTTTCAAACCACTTTTTTACCACATCCAGTGGTAGGTTTACTGAATCTGCTATTTTTGAAAGCTCTTCTGCGCTTGGTTGTGCATTTAATGCATAATACGCTTTTAGGAGCGATAGAAGGTTCTTTAAAGGTGGCTGACCAGGAGATAAGTTGTTCTCCCCGGTTTCTGACAGGACAGGGGAGTCAGGTTTCTCAGCTTCCCTTCCACTGGGCTGGGGAAGCTGAGGAGGACTTTTTGTTTCATAGTGCTTTAGTTCTTGAAGTGCATTAAGATCCCCTGGACAGTCATCACACAGAAGACAAGTGCTATCATTGGTCTCTCCTTCAAAGTTCTTATCTTTCTCAGACTTCACTGTAAGATCTTCTGGTAATTTTTCATTTTTGCAAGTATTTGTAGAAACAGAGTTTTCTTTTTTTAGATTTTGTGGAACAACCTGAAGTTGACTTGGCTGCTCCAAGCTGTAGTTGATGATAATTTTGGTTGTCCCATCTTGGTCAACCAAAGGAAGACTGATAGCTGAAATGAGGGAATGGCCAGGTTGTTGTATAGATGCATTGTTGATTGTTTCTTGTTCTTTGGACGCAAGATTAACATGATTGTTTTCCAGTACTTGCCTTATTACATTACCATCCACTGCCACTTTAAGTACATTTTGAATGTCACTTAAATTGATGCTTATGGGAGATACCAGACCTACTGTTGGTAGAACAACAGCTTGCACCACACCCTGAGGAGAACTGGTTGCCTGCAATGGGCTACCACCACTAAAAACCCCATTCTGCAAAGGGGTCGAACAATTAATTCCTGAAGCAACCACTATGGGCTTGAATTCATAATCCACAGGTTCAGTTTTAATTTGGTTAAGAGGAAGCTGCTCTTGCAAAGGTTTGTTTTCTATCTTTTGCCGTATCTGTGGTCTTGCTGGGCTACCTGGTGATGCAGAAAGGGAAGGGGAGGAGCACTGAGACATCTTGAGCCCTGTCCGGGCTCGACCATTCACGGGCATCAAACCAATACACTTCTTACTGCTTATGTGTGAACTGTATGAACCAGAATGGGAAAAACGTTTCTTACAGTTTGGGCACTCATATGGCTTCTCTCCTAAAGACAAAAAAAAAAGAGGGGGAAAAAAAAAAAGGCATATGCAACAGTTTGCTAGGTTACAGTGTAACTTCATCAAACAGTAGCAACTAGAAAGAATACATCAAAGCGATCTCTCAAAGAGTCCTACCAGAAAAAAACAATCTTATACAGTGAATTGAACAGTAAGAGTAATTACATCATCTATAGCTCTGATCCAAGGCTCCTCTAATAAGTGTGTGATCCACTAGCAGATATAGGATGGAGCCCACATGATCATGTGTTCCAGTATTTCTCTGTCTATATGACAATTGCAGTTTTCATTAAACTCCATTCAAGTAGTACCACTACTAATATCAGAAGCTGCAAAAACTACTTCAGAATGGGAAAAAAAGAATATGATTATCTAAAGAAAAACTGCAATAAATGCAAATCATAACTGTATAAGAAGCTACACACATTTTATTGTAGCAAACTCAAGTACAATTTACCCATCTCTTCCTACAATACTTATCTGTTCAGTTACAGACAGAAACTGAGAATCTCTTTTGAGTGGCCACATTTAACCTATTGTTATATTATATATTAAAATATATTATATATAACATTTTCTATAAATTGGAACTTTTTTAATAAATTGTATATCACTGTGTCCTGATTCTACTTTAATATGACTAGTCTTGAATGGTGACAATCACAGCCATGGGAGGAACACACAGATCTTATGTCCTGATTATTATCAATTAAAATTCTCTAGTAAGGCTTATAACACACTGAATGATCTGCAAACATTGAATCCAAACACAGACATGTGAAAAAGGACCAGAAGGATGTCCCCATTTTTTCTGCCACAAGTCAAATTTTCCTTAACTGTAAGAGCTTAAGCTGCAACTGTAAATCCTCTTGAGTTTTTCTACATATTCCCTGCACACAGCTGAAGGCTGCAGTCAGTGCTTTCAGCGTCCAAAAGGGAAAAAAAATAAGGAAAACACTAGTATTTTAAACTTAGACGTACAAGACTGCTATCACATCGAAGTTATGAAGAATAGAAATGGCAACATTAGTACTCAATTCAATGCTTGTTTTATTTACCACTGTGGATTCGTAGGTGCTCCTTTAGGTGATGTTTATATTTAAAAGCTTTTCCACATTCAGTGCACTTGAATTTTCGATTACCACTGGACTGCGTCACATGCCTCTGTAAGACAGAATTCTTAATTATTGCACAGGCCAGCATGTTGGAGAAACATCTTGTATTTTCACATTGTAAGAGAAAAAATGCAATACAAAACTGAAAAGAATCAACCATAATTGTAGGAGACTGAAGGTGGTATGGGTAATGCATGAAAAGAAACAAATTACAAATCAGGTAAAAACTGAGACACGGGTATTCTGAATAAATCTGGTACAGTAAAAAGAAAAAACAAAACAAACCCAAAATACAGTTGTCCCCTCTCCTCAGTTCAGATGAAGCTTACACTGACAAGTTACGTGAGTAAGAAGTTCCAGGATGCACGCTAATTCTACTTGTGAAAGCGAAAACATCAAGAAAAACCCCAAGCCCACCACCCACAGAATATTTCATGCAGGACAGAAATACATTAAAGCCTATAAAAGACTGTTTAAAGTTTAATCAGTTGACTTGATTTTTCCATTTACATGCTTCCAGAGCTTATTGTTGGCCTTGGATTCCTCTATATAATGATGTCACAGGATTGCTCAAGAAAAGGTAACTTACTAACAATAAAGGTACCCTCAGCCACAATTAATTCACAAAGTAAATGCAAAAAACTAAATCAAAATAAATAAAAATATGGAGAGATTTCCCAAGTACACAACATCAAACCTCTTCACTATTTGCTAGTTTAAAAAAAGCAAAAGACGGACATGTAAATATATGTAGTATATTTCTGGTATGCATATGCAAGATCTATAATTTTATCACAAACTGTACAATTATATGAACATGTATTTTTAAAGAAAAAAATTACACACACTTTAGAAGTTGAAGCAGTTGAATTACCAACATGAAATGAAGGAATTAGAAATTTTTCTGTTCAAACAAATTGTTTATTAATAAAAACCCAGCGGCTCCTTTCTAAGTAGAGTTCACTTGGCAAAAAGATACCCTACCACTATTTGGATGCAGCTGCAGATTTTTGGTAACCAGAGCAAGTATTTTCATAAACTCATTAATGGAACTATTCATGTGCTCTGGGGACACAGCCTTCCTACGGGCAGCCACCACCAACAGGCTGGTGCGGATTAGCTTCCTCTGGTATGAAACCATGGGGGGAGCTCCTACCCCTCACTCTGGTTCTGCTGTGGTTGGCAGTGCTGGGAGCACATGCTCACTGAGTGCTAAGGCTCTTCCCTGAGTGCAGACATGACAACTGTGGGCTGAAAACTGCACTGGGGAAGCGTGGATGGATAAAAATGCAGAATGATGATCCTGTTCTGATTTGTGCCTGCAGATCTGAAGAACCCGTGGCTGTGCAGGTTGCTGGGATGAAAGTCTGAGCTCTCTGCTACAAGATATGATGTCCCAATTACCAACCCTTACCATTCAACACCCTGTCCTCCTTTGTATGTTACAAATGCTAAGAGAAGACAAATTGAAGCAAGATAATCTAAATTACTTCCAAGTACTCTAATTTGACAGTTCCTTGGGATAAGCAGTTGGTTAAGCTGCAGATTTTACCTCTCAATAGATACTGCTCCCATCCTCCCCAGGATGGGCTCCTTCCTGCCTCCTGCCAGGCTCTGCAGTGAGGTCTCCACTCTGACTTATCCTGATTAGCATTTGACCCTTATTCCTGGGTTTGTCAGCTGTCTTTTGCTAGTCCACACAGCTTTTCAGCTTTGTTTAACTAAGTCCCTTGAAGATGATGTTCTAGATGATTGCAGCTGACTCACTGCATTTCACTTTAATGATCCAACTGCACTGAGTGTAGAGGACTGTGTCAGGATTTACTTAAGCCTGCAGAGAATCAGTTACTACCGTTTGACTTGAGATTATACAAGTTAACGACTCTCAGGATATATACAGTTACGGCAGATGCCAGACTACATAAATATTCATACTAAACATCAGTGTGTGTATTCAATCTGTCAGAAACGTTTCTGCTCCAGTCTTTAAAATTTAATGTTCTGTTTCTATGGCATGGAAGTCCACATTTATCTTATCAAATTTTTAATGAGTTTTCCTGTTTTCCTGGTCATAGTTATAAGGTGCTTTGAGCTTTCTACTGGTAGAAGGTAATGTTTCCAAATCTATTTTGCCTTACTTTCTTATATCTGAAATTCTTTATTCAGCTTTTTTGCTGTCCATACTATACTATTTTATAAATCTGAGACTTCCTCAGAATCACCTTGAAGGATCTTCTTTAAAACTGAGAAATCATAACATTTCTATAAAGTACCACCTGTGATATTCTTTCACCTTCATATTCTCAGATTCAAATGGTTTTCTCTGCTTCAGCATTGTTAAAGCCAGTGATGCGTGATATTTTGTGTCTGTGATTGTGATATATTTTTAATACACTGTACATAACTGCAGTTATCTGCTCATTAAGGAATTAACTGCAGTATTCAAAGAATACTTGCCTGCACTCCTTCAAGGACTGAAAGAAGAAACATCAGCATTAAGGTCTGTAACTAGCAACTAATAAATCTCTGCATCAAATATTTACTGCGATTAGGACTGAAGTCCACTCTTTTCACACCAGAGAACCAAAACTAATTAATAAGAATCCTCAAAAGCTTTTTGGAAGACAGGAATTACAGGTACATTAGGTTTTTCTCATAGATGGTTTTGACCCTGGTCTTCAAGAACTGTCATTTCTCAGCAGTGCTCATGGCACTATGACGTTCTGAAAGACTACCTACAGATGCTTTGTAAATTGATGAGAAAAAAATTAAACCAAATTTAAGAAGCACTTTTTCATACTTCAAAATCTCTTCTGGTGCTTTACATGTCAAGGCAGATGATACATTGCCAGCATCACCTCCTACGAACCATGAGAGGTGTAGGAGCAGCCAGGGGAGCCAAGGGGGACACAGGGAGCAGTGAAGGAAAAGGCGTAGGCTCTCTGCTGAAGCAGAAGTAGCTGCAATTTGGGATATCTCCCCCTGGCACATACCCCTTTCACTGCCTTCATTATCCCAGATTTTATCTTTGCTCTTGCTTCCTCATACACAACAATTACAAAATTGTCACATGCTGGACCATTAACCAGCTAACAAAGTTACCCAAATAATCTACTTTCAGGTGAAGTTCTTTAAGAATAAGGCATTATGTTTTAAACATGCAGCTGTTTAAGATCCACAGCTACAGGGCTATACTTTACTAAGGACAAAAGTTCATTTGCCATTACACAAAGGATGTAACCATGTACATGCACATGAAGCCAATTTTGAAGATATGACAATTTTGTGACAATAACATAAAAAAATACATATTTCAAATTTGCCAAGTATCTAAACTTTCGTAGTTTTAATTCTGGCTATGGCTCTAGAGAAAAGAACACACTTTAACAGGTATAATATTGAGTTTCAGACACTTCATAGAAACAACATTAATCAAACAATTGTGCCTTCAAAAGTATAAACCAGTTAAAATATATCTGCAGGAATACAATTTAAGCTTCCCTTTGTAGCAATTCTTCTGAGAGTGCTTACTGACTTGTTATTTTTTATCTTTTCATTCAAACTACATGCAAATCTGTGAAAGGTTTCTATCCCCCCAACTACTTTATTCTTCTGCTTTTAGGCTTGTAACTGGAAAAAAATTGAAAATAAATGTGGTATCTCATAAAAAAGCATTATTCAAATACCATTCATAGATGTTATAGTTAGAAATATAAGATGTATACAAGATGACAGTAACTTTTTAAGTGGAATCCAAGCCAAAAAGAGAGTAAGACAGAAATGGGAAATATATTCATAGGAAATATATTTGAATAAAAAAGAACTGCCACATTGGAATATGCTGGTGAGGTTATTCCAAACCCTGTGAGACAGTCAAATCCTTGCAGGCCAATACTTCTTTTACCTATTTAATGTACCCGTGAATGTGAACACTCAGGTATAAAAATGTATAATAAATTTTTAAGCCTGTTACATTCTTGGACCTAGTGATACTTCGTAGAATGGAGGTTAATAGACACTGTGTGAAAAAGCATCTCCTTTACTCTGGGCTATAGCCTTTCAGTTTAACAAAATATATGCTGGTTGTGAGCTACCAGAAATGTTGAAGTACTTTTACCTTTACCTTCTATTTTGTGTCTTTCTGTTATGTTTGTCTCCTGTTTCATCTCTGGAGAGTATCAATCTTTCTAGTCTGTCCTCAGAAAGGAACATCTCCAAGCCTCTTTAACCTGGTGGTGGAAAATCTGTATAGTTTTTAATCTGGACAATTCCTGATTATCTCAATTGGTTCCTGAGCCTCAGAGTGCCCTGATAAGCTATGGAAGCATGTGCTGGGGATGGATAATGGGAAAGTGGGGGATACAAGAAGAAAAGAAAAAGAGTGACAGAAGAAGAAAATCTCAGGATCTTCCGTAGTGATCAGATGGCTAACTCATGGAAGGCATTTCAGGGAACCATGCCCTCAGGTCAGCCCCTGAACCAGAGAAAACAAGCTCATAAATCCTTAGCCTTTTTTGTTGCTCCATTTAGTAGTGAATGTATTTTATGCACTTATAATTTGTATATTGTCTTATAGCGTGAATTGCATTTAACAACTGTATCTCACAGTTCAAGCAACACAGTGATTTGTTTCTTAAGGGCAAAAATGCTACAGTAAGTTGTGAATCATGCAAACAGGATTTATGAAAGAAAAATGGAAGTGTTTCACAAGATTTGAAATTAGATTTGAGTCATAATTTTTATGCAATGTTAGCCAATGAACAGGAAAAAACCCTCAATTAATTACCTAAAAATGTAATAAAGAACTTCTGAAAACTAAAATTCAAGCCCATACTGCACAGATGAATGAAAACATAGGAATTCAGATCTCAAGCTTTGACAGCTACAAAAAAAGCCTGACTTGAGCAGCAAGCTTAAGTGTGCGCTCTGGGACTGGAACTTCAGTACACAAATAATCTGCTGTGAACAGCTTACTTGCTCTCAACATTTTTGCCCACATAAGAAATCACAGTGTTGTTACAGAGAACAATAAATCCTTAATTCAAAGGCCACTTACTGGATCTCTTCCTGATTTGTGTGATGTCATGTGGCGGTCGAGCTGCGTTCTGTATGCAAACGTGTAACTGCACAAGGAGCAACTAAAGTTATCTTCATTCTTTTCATGGCGATATTTGATGTGTTCCTTCAGGGAGGTAAAACGCTTGTACCCGCGGTCACAGTACGGGCAAGTGAGCAGTTGGGAAAATGCATCGGGTGTTCCTACACAGCAGAGACAATACACCATATTTAAATAAATTCAAGTTCCAAACTTATTACCATCAACAAACACTTATATATATTACTGTAAGAAAACACGCAGCTGCTAGAAGCTCCATTTGTTTTAGAAAAAGACTAACGATAATTCAGATTTTTTCCACAGGTATTATGCTACTAACAGCACTGTGGTATGGTTCCCCCAGTGTACACTGGAGAGAGTCAGCACAGTATGCTGAAAGGACAAGGGGTAATGGTTTTAAACTAAAAGAAGGTAGATCGAGACTAGATATAAGGAAAAAACATTTTTATGATGAGGGTGGTAAAACACTTGAACAGGTTGCCCAGGGGGATGGTAGATGCTCCATCCCTACAAACATTCAAGGTCAGGTTGAACAGGGCTCTGAGCAACCTGATTTAGTTGAAGATGTCCCTGCTCATCGCAGGACTACATCACCTTTAAGTTCTCATGCAACCCAAACCATTCTATGATACACAGATATGTATGTGTTAGTAGGACATACTGTCTGCAGGATAGAAAAGTGAGAGACCAAACATGAGACCATAAATATGATTCTAATGTGATCTATGGAATATATTTTGCTGGCTTTCATAAAGTTACTTCTGTATTAGTACAGGGAAAAGTGAAATCAGATTGAAGCTGAATAATAATTTCACAAGTCTATTTCTGACATGTCACCATTTATGAAGTTTTAAGTCCCTCCCTTCTTAATAGCACACATTTACCCCCATACATAGCAAATTATGAAAAATTGCACAGTAAATGATGAAAAACTAATTTTTCAAAAATTTGGAAAAAAGCTTCCTTTCTAAAATGGTAAAAGTATGTTTAAATAAATGTAGGGCTTGCTGTATTTGATCAAACCATCAATTTATAGGTGTGATATCCTCAATTGACCATGATACTCTTCCATGCTCCAAGACAAATAGGAAGTAAATGTTGCAAGGATGCACCTATGCACTGTGCTGAGCATGAGCAGGAAAGAAAGGTGGAAGGTCTTTACTGATTAACATTTTATGCTCTGACGCACGAGAGACACATTTGTATGCACTGTCATTTTAAGTTTCCGAACTATAAGAATTATTAATACTCATAAAATTAACCAGTACTCTAGAAAGTACTTCTGAATTATTTACCTTCATGACCTCTTCCAGCAGTCATCACCATAGACTGATTATATGTTCTATGAAGTAGCAATTCATTCTGTTTGTGTGGAACTTACTGGCTTTATTTTTACTGAATGTGTCACTGCTCTTGCAACAGTGAAAAGGAAAAGAAGTCAGACTAGTTTTCATTATTACTAAAAACCACCACCTTTTCTGTCATACATGTTCTTTTACACCTGTTACAATAAAAATCAAGTTACCGCCCCTACTGCACTGGTTTTTGTGTTGTTCTACCCCTTGCTGCTTTTCCTGGTTTAGCTGGGCTGTCCAAAAATGAATCCATCCCCACATATATAGACACAGTATGCTTCCCTTCAATTCTCTTTTTTCCATCTACAATTCAATTCACCTGACATAAAGAATACTCCGTTTCAGGAGTACAACTCAGTGGAAATGTCAGACACATGTTAACTTAAATTCTGTTTCCGTTGGAGTAAATGGCAAAACAGCAGTGGTTTCCCAAAGTCACTAAAAACTCTACTCCCTGTCACTCCTCTTGTCCAATCCCCCAGTCTGGAAGTATGTATCTTTAGTAAATGTCACTGTATTTTTGGCACTTTCTGTTCCCAAATGATTAAAACAATGAACATTATTGTTCAGCATTGTCATCTTCAGAATACTTCTCTGTTACTGGGAAGTTACTAGGATAGGTCCAATTTAAATTATTATTACAAATGTGTATTTTTAATGATTACATAGAAATCATATTGCAAAACTGATTTGACAATCTGTTCCACTGCAACTGCAAATTAAAATCCTAAATAGATTATGCTTTTTTTTTAAAAAAAAACCCACACCTCTAATATATAAAATCTCAGGAGGAACAGAACAAAAGGTTAGCATTACCTCTTTCTCTGCTCTTCCTCAGACTCCAGCACAGTACTACAGCTACAATGATATATATATATTCAGTTATATATTTTTTAAAACTACTAGAACACAGCAACTCCTCACCGTTTATGCAGGATGTTACTTTCTTTTGAAAAATTGTAAATACTCCAGTCAAGGAACACAATCTGGGTGAAACTGAGGTTGTCACAGATTATGAAAGATGAACACTTCAGAAAGCCGCACAAAATGCCAAATCAATCAGAACAGGATTTGCCTTCAAATATTTCATGACGAAGAAATGAAAAAAGTATGACTCCCCATCTCACTCAGAAGAACACCTTAAGCATGAAACTTCCTCAGACAAAAAAACCCACATCTACTTCTAAATAACAACAGGTCATTATTTTTCCCATAAACATTTTGGCATAAACAATGCTTCTTTTTTCTCCACTGTTGCCTTTTCAGGCAAAAAACCCCCAAAGCCTGTCACAGACTGGCTGCCCAATAAAAGAAATCCTATCTAATAGATTCTTTCAGGAGCTTTGTTTAGAAATACAAAAAAGAAAAGAAACATAGCTCCCCTTAAATTATTCTTACATAAAATCACACCAGCTTGCTTTACTCCCATTATATTTCATACATGTTTATTCTGTTATAATGATGTTGAATGGACTTACGAAAGCTTAAATTTTTTCTTCCAGTTACTTGAGGTTATAATTTAAGTACTCATACAACTAAATACCAGTGCATGATTTGTTTCTCAAAATCAAGTATTAATGTTTTTTGCATTATGATCCCATCCTCTTATAATTATTGAACAAAGGTCTTTTTCCCCCTAAAGTTACATATTTGTCTTCTAAAATGCAACAGAACTTTTGGATTATGTAGTTAGTAAACTGATTTCATGAGAACTGAACTGGTGACCTATTTACCATTTTCATCCTGACCACTAGCTTCTGGCGTGCCTTGTCTCTGGTCCTCCTCAGGTGCTTCAGGGTAGATAACAGCTGTATCTTCTTGTTGAAGGAATTCCTCAACATTAGGGTCATGGTTTTGCTCATTTTCTGCATCAGAATCACATTCATCTTCTTTTCCTAAGAGTGAAAAACAAGCCACAAGATATGAAATGAAGATATCAAAAAGAACATAAATGAGATTCAGTAATTCACACTGTCAAATCTCCCTCTATCCAAAGACTAAAAAACTCTTTACAAATACTAGAGTAAGTCAAGCCCTTTAAGATGCCAGATTATTCCAAGTTTTAAAACAGAGAACCAGTAGCATAATGATATTTAAAAACTCGACTTAACACAGTTTGCCTCTTCAACTCAGTGCATTTTTATCATTTTAGATTTAGCCGTTTCCTCTCAAGTTCCCTGCAAATCTTAAATGCAACATTAATAATGATTTAGCCCTTGTAGTTTGAAGGCCAATTTACCATCTTGGCTCCTACATTTGCAAAAGGAAACGTGTTGCCTTCAAGACATAATTTTTAATGTTATTTATAGCCGTTAATTAGCACAAGCCCAGAAGATATTTAAACTCTGACTAACAAGTGTTGGCCAGAATGAAATGCAGAAAACTTGAACTCTGAGTGGCGTGTTCTCTAGTGTTGAAAATGGCTACCAAAAAGGTTTCAGATCTAGTTAACAACCTGCAACACTTTCCAATTAAAAACTTATGGAAAAACCCCAATGAATAACTGTATTACAAAGTTAGCAGAAAATAAATATTTTACTTAATGCTTGTATAATAAATATTTGCTACCAAGTATTTGCCTGAATACATTGTTCATAGAGTTTATTTTTATCATGGTGGAACATTCTATGAGAGCTCTGCCTGCAGCACAGTAAATTATGACAGATGTTCTCCACTATTAACGTGAGGTATCTTTTTAATAGGAAAGAGTTTTACGATTCATCTCTCAGTGTGAAGTCACATATTCAATTTACAATTTGACACAATCCTTTTATGACATGAGGCAGTCTCTCACATACAGACTGTAATGCAATGCATAATGTAGCTCTCCATACTTGTGTGGAGAGGTCTGACTTCATGGGAACTGAAAAGAATGTGTGAATCTACAGTTTTAAATATATCAATGTTGAGATGTAGGATTTGGTTGGTTGCTTGCTTTTTTGCTTCTTTCTAAATAAGGCTTACTCTGATAATATCTAGTAAGGGCATTAAAAAAACCAACAACAAACCCAAACAACTTAAAAAAAGCTGGATGGACTATATGATAACTTTTTGTCGAGAAACAGAAAAAATAACAAAGCATCTGTTTTTGTTTAAGTCTGAAACTGAAGTACACATTTTATTTTGCCTTCTGCATAATCATTACAAACAGGAGTTTGATTTTATTTGAGAATAAAATATAGCATTAGCTTAAGCTTATTTTTGTATAATCCTTACTAGTTTAAAACACTATCTTTAGACTTGTACAGCTGTGTGTAAACCATTGCTATTCCCTGTTTTGCCCTTCCGAGACACAGTGCTGCAGCAGCTCCGTGGTCAGACCCAGGCAAGAGGCTGCTTTGTGACACTGGTCATCGACACCTCCGGGCCCCGGACACACGAAAGGTGCCCAGACTATTTTTCCTCAGCTAAAACACTGTTTATAATTTAAGACCTCTAGCAGTTTTATAAAGAGAGGTGTGAGAACTCCAAAGGTTTCAGAAGGTTACTCGCCTAGCCAAAATTCAATAACACATTATGAATAAGGAACTCAGATTAATAAAGAAATACCTGTACATCCAATTACATCTGTCTGAGCTTCAGGCCCCAGGATTTCCTTTGTTTCTTTTCCAGCTGAAATAGCACATTTCACAAAAAGAAGAACAACTATTGAAAAAAGCCCGCAAAAAACAAAAACAAAAGCTCCCCCTCAACAACTTAATATATTTGAGATATTTTTTCAGTGATGTTTTCAATGTATGTATTGCTTACATTTAAACATAATGTTGTTTCAAAAATACAGATTGCACATTATTTCAGCAATGCGTGATCAGCTGAACCACGAAGAAATTTGACGGGTAAGGAAACAAAATCTTAAAAGGAAGGAGTACTAAACACTATTATTTCAAGAAAGGTAAAGACATGGACCATGCATTTCTCCAGCAAATACAGAATCATCTAGTTAAATGACCCTGTCTACAAATGTAGCTATCTGAAACACTGGAATATTATTTCCAGAAACCAGACTATGATAAAACAAATACATTTACATTATTTGCTCCAATTAGCAGTTTTCAGAAATCATTGATAATTAGCTGGTAATGTCTGCAAACAGCAACTTAATGTGTTCTCTTTCTTGTAAATCATCTAGAAACCACTTATGGCGGTGATTGCTTAAACAAAAAAAAGGATTTTAAACATGTGCTCTCCACTTCAGAACAACTCTGTGCATGCAGAAATCTTTCATATATTGATTCCAATACTCAGTATGAGTTTGCAGGTCCCAGACATCCTCAGAACTAACGCTGCAGAGCCAACCTGCCACCCAAGCTCTGTCAGCTCTGCTGAGCTGCAGCATTCAAGGATGCAGAATGAAAGTTTTAACTCACTACAGGCTGTTGGTTCAAATCAGTACATGGACCAAGTTGCTCTTCATTTCGGTTCACTGGGTAGCCTGGACTGGGAAGTTCCCATAGGAAAAGCCACTGCTGACTTTTCTGTCAGTACCTGGCTTACAGCAGGAGTACATAAGAAAGTTATGTTGGTTGCTTTACTCTTTATCAGTAGTATACTACACTAACATATGTGAAATTAAAACGTTATTTAATAGTTCCATTAGGGAAACCTTGGATGCTTCAAACCTACACTGCAGAAAAAGACTCCCAGGTGATCCAGGAGGTTAGACCACACAGCTGCTACGATCTGAAATGGCAACTGTTATACTGTTATTTACCTTGTTTCACTCTACCTCAGTGCAGGAAAAAATCCTTTGGTTTGGCAAGTCAAAAGCCCAGGACGCTCCAGCTTTTTAATTACAGGAGAAGGCAATTTCTCCTTTATATGGAAGATGATAAATTCTAAAAGAACTTCAAGTTCTCAGATAGTACCAGCTTCCTCAAAGGAAAAGCTTGTTAATTCTGTCTACCTTGACCAAATACCACATACCCAAAGTATCTGCAAATAGTGACAAACAAGAAATATGTTTAAAAAAAATGTAACTCTTTAAACTTACATTAATGTCAATTGTCATCTTAAAAAAACAACAACAACAAACCCCAAACCAAGTAGTATGTATTTTATTGTTCAATATTGGATTGTGAACTAATTATATTTTTGGCTCACAATACCACACTTGGTTCAGAATTTCTAAGATGAATAACTGGTTGCAAAGCAAATTTAAATCCAAAATTTAATTTCTTACAATCAATCATGATGCAAACTCACAATTTTCCTCTAAAAATGAGTTTGTTATTTTTCTCCATCATAAAATAGGGTCTATGGAAGAAGGGTAATATCAATAAGTTATTACTTACAGAAATTTAAATTACAGTGTCTCTAGTAAATTCCACTGGCTTCAGTACTAATAAAAGCTTCCCAAGGGAACGTGAAGGAATTTATAGCACTGTAGATTAATGTCAGTGAAGTTAAAACACCTCTCAATTCTAATAATCATAACCTTTCTTTGGTACTGTCTCTTCCCAACAGCTAAATGTGGGGTATAAGACAGGGAGGAGCCCTTTTCCACAGCGAGGGATCTTCCCTAATGCTATAGGAATAATTAATAATTTCAAAAATGTTAAGTAGAGCTCCTTCTTTATAGTTATGTATGGTCCAAAGAGAAAGGCAACTTTGCAGTTGTGTCCTCCATCCCTGTTATCAACCAGCAAATACAGCTGCTGGGAAGCAATGGAATGGTATATGAAGATGGGGGACGCTGTTCCACCAAGCAGAAGTCAGAGCTCTGAGTTCCAGAGGAGACTCAAGCTACCTGCTGAATGACAGCTTAAATACAGGTCTCCATGAATAGCATCCAGCGCATGAATATCCATGTTGGCATTAAATCTGGACATACCAAATAGTTGTAAAACAGGTTCTTGAATTTCTGTATCTCATCACTGCCTATGAGCTGCTGCTTAGAGATACAGTGGGGCTTCTGAGGGTTAAACACTAATGATTTTGAGATCTGAGGGAACAGTGTTGACTAGCAGCAAACATGCATGACAACTGCTGTCACAGGCTGCCTGTAAAGATCTCTGCATGGCTAAGACAACTGATCAAATTTAAACCACTAGCAAACTGGAAATTTTGGCTGTAGGCAGAAAGACAAACTTTACTGAAATTTCCACTGCAGTGTTTATCTGCAGAGGAGGGAATAAATTCCAAAGCCCATCAAGACAGTTTCTAATTTAAATTCTTTAGAGCTAATTGTCTGATATGCATATAGCAAGCACTATTTACAGCTTACAGTATTGATGGGTTGTTTGCTTTTTGATCAAAAATATGCCAAACTTTTTTAACCTTCCTCCTAAAAGATTTTGTTTTATCCCTCAACAACCAACCAAATGTAAGAACACACTCTTGAGCACATGGGCTCAACCTGAATTTTTATGAGTTGAAGGAATTTTTGAGTTCCAAGAAGATCTTAAAAATAAAATATAACTGTTCATTTTTAAAGGTTATTTCAAATCTGGAATTTTTTAAAATTTTCAATTTTTCAAAGATACCTTAGTTCTAGTTCTGAGACCTTCATATTTGCTAAATATTTATAGTACATAATAACGCTTTTTTAAGTGTATTAATACACTAAGTGTAACCCTTGCTCCTTTTTTTTTTTCCCTTTTAATTGTAGCATAGGTTTTATTTCCAACTACTGCAAAGAAAAATCATATTACAGAACCATTGCACACATGAATGCTGGCACACTGTCAACAACTTGTGCAGGATACACGTGGTTCACTTTTTTAAACCCGTAGGACTGCTTCAGTTAAACCTCTTGAGAAACACACCTTATATATAAAACACCTGTTCTGAAGGTCTTTTAGAAATTCAGTTAGAATGACTGGAAACGGAAGGAAACCAATCTGATAAAGAAATGTTGCGTCTGTTGTTTCTGTTCTCGGACATTCGCAAATAGAATAAATATGTCAAAAACTCATTCTGTGAAGTTCAGCAAAACTCAGAACTGCTCAGCACTACTTTACCAATGAAACACAACTTAATAAAACTGCTGCAGTGTATGTTTTCTAAAGATAATCACCAGTCCTGGAGATGATATTAGTGTTGCGAACACCTACCCTGTATGAGAGAGATCATGAACCCTCTCTCTTCAGATTTCTAACAGGCAACTAAGACTGATGATATGATTTTCAGCTCACACATTTCCTTCTAGGAAAGCTATAAAAGGAGTAAATAGTGCTTTACCATCGTGAATCAAAGCTCCATAAAACCTAATGCAGCCTTCATTTTTCTCATGTAATCATTGCCAGAAATTCAAACAATTTATTTTAAAAAAACTTTATTATCAAATAAAAAAACCCTCCAGCCTGAAATGAAACAGGCTTCAGAAAACTTAATTTTTACAGAAGAAATTTATGGTAACTGAGCAAGTCTGTATGGCAATTGATTAATCTTTTTGTCTGTCTAAGCACCGATGAAATACCGTCTTCATCAGCAGAGACCAAAGCAGAGAGACATTTCCTACAGTCTACAATCACGGTAGAATTCAAAATTAAATAGAATTTAGAATTTTAGCAAACAAATTTTTAAAGGTTAAAAATGGTACATTTGAAATACGGAGTCAAAAAAAGATGCCTTCACGTGTCTAAAGCCCTGAAAAGCCCCAGAAGGTTGTCTGAGGCAAGCAGCTGTGTGATGGGTACATCTCCAGGAAACACCCAGTCCAAAAGGTCTTGACCCAGAACCTCTGGGAGCCAGTGCTCTTCTTCCCTCCCCACACCTACAAGTTTCCTACACCTATTCTTGCAGGGTTCAAGCCTACACACAGCCCACATTAATGTAACTGCAATTTCTGATAGATACAGCCTGCAGGAGAGCAAAAATATTACAGGAGAACTAAGAAAATTACCTACCTAATAATTTAGCTCCAAAATACTCATTTCCCGGCACAGCATACCTTGGCAATAACAGCTATGTAAAAACAGGCTGAGTTGATGCTATTCTTTGAACTCTCAGCTGCTCTCTCTCAGCTGGACTGCAGTTAGGGACCATATGACTGCTTTCTGTTTATTTAGATGTGAGGTTATGCACTGCGTATTAAACCATCAGTTTTAAAAGGTGGATACTAAGAATTGCGGCTGGAGTTGAGACACAAAAAGGGATATGCTGGAAAACATTCTGTATCTTTCAGGGGATTAAGGCTAAATTCCACAATAAATTCCATTAATTTATGCATCCCAATTTGGCTCAAATGTAAGCATGCTGTGTGATATTATGAAACTCAGTATCTGATTCCACAGTAACAAAAGGCCCATTTCCTGATTGCTTAGAATTTTCAGCTTCTAAAGCTGCTGCATAATATGTACGACGTTTACCTCTTTCCAGTGTTTTCAAAATAGAGATTCATTATAACTTACATAGCCAATTCTAAAATCAATAATTGAAAAATTATTTTTTCTGTCTATACTTTACAAGGAAAAAGGGAGAAGCAGCTCATGAGGAGAACTTTACATCTGACTATCATTTCTTTTCATGATTTTGGCTTACTGCTTACTCCCCAAGCTGAGCAAATCCTCAGCCTTACAGGAGACCTATGTCAGAGACTTGCCAGGCAAAAAGACTTGGAAAAACTAAAAACAAGTAGCTAGTCTCTGATCAGCCTTCGGAATGCTGCATTTACAGATCAGAAACTCCTGTTTAACAATGCCAGTGGAATTAATGCACCTCCGAATCTGCTTCAAATACTAAATAAAGAACACAAAGTCTGTTACAATAAATACGTCAGAAAAACTCTTTTTTGACTGTGAATATTACATGTTATTTCAGTAATAAAGTGATCAAAAAAGTTCTACTGAATCTTTGTTTTAGAAAACTTTCTCTACATAGCACCATTAGTGAAAATAAACATACCTTCATCTTCCCAGCAACTGTTTGTACTCCCTTCTCTTTCACTGTTTTCTGGTAACACTACATGGTCTGTTGGCAAGTCATCTTCTGGCACGCTGGCATCACAGTCTGCTGCATCCGTTACACTTTCTTCTTCCACTATATGCAATTTATCTTCATCATCTGAATCTGAGTTTGCTTCTACCACGTTATTATAATTGGTGACTGTGGACAGACAAAAACAAAAAACTGATCAATATACTTTTAATTGACACCATGGAGGTGTCCAAAGCTTTCAGCACTCTGGCCAGATGGTGTATCTGGGGCATCTCCATGGAGTCACATCATTGTTTCTTCTTTCCACATGGGGATGGCAGTGCCTTGTGAGCAACTGACAGCTGCTGGGCTTCCACCACTGCTGGGGACCACGGCACCTCTCACGTGTGCACACCCAGTGAAAGGCTGCACAAGGAAAGGCACTGCACAACTCCAGAGCTGGAACCACAGTGAAGCAACAGAAGTCCAACTAGATCACTCCAATTTGGATGCCAGCATTACAGTATGTCTCCTTTAGGATTATCATGGTCTGGACAATAGTTTGTGAAACAGCACTGATAAACAACATTTTGTTACAGACAGATGTGTATAATGAGGACAGGCTGTGTGCACACAGCAATCAGTGGGGCACAGAAGGAACCAAATTGTAGGGAAACAAGTGGCACTGAAGACCAAGCGACCCCAGGCTGAGCACCCTTCAGAGAGGCAGCTCTGTCACTCTGGTCGGGTCCCAGAGAGCAGGTCCTGGCCTCCAGGTGCCCACGTCAGCTGTGCTCACCCAGTCCAGCTTCTCGCTGGCTCCTCCTGTAACCAATGCCACCCCATGTTCCTGTTATGTGAATAAAGGAACAATAAGGAGATTGGATTCAGAAGAGCTTAAGTGCTCCTGATCCAAGCTAAAAAGCTCTTGTAGTTATACCCATTAAAGACTCAGCAGGATGAATGTGGAAGGAAAAATCACGGAGATCACTTAGAGAGAAAATCTCACATAACATTTGCCCAGCCACCAAGAACAGGTAATAACTCTACTTTTTCAGCCTGGAGAACATACTGCGAGAGTCTTGTGGACAAAGGATTACATGACAATATATATGTTTCTGTCATATGGGAGCAGATTATTATTATTAAAATAGTCTTCATTTGTAAGCACAAAAGATCAATTACAGCCTTTTCAATTTAAAATATAAGGAACTGAAAGCAAACTGTATTGAGAAAAAATTGCTTTCACAATCTGTTGAAATGTCTTGTTATTCACAGTGAAGTTAAACTATGAAACATTTATATCTGTATGTGTATTACTTTTTCACTGCTAAGTTTGAACTTCTTACTGAGATGCTTCAAAACA
Organism: Cephalopterus ornatus; assembly: GCA_013396775.1. NCBI lineage: Eukaryota > Metazoa > Chordata > Aves > Passeriformes > Cotingidae > Cephalopterus > Cephalopterus ornatus. Next base: position 318,936 of record VZRE01000359.1, read on the forward strand.
CAGTCTAAGAAAGAGAATAAATTTATAGATGAACAAACCAACATAACTTGTTTTGGCTGCAGCACTCCTTCAGTGATTATCAGGATTATACCTGGGAGGCACATAATCACAGTACTTTATGATACCTGCATCCTGTCACTGTTAGCCCACGAGAAGCCAGACTGATTCTTTCATGTGAAATACCGCCTATTAAGGTAGATAAATAGCAAACTAGACTCCTGCTCTTCTGAAACTACCTCTTTTTAAGTAGATATTTTAGTCATTTAAAAATGCATGTAAGCAGGAAAAGTGAGTAACATTATGAACTGACAGGCTACTAGCTCATTTCCTTCCAATTCAGGAGAAAAATGTCTCATCTAGAATACGCATGAGCATGACAAAAGAGCCTTTTGAATTTTAAACAATCATTCAATGTTTCCATATTTTAAATAGTGTTATTTGAAAAATGTAGTAACTTCCCACTATTCATGGTATTGACATCTTTTAAAACCAAAAATGTAGGCAAATGGCCTAAAAAATAGTATCTGGTCCATTTCTATCAATAAATTGTTATTCAATTAAAGTTCTGTAACTCATTTTGCAAAGTAAAATAGCTACTGTAAGTGATGCTGTATTAGAAAGTTGTGTGAAATAGAAGGCATACCAGTATTCCCTCACCAAAGCAGAAGAGATTTATGAATTTATTCTCCTGAGAAATGATTAATGTAACTTTAAAAAAAAGTGTAACAACAGACATAAACCAGAAGAAAATGGAAAAATTATTTTAGCCCTTTGTTTTGACTGGGTTTTACTGTCATGCTTAGATATAGAGGATTATTAATATAAAATACCAATGTACTTACACTTGCCACACGTAGAGGAGATCACTAAGAGAAGGGATCAAAATTTATAGGCATAAGTTCAGATTTCAGTGATGTAGATAATGAATAATTGATTTTTTAAAAATAAATTTCCTGTTTAGTTTGGGAAATTAGGTGGAATCTCTTATATTACATTTGGCTCGGTTTTAGGGAAAACAAAAACATAATCAAAAAGTTTGTCTTGAAGAATTACACTTCTGTTTCCACATCACACATCTTGTGATTTCAGATACAATCTATTCATTATGGCTCTCTTCACCTTGAAACATTTTCATACATTCTTACTATACTCATGTGCCAACTCTGCAAAACTTAAAAACTCCTTCTTCTCCATAAAAAGCAAGGAACAAGTGGTCTTTGGGATTTCAGTTCCTTCCACTAAAAATCAGTTGTCAACATGGCAACACAATAAAATCAGCAAGAAATCTGGCTCTAACATTCCTGTTTTCCTCTCACAAAAAGCTCTGGGGAAAATAAAACCGTCAAACCTGGATTTAAAAGGCCTTGGCACACCTGGGATGGCCAGGCAAACCCCTCCCAAACACAGGAGAAAGTTGAGCACTTAAAATGATGGAAACACTCATATACCTACATGTAACTCTAACTAAATTATTACATGCTGTTCTCCTACCACAGGATCCCTGCCTCATCTAGTGCTGTGATAGCAAATATGAAGGGAATGCTCAAAGTTACAGAGTGAACTGAGTACTTGTAGGATCCTGTCTCATTTGGTCAGATTGCAAAGTGATTGCTCATTCTTTTTAGCCCCCTTCAGCCAGCAGTGTTCCCAAAGCTTCACTAATCAGATGCTAGCCAGAATGGGATTCCATATTATATATTATAATATATTGTATATGCTCATATGCAATATATTATAACTATATATTGTATCAGTATATGATTATATTTTCTATATTATATACAATTTCCTTACATGATATTCAGCAGGAATGCTTCAAAACATATAATTAACTGAACTGCAGTAGGGTGAAGATGATATCTCCTCTTTACAGAGAAGAAACTGGTAACTTGAAACCAGAGGAGTCTTTTGGCAATCCTGGCATAGCCACGTCAGTGTAAGCCATTTCAGGCCTTACTTTTCAGAGGACTTCGCATTTATACAGCATTTTATATATTAAAAGCTCACTTGTTTTCATTCCAAATGCAGCTGTGCCCAGAGCCCCGGTACTTTGGCACAAGTGCCACAGCAACTAGAAACATATAGAGATCACCTCCAAATAAGTGACCTTCCAGAATCACATAAAAACTCTTTGAAAGACAGAGAATAAAATCTAGTCTTTCACGGGAGCTTTCAAACACCTTAGAGAGAGCGCTTTTGATTCCTGCATCCCTCTACTTAAATTACTACGCTTTCCAGCAATTAAGGCAAGGGTTCTGGAGGCAACAGCTTCCTTTAATAAACAGCCCTGATTCATTTTCTGGGCACCATTCCTCCTGTGAAAAAATTATGTGATCACATAATTAAAGATCTTATCGTTATGCATACATGCAAGGGACAAATTAAAACAGTTTGAACAATCTTCATTTTGACATTTTCCAACTTTTTTTGAATGCTCAGCTTTCAAAGTCAAGTGTTTGATTTCAAAGAATGTATTAATAGTCTTTAATAGAAACGATGGTTTAAAAAAACAATCGAACCCTGTAATTTACTATATTTTTAGCTAATTAAAATTTAAATCCCATTACATGGTACCATACTGGTCCCTGCACGGCTGCAAAGCTTAGCTTTAGCAATGCAAATTTGCTCCTGGTGCCCTACCAGACTAAGGGGTGGGAGTGGCAAGTTGCTACCTTCATTTGGTCAGACAGGTTTTGGCTACATGTTTCACAGCTCTTTGCAGACCTGTAAGTAACCCTGGAACTATGGCATGTGGGATGCAATTCCAGGGGGAACCATCTTCCCCCTCTCCCTTCTTCAATTCAGTCCTAGAGACAAATGTAGACCCTATCTGCACATCATTGTGGGCGTTTTCTGCTCTCATCCTTGATGTTTCTTCAGAATAGTCACCACTGTAAGAAGAGGACAACAAGCTCACAAGCCTTGCTCAATGCCTGATGCCACGGTAACTGCTGAAGTTAGGAGGAATATATTTAATTAACCCTTTTCGATGGGGAATGAAATATACTCAATACAAAAGCAATATGCAGAGACTATTGCTTACAACCTCTGAAAGAAATTCAATTGAATATACATAAATGATGGCTCCAAGGGGCTTCTAATTTGTCGAAATATTCCATGTAGAAAATAAAAACCACATGTAAAACCTTACTTGGAACAGTTACGGCTTCCTGGTGAAGTAACGACAAATATTTCAGACTTCAGTACCAGTTACTTTTAGTCAATGTAATTTAAAAGCGGTGACTACTAAATAAAATAATTCAGCCTGGATCACAGAAAACTGGCACCACCAGCAGTCAGTGTCTCCATGATGAGATACTGCTCCATGAAAAGCCAGGACACTTAGAGAGGTTACGTCACCCTCAGCCACCAGCGCTCCAGGGACAGCTACCAGCCACAGGGGAGAAGAAGCAGACCACTGAAGGGTATCTTATCTTCAGCTGTAAAAGCTAAGTCAGACTCAGATCATGAACCACGGCTATAAACCACTGAAAACAGGTCTCCAGACAAGCACATATGACTTATCACACACATACAGGCCTATTCCATTCAATGTATAGTATGCAACCTTAGCAAAAAAGTTTAAATTATTAAAGTTTAATTATTAATTTCAGCTTTACTTTCAAAGATTAATAGAAAGCCTCAACAAAGGTATTACAAATGACATTGAAGACTAAATATTTATTCTATAAAACCAATTTTTATATAATTACTATATAACATCTGATACAACTATGAAATAGTAATTAAAAATACAAGAAAAATACATTATTTATTCTCCTATTGATCACTTTCTTGATACAGCATCCTCATTCTTAAAGAATAAATGACTATCTGTAGTTGAACCTTTCATTCCTCTAAGATCAAATGGCTGCAAAATAAAATGCAGAAAATGAGTTCTGTTTTCTGAATTTTTACAGCCCTAGATGCAGAGCAGATGTATGATGTTGTGCAATCCTAATTAAAAAAGAAATGTGTTCAAATGCAAATAGCAATTAAAGAGCTAAAAAGGACATATATATTATTTTGCTGGTTGAATACAGCTAGGAAACTATGATACATATGTCTAGTCAAATTCAAACATGATATTTAAAAGAAAAAAAGTTGTTAGTTCTTTGATTTAAAACCAGCAAACCCAGGAAATTCAAGGCGAACACTCATATTGTGGTGATAAAAGACTACAGGCCTCACCGTTTCCATAACATATCCTATAATTGGTGAACATCCAAAAAGACAAGTGACCTGGGTGCTAACAGAAGCAAGAAGGCAGCAGGTACCTGCTCACTGCTCCCCCATCCAGATCCGCCCTCAGAATCATTAGGTTTAAGACAACATTCCAACATGAAGAATGATCCCATCAAGTTCATGTCACTCAAATTCTGATAGAAATTTACTCATCTCAACAAGATAAAAACATGTGGTGGAACATGCATCAGAATAATTTGAGATCAGGTGGCAACTATTCAGGACAGAACTGAACTAAAAAGAGAACAGGATTCCATAGAACTAAGCCAAAATGTCTAATGTTTAATACTAGAATCTGGAAGAATACAGAAGGGAAGGAAGCTTTGAATCTATTACAACCTGTTCTTCAATGCCTGACAATGGTCACTATCTTTTATGGAGAGTCTGGTCCAACATTCGTACTATCTGTCTCTTTTATACGTTTCCATACTTAATCCAAGAATTTCACCTACTTCCACTGGGAAAACCCACAAACTTTTGAGAATTTGTGAGTTAGCACAAACACCCTTGAATTTTTTAAGATGTTGAACACCCTGTAACCAACAGACTTGAGTTGTGTGGCCTCTGTACCTCAACACAGAACAAGTTGGAGATCTAGATTCTGATTCTGATCTTTTAGAAATCCTACTTCTAAAGGCTCTTCCAATAAAAAGTTTTGAAAGCTTATGCATGAACACTCTTAGAAAGAAAGCTCTGATTCTACGTACTGGAACATCTCCTGTGCTGTCTGAAGTGAATCCTTGGTTCATGGATTTCTGGTCTGACAGCCTACAATCATCTCTTGGAAACCATTTAAACTCCCTGTCAGCCCAAACGACCTATATATTATTAAGCTCTAGTCTAAAAAATATTTTAAGCAAAATATATTGCAAAGTCTGAAACCTGATAATTTAGCATTCAATCTTTTATATTTAGATTTTAGGGTATACTATTAATTTTGTTACTATTCCTGAATGAAATGTCACCCTTCTGCCTCTCCATCGATAAGCTGCCCAGTATCTTCAGTAAAGTTAAACCTTTACATTCTTTTCCTATTTTTCTTCTCAGTTTAATACATACATTTGTCAAACAACAATACTACAGAACTATGTTACCACCTGAAGCAGAAACACAGGAAAGAGCTTAAGGAAAGAGAAGAAATATGTTGATGTTTCTACTAAAATTCCTGCCTGGAGTTTTTTTGGCTTCTGGAATTGAGAAAATGATACATGTTGTCTTCATACCTAATAGCTTCATTTTCCATGAATCTGTCTGCTTGCTTCTTGAACTCATGAAAATTTTGGCATCCACGTTATTCTGAGGCAAGCAGTTTCACAGCTCTGTGTTGTGGGAAGAGTAAATTCCTTCTGTTGATTTTGAACCTGCCCTGCACTGTGTTCAGCGGGTGTCCCCTCAATCCTCCTGACTTGTGTCCTCTATGCTGTTCATGATTTTACGTGCTTCATCGCATTTCCCCTTACAACGTGAAGAGTCTTTTGTCCACTTGTTACCTGTACAAAAGTTGTTCCACTGATCATTTTTGCTGCAATTCTCTAGCCCTTCTTCTGTTCTGCTCCATCAATGTGTTTACAGGAGGAGAGAGGTGACAACCCAGAACTGCATCCAGCATTCATCTTGGATTAGACTGCAGCAATAACACACTGTTTTCTTCTCTATCCCTTTTCTAATAATGCAGGCATATTCTAGGACTTTTCTTGACTTCCACAAGTAATTAAACTAGCATTACTAAAGGTTTATTATCTGTAAACCCGTATGTTCTGGTTCTGAATGGTAACAACCAGTCCAGAACCTCCCTTCCATAAATTGCTTCATTTTTATCCACCTAGAATTTTATCTGCCGTACTACTGGCTTGACTATTTGGGAACACTTTATTTCCCAAACAAGTACAAGCAACCCTCAGTGAAAATATCTGCTGCTTCACAATCATGAATCACAAACATTGCCTCCCTCAGGCAGCAGGTTGACTTCCCATAGCATTGGAACAGCCAGCAGCATTACAGAGGAGAATGGAGGCAGCAAAAAACATTCCGTTAGGTAGCTTGTTGAACCCAGTAAAAATATACACTAAGACCTTCTTATGTACAAAGTGTGACAAAACTATTATATTAATATAATATTAATATATTATATTAAGTAATTCAAGAACAAAAACCCTCATAGAGATTAGTTTCTAAAACAATCCATTTAAAATTTAATTTAAGAACATAGTTGCAATTTTCAGAAAAGTAATTCTGCTTTTAAGAACAGTATATGTGCTATAACTGTGGAGAACAGAACTATATATATAAAAGATTGTCTCATGTTTATTTAGACATTTACACGAGTGTGCTCACACAGGAAAAGGGAAACTGGATTCAGTCCTTCTTCTGCCTGAAGTCATCAAAGTTACATCTCCCACTTGTGTTTATATAAATATACAAAGTTGAAAAAATAAAAGTCTAAATATTTACATGTACCGAGCACATTTCTGATAATTTTGTTTAACTAATAAAAACCTCTTTCAAAATGTTTTTACACCTTTTAACTGAATACTAATGTCTGGTCAAATGCATCTTGACACACACTCTAATTGAATATTCTGACACATTAAACCTCATAAAATCCAAGGAACTTAATAAGCACTAAGGTATATAAATCATCTCAATACACATGTACTGGATTATTTGGTCTTCAGGTCAACTCAAAGAACCTTTGAGTTTAAAATAAATGCTTTGCAAGCACATCGAAGACTAAAAATTCTTTACCAAAAGGGAGACTGGATGTTTGGCTTGGCTTACCCAACACACATGAAAATCAATGGTGTAAATAGAATTTTTCTGCTTGTCAATTTTGAATCATGGTTTTAAAATCAATCAGCATTTGACACTAAAAACAAACTGACCCTCAATGTCTGGAGGAAAGCCTGATGATCTAAGTCAGGATCAGTTCCCCAGATGAGGGTAACGGCTATGGCTCTGGCACTAGACTCTAAGATGACATAAGTGACACTTGGAGCAAATCTGGCAAATATTCCAGCCTCAGTGATTAAATTTTCTGTTAGTTGCCTTTGTTCTTATTGTTAGGTCAATTTAGAGTAACTTCATCCTCTACGCGAAATTGCACTGGAACAGGACAGTTTGGTAGTGTACTATTTAGAAACCCAGAAGGAGTTCAAGGCTTCTCAGTGGGGCAGACACAGTGGAGTTTCTGCCACCAATGGTGCCTTAATGCTACTTGTTACAAATTTATAGATCTTACAAAGGTGAGAAACAACTTCAAAAACTAATTCCGGCACTCATATGAGAATTTAGTTGTGTGTAGAACTGACACGAATCCAGAGAGGAGAAGTAAAGAGTACACACACAAACATTTCAGGTGTTTAGCCTGGGTCCAATAATAATCTTAAATACAGGAAAACATATGTTTATGCATGTATACATACATATACATACTTACATATGTATTTTTGGGTTTGATAGCCTAAAATTAGATTTGGAAATGTATACCTATATAATAATAAAAAAATCTGATTTTGTAATATTTCTCTTACTAGGGCTACTTCAGAAAAGTAACTTAAGAAATGTAATTTTCAGCATGCTGCTTTGAGACTTTTCATTACGTTGCAGCTCTTCTGTGCTAAAAATGGAAACTTTATAGCTTTGCAAAATGAAGACTTTCAGTCTTCCAGTGACACAGAGGGACTTGCAAGAGTAAAATCTCTATTGGATTTGTAAAATCTCTATTTGGTCCTTTTTCTAATGAAAAAGCTAACTGTTGTCCAAATATTCTCTCCTTATAGTCTCTGGATTGATGCAAATTCTACATGCAAATACAAAAATTCTCAGTGGCAGCATAATTTGAAAAATGGTATTATTACAAGGTGCTTACTGGTTTGAAAATACTAAAAATGGACCCCCAAGAAAGAAATTAACATTCAGAAACAAGACAGCCAAAGGTGTGTGAGAAAATTAACTGTACCCTTCGCCTGTTATCACCGTTGTACAAGCCAAGAGCTTTCTACAAATGAGAACTTAACTCTGTCTGTGTAATTCCATGTCAACTGCTGCTGTCAGGAAGCTTTACAGAAACTTATAAGAAGTTTAATACTTTAAGGAAGGATTTATAAAAACTTACAGCAGTGAAAAAAAAGAACCATATCCCCTCCATGCATTTTTTTTAATATCTACTGGAAAAAAATAATTTCAGTAATTTCATTGCAGCTTTAAACACTCAGCAGGGGAGAAGCCATGTGCCTTAGTTCATTTTTCTCTCTCCCTGCCTCTCCCATTTTACATGCTGTCCCTCAGGTAGCCTCATAAAATGTAGAATAGTGTTCACTCATTATAGGTGACAAAACTTCTCCTCTTCAACATGGAAGTTTTTACAAGTATTTATACTTGTAAATGCATGTGGACAAAATAAATACCAGACAAAAGGTGGGGATAGCCATGTAATGCACAGGCTTTTGACTGAATGTCCTACTCTCTTCCCATTTTTCACTTTACAAAGAACATATAATTTTCCCATAAAGTTGAACAGGTATAAATAGAAAATCTTGATGTTAATGATTTCTTTTAAAAATCTGAATTTTCAAAATATAATGCAGGGACCAACCCTGGGTAGGCAGCAGTGATACAGTCACTCTCCACTCCAAATTCAAGAGGAAAAAAGTAGAAACCCTTCCCTTATGTCCTATTTCATGGCTGGAAAGTTTGCATTTCTGTTACCAATATTAGTTATACAGTTTATCACTGTATAAAGAATCTACCCATGCAAATGGTGCCTCTCACTGCCGAGTACAGTCTGAGGGCTGCAGTGGTTTACTGCCTCCAAGACAACTGAGAGTGGTGATCATAAAAATTAAGCATAACATGCAGAAATATCGGAGAAGCCTTCATCTTTTAGTACCTCCAATTACTGAACAAATGGAAACAGTGAACTAAACCGAGGAAAGGCTGAGAGGAAGAAGTATTTCCATGTGTTACATAGTCTGTTTTACTCTTCAAAATCTACCTTTCCACTGGTGACTGTACCACTGTGTTCTATGTTCAAAATTCTACTACTCCAGATAGCTGACATTTCTTTCCATTTTAAAACTTTTCACATATTAAAAAAAGTTAGCCAAGAGAAGCGTTTAAGAGGTAAGACCATTACTTACTTTCTAAAAGACACATTATTAAAAATAGATGATTTATTACTACAGTAAAAAATAACTCTTACACACAGAAAAATGCCACCAATTAAAGATTAGCCATAGAAAATTGTCTCATCGTTAATTGGCACTAGGTCTCAATGGGTTCCAATCACCTGGGAGAATGAGCCAGGTAAGAGGAACTTACTTGACTGCAGTGAGATGGAGGTACCAATTCTAAGGTATATACAGGCATAAAACACACACACCAACGTTACGTACAAGTTCCCTCATACTGACCAGCTTGCTAAAGAAGTGCAATATCCTATTTCTGTTCATAACTGTAGCATAAAATGAAGACAACTCTAACACAGTTTCTTTAGATTTATCCTCATTAAAGACTTAAACTGAATCACAGTTTGATAATTACCTTAATCCATACTGAAAAACTTGACAGCCACATTTCAGCATTGTACATACAAAGTCAGGTTAGTAGAAACTATTCACCTGTAAACGAACTTCTCCACAGTGCTAACTCAACACCTCAATCAATTCAGATACCATTAGGCCAGGTTAATTCTTCAGGAAGACACAGCTGACATGTTTATATAATGCATGCATTATATATTTCATAATATCGGTTATTTTACATAAGACAATTACCGAGGCTTATATACAATAAATATTTATTTCAGGGATAATAAAAAGACCGCAATACAGGAGTACCAGTTTGGCTTAATAAAGTTTTGAGATTCTCTTAGATACAAGCTGAAGAATGAACACTCCAGTGGCACATTTTATATACAAGAATGGCCTATGACAGCAATTCCTTCTTGCCCCCGAAGTTTTACGACTATCATAAGGTGCCACCAGAAAAATCTTCAGCGTTAAGAAAATTATATACATGGTAGAGACATCACTGTAATGAATCACAAGCCTTATGAAGCCCTGACATTTTTTGTTATTCATTCCTAAATTAATAGTACAATAAATTAGGCAATTTCAAACAGATGTCACATAAATATAACCTAAATTAATGAATTATCAAAGTAAATTTCTTTAGCAAGTATAAATTTGTTTTCATTTCATATTTCACGACTTTTTTTTTTCTAATCTCCAAGTAATTTCTTAAATATACCACTTGAAAGAGAGCTAGTTTGTCAAATGCATAATGGTCACCTATTTATTCTGACTACAGGTTTAAACACTACAGTGTTCAATCACTCCCCTGGCTGTTCCCTACTCACGACACAGCGAAGGGACATTTTTTTTTTAACTTGTCTTTTAAGTTGACAAGCTACATTTTGGCTTCTCTCTAATTTCAAGTAGTAACAGAATAGCATTTTAATGGTGTTCTAGGTTTCAGTTTTCAAAATATGTGTCCTGACTTTTGGAATCAGGTCACTTTATTTGTATAAATTGTATGTTATTATCATTACAGAGTGTTATAGCAAACATTCCTAATTCACTTTTTCTGAAAATAAAGATTATGAAGAGATGCTAGAATACCAATGTAGGCAAACACAGTTTTAGTATGTAATTTGGATGATCTGGTTTGCTATATGTAGCTTTGCACCTTGAATAACATGAGTTTATTATGCATATTCATATATGACGTGTACATAATTTTTGCATTTATATTCACAGCTAATCAACCAAAACATTGGCAGAAGAAAATTACTGTCTGGGAGTGGTATGACAAGTTCCAAGTCTCTCCAATATTTAATTATCTACTATATTTTTGCAATAGTCCCTTTTAGATTACAGATTTTTCACGTTACTGATTTTCAATTCCTTTAGAATATTAAATCACTGGCTATTTATATAATTTATTTGTGTGAAGTGGGAAATAATGCACTATCTAAATTCTAAGTGTGGCTTTTTCACTTTGCAAGATAACGAACAGCTATCATTCCCAGAAACCTATTGCAGTGTAGGAGCATGAATAAAGAGACAGTAAAAAAATATGCAATGGATTTACACTGTTTTACCAGATTTCAAGGGTAGACAATCCCCAGTGTTCTATTTAAACAGGTGGCTACATGAGATTATGAAAGGTCTCATTTATCCTGTTTAAATGGAAGTATAAAGCTTAAAGAATAGTTTAATTTTCAAAAGAAGCATTCCAGGAGGATTACATACATTGTTAAAATAATAATGGGAAATTTTATGTTAGTGAATTTTTATACATTTAAATAAAACTCTGTATATTTATAAAAATCAGAATGAAACCTAATGGGTATTTCTGATATTATATGAAGGAAATAAACATGTTTTGCCATACTAACCTCTTCGCTTCAAAAGACTGTGAATGTAGTCCACAGCACACTTTAGCAAGAGCTTATCTTTCTCTGAAGATCAAGTAATTTATGATAGAAGCTTCCAAAGGCAGGGTTAACTTCTTTAAAACTGTAATCTGTAATTTTCACATACAGCTACTGAATCTCCCTGCAAAGGCAATTACACACAGATTTTTGGACCAAAAAATGGACAAACCAACTCTTGGGCCCTTATGTTGAAGAATAACCCTTACCTATCCATTAAAACATTTTGCAGTCATTGTTAGCACATGCTTCAAAGGAAGTCAGGTTCACAACAAAGGTATGAGAATGCTACAAGCTTTCAGGGTTTGCACAGCCATGCTGACACTGGCACTACAGCTGCTCCCCATCAGAGACATGAAGATTCAAACCAGCACTGAGAAAGTGATGCAAGAATGAAGAGGAACACAAACAAGAGCCTCTTGCTCAAATACACTCACATATGCACTCTAGCACCAAGAAATACTAAATTTAGGCAGTAGCCTAAATTAAAAAGAAAAATCATTCACTTCTTGATATAAGCTACTTAGATGAACTATGAAGCTATTAGATGTTCTAGCAAACTACTTTGGAATGTTTTCCTTAAAATGTGAAATAACATCCTGAGAAACCACCACTGCTATCTTCGAAGAATGATAAGTCTATCTATCAAAACAGTCTTAATGAGTAAGAAAATATCTTGCAAAGCCAGGAATTTCAGAGCAGACATAACATGATGACATGATATTATCTCTGTCTGAACTCATGCAGCAGAAAAAGCTAGGGAATGAGATGCTGGAGAACGGTTGCGGAAAGGGACTTGGGGGTCCTGGTTGACGGCAAGTTGAATAGGAGTCAGCAGTGCCCTGGCAGCCGGGAGGGCCAACTGTGTCCTGGGGGGCACTGAATGAGGAGTGGCTGAGGTCACTTGGTTTGTTCCGCCTGGAGGGCAGATCTCATTGGGGTCTTCAACATCCTCACAAGGGGAAGTGGAGAGGAAGGTACTGATCTCTTCACTCTCAGGACCAGTGACAGAACTCGAGGAAATGGCCTGAAGCTGAGTCAGGGGAGGTTTAGGTTGGATATCAGGAAAAGGTTTTTACCCACAGAGTGGTTGGGAACAGGCTCCCCAGGGAAGTGGTCACAGCACCAAGCCTGTCTGAGTTCAAGAAGCATTTGGACAATGCTCTCACACACATGGTGTGATTCTTGGCGTGTCCTGCATAGAGCCAGGAGTTGGACACAATGGTCCTGATGGGTCCCTTCCCACTCAGCATATTCTATGATTCTATGATTATTCAGAAAAAAAAAAAAAACAATCTTAAATCTAATTGACTACTGAAAATATTGAGTCTATACAGGATCTCTAGTAAAATATTCTTTGAACCACTTGTCCAATACATAGGCACAGAAAAAAGCATGGCACAGGAGAGCACACCGTTCTGCTCCAATACCGCTAACAACACTTGAGCACCTGCTTGGACTCCTCGTTGCAGCTTTCTGTGGTCAAATCAAGCGTACCCCTTCTCCTCTCCTAACAGCCATAAGCATCAATAGACAGCAATAAAACACATTTTCATGTAGAAGTTGATGACCTGTCAATGAATATGAGCTTGAAATGTGGTAAGTCCAATTCTTTGAGCTTAAGCACTGTATGAGTGACTGGCAGACCACTGGAGCTGGCACATGAGGCCATCATCCATTATTCCTGCTGTCCCGAAGGCAGCCAGCACCTCCAGGGAGGGCTCCTACTCTTCCCTTCCTGAGCTTGAGGGTACTTTCCAAATGGCAATCCTTGCCTTTAAACCCTATACTACACAGACTACAGTTCACTCTTGTATTTCTGAATCCTACCAGGAACAGAAACCCCTACTAATTGCTGAAAATGTGTATATTACTCAGTGATTTTAGGAAAAAATTTGCCTCCCTCAAGAGAGATGTGGAATTCACAAACAAACAGAGTACAGGAAGAAAGGGCTCTAACTGGCACAAGTGCAAGGATTTCCAATACTTTTATTTATTTTTTACCTAATTTAATGAATTTATCTAGCTTCAAGAAGAAATAGCTAAGAAAGCACTTTTCCAATCAGAAGAAAAATAGCTTTCCTTACTGAACAGAACTGAAGTAATTGGTTTTGTAATGTGACTGAGATCCAGATAAAGCTGTTCTGTCCCTTGTCCTCTGCTGAGCCTCTGGAGAAGCTCCCTCAGCTGCTTTGCTTCATTCAGCCTCACATTTATTTCTTCATAAACTCCAAAGTGAATTATTCCTTACACTGTTTCATATTTTTCCAGTCACAGAAGAAAAAATCCACAGGCAAAAGTATTTCTAATCTTTTATTCATTTGTTGCTAACTTTTTTTTTTAATATGAAAGAGAGACTGCAGGTTATCTATAATCATTATTTGGAGGGGAAAATTAAGTGTTCATACAAAACAGGGGAAGGGAAGAAACTAGACCTTTTTGACATTCTTCCATTAGTGTTAACTTGGGTGTAATATGAGCTGAACGAAAAGTAGCTAATCAGCTAATGCTAAAACCTTTTTCAAATATTCATAATTACTTTTAACAGTATGAAACTACATGATACACTGAATTTCCAAGAAAGCATGCACCAATGTTTGCACAGGATCAACACATGGCAAAGTAAAGCTTGTAAAAGGTTCCAATAAATATTTTAAAAAACAGTCCAGCAAACGAAGATGATTTAAAATATCAGTCCATAAAAGAAAGCTGAGATTTCATGATATTGGAATTTACTGTACAGAAGGTGTTCCAAGACTTGTTAATTGTGATGAATAACTGTATTCAATTTAGTCCAACACCTCCAAATTCCCACTGTCAACACAAGGATGAAGTTAAACATTTTGAGACTTCAATTTAAAAGAGCTTATCTGTTTCATTTGACATTGAAATTCATATGTAAGGTGAACGAACAGCAATAAAGAACATCTAACAAAGGATCAATTACAGGGTAGCTTAAACAAAGAGACCAGTTTACACCAAAAAAAAAAAAAAGAAAAAATATCCAACCCTGTATTTATTCATGTAAATGACCTGACATGCATTAGAGGCATTCTTTAATTTTGCCAGCCTATTATAAAAGCATGGAAAAGACATTAGACTGAAGAGGACAATAAGAAACATCTGGCTGTCACTTCAAGACAGAGACTTTCCTTTGTAAAGATTCTTTGTAAAGGCTACTACAAAAACAGCGGAGCCCTAACAAGCCTCAGTGTATGTGGTTTACAAGTAAAGCTGTTTTGTTTAGCAGGTAAATAATTTCCAAACTTACTGTATCTGACCTCTTATGAAGAAACAGGACTTCTAAAAGGGGAGAAAAACTTATAAATACTTTTTGAATTGTTTTTTAATTGCTTCACAGCCAGTGTCTCAGAGATTTCTCAAGAGCTATCTGGTTAAAATTACAAACCAGAGAGCTACTGAAGAAAGCAAAGGCATAGTGTTACTGTGCAGCTACTTTAGAGTATGTAATACTTTAATTTAAATTTATTTAATTAAATACAGCATTTCTGTAACAGATTTTAGTTTTTGATAATCTTATTTGCTCTATCAGAACAGTGCAAATACAATTCACTGACATACTACAAAAAGGAATAACAGCAATAATAACAATGCTAAGAAATATTAAATATTTTAACCTAGTTAATCCATTGGTGAGTCTTAATAATGGAGAGTTGGCTGTTAATATCTCAGATATTAGACATCTCTAGTCTCTAAAACCTCTAATTTCCTATGGGAAAAAGAACAAGGAAACACGGAATTTGAAGAAGAATGAAGCACTCAAATGTGATCAGACCTGACTTTTGAATCTTTTGAAATAGGAAATACGTTTTCCAATTTGTGATGATTTTTCCAAGAACATACCCGCACCCATTTTTAAGATCTATCTAATCTTCTGTTCTTCTTAGGAGCAGTTAAAACACCTTTATGGTTACAGGTGTAACTAAAATGAACATGAGTTCCTAGAGCAAACAGGATCAGGGCAGGGGCTACGTCAACCCTGGACTACTTCTGTAGGGGAATTTAGATTTTTTGGAAGCTGTGATACCATCCAAGAAAGGGAAGTGCACGGATTAGAGGATTAGAACACAAGCACAGTCAGTGAGCAGAAGGCTATTGAGAAGTCATCACTGAATAAGAAATCAATATGCCCATGAGAGACAAATGGCCAAAATGAAGGTGGAAGGATGAAATGAGAGGTTTAAAAAAAACAACAACCCACAAGTCTGCAAGGTTGCCTGACAGAAATAGCACTTCTGGGAAAGGCAGGAGGGAAAAAGATACATTTCCACTGTGCTAAGGATTGTATGGAAAAATTCTGTGCCCTAACTTTCCTTCACCACAGAGGGTATAATAGTCAAAGGTGTTATGTCCAGTATGAAACACTGCCTGGTAAAAAGTCTAAAGAAATAATTGAAAGTATTATACAAACCAGTAAGAGTCAAATACATCCATACTGCTTTTGGGATCCAGAGTCAGATCTACAACTTTTCTGAACTCCCAGACTGTTAAAAAAGAGAATTATTAGGATGAACTTTTGTGGTTAAAGACATTGTGTAGAAGCTTGAGACATCTGTTGTGGACTGGTAAAATCTGAGGGACACCTATGAAATCTCTTCCTACAATTTTATTTTTTTAAGTCCCACATGAAATATGTGAGGTGAAATAAATATTCCTCCCTGAAAATATGAGTCAATAAATATACCCTTGCCTTCAGATCATCCATCTTTTTGCAAGCTGACATAAATGATACATTGGTTCTTTTTGGAGGACAAAGGAACTAGAGAGATAAAGAGCAAAGAATTTAGAAAGACCCACAAGGCTCCATGTTACAGTTTAAATACAACATGACTTAAAAAACTCTTTAGTGTAAAAGTGAAAATCGACTTTGTTTTACCAGATAAATTTAGATCAATTAGTAAACACTGTACTCTAATAGGAAGCAACTAGTTTTGGCCACTGCAGGGAATTGCTGTACTCCGGAAACCAGCAGCTGTAAAGGTGCTGTAACAATACATCATCTGGCTCACTTATGAGGTCTGTTGATTAACAAACTCAAGGCCACACAAGGAAAGAGAAAAAAATAAAGAGGGAGTAGAGTGGGTAATTAAACTTTTCGTTTACTACACAGTGCATAGAAACACATGTGAACATTCCCCACACTGGCTTCATGCCAGGTTCGTTCTCTGACTTACTACAATGTTGTTTTACCATTCATTTCAACTTAAAGCCATTAAAACCCATAAAATTAACCAAATTTTCATAACACAAAAATTATTTAAACTCTCTGTGAGTAGAAGTCCTGAACAATGGCAGTGACTTTTGAGACACAAGACTTTCAGGATGGCCTGGATGATGAAAAATTTCAGATAAATTTAAGAATTTAAGATAAACAGTCAAACTGTAATATGCCTGCTGTCCTGGAAGGACAGTGGCACTGCATTTCCAAGTAACCCAGAAGTGAGGTTAAACATACAAAAGGAGATCAGAAAAGTTAGGAACCTTGAAAAAATAAAGAAAAAGACATGACAGTACATATTGAAGCCAATCCTATGATGTTCCGCTCAATAGGAACTTCAGGCAATATGTTTTTAGATGAGAAAGTAGAATCTTAGGGCATTTTTGTGAGAATAAGCCACAAATATACAACATAAATGAAGATAAAGTATTTTAAACACTTAATAAAATACACATAGTTCTAGAATTTTGATACTCCAAATAAAATTTTTTTTAAATGAAATTCTGGGTTTTTTGGAAAAGCTACATACTTTTGACACTTACTCGATATACATGCTTGAGGCAAATTCAAGCCATATGATACTCAGATTCCTTACTCTAGGAGAATTCTCAGGCATTTTGACTGACTACCTACAATGGAAACACCCAATTCTACAATCCAGCCAACTCCTGGGTGGAACCTCAAATTCATTTTTGGCCAGCTAAAGCAGACACAGCATATTGAGGAAACCGAGTGAAAAATGTTATTATCAACCAGAATAGCTGAAAAAAATATATTGCCGTAATTTGAACACACCTACGAAACAGCATCCCCTCTCTGTAAAAAACACAATCTTCTTGAGAACAAAAGTAATGGAGATTACTAGTACAATGTATTTATTTAAACAATATCTAGATCTTATAGTAGTCCATTAATTTGGTGCACCTGGAATACTAATTTTGCACTATCTCATTTGAGTGTCTTAAGGCGTAAAACCTGTGAAATTATGAGCTAACACGTACAGAGATATCCTGTGTGAAAGCCTTTTATTAGTAGCCACTTATTCTATCAAGAATTCTTTAAGGATATAGCAAAATTATAAAGTCTATAATTCTGTTGTGACTTGTACCATTAGACATGACAGTGCAGTAATATCTGTAACATGTTCTTAGTAATAAGTCAATATGAAATTATTAATTTCTGCACCACTTATTAAACAATTTGAATCAACAGTTCTGATGTGCACAGTAAGATTTAAAGTATGGGCAGGTCACTGCTAAAAGAAGAAAATGAAGAAAATTGACCACCAATTTTTGTTTGCAAGAAACTTAAGATGCACATGGAAGTCATTGCAGTATTCTGACATACCCTCTCCAAAATAAGTTAAAAAGTTTTATGTTTTATACTGTTACCATGGGGTGTACAGACCTACAAAAAACTACTTATTCCCATAAGCCAAGAGACAGGAGCGAACGGGGCTTTAATTACTATTCACCTTTAAAATGGGTCCACTAGGTCAAATAAGATACCAGTGATGGCAGAACAGAAGCCAGAAAGTTATTTGTGCTTATCAGCTGCATGGATAAACACTGAGTATTATCTGATTATCAGTCTTATGTACAAGCTCATTGGTATCTATGTATGCTATTACAAAAAACTGAATTACTTCAACGTGACATGCAAATAAATGAATCATAGTTCTTTTTTCTTTGATTCTTATTTTTGAATAGCAATGAAGAAGTACTTGGTTGCCTCCCTGGAGTTAAGAGATATCTAGAATCCTAATCTCAGATCAAAAACATCAGAAAGACAGATGCCTGACTGCTTGATCAAATGTGTTTTGAGCTACTATTTCTATTCAGGAAGAACAACATCTGATTTTTCCAAGTAAAAATGGATTTGTTCACTCTTGTTTTATTAACACACTACAGATAGATCATTAGACACAGAGTAAGCAATTAATTAACTTTATGCAGTTAAAGAAATAAAACCAAAATGTTTTCTTTAAATAATAAAAATGTCAGCCACATATACCTGTTCTATGCACTTGTCAAAATGCAACTTCCCCTCAGAAAAATGAGGTACAACTGAGCAGCATAAACGTTCTAACAGCAGTTTAGCAAACAAGGAGATGTCAACTTCCAATAAGCTATTATTCACACCTCTTTAATCACTGCCACAGAGTCGATTATAAATAGCCTCATACATTTTTAAATAAGGTCATTCTGAAATGAAACAACAAAGAGGGTAGTAAATATTCCAGTACATAAGCAATTTAAATTCTACAGCATAACAGAACTGTGTGTTCTCAAATACTCAGTTTAAAGAAAGCCAACAAAACCGTTTATTAACTGGTGCAGTGTCAGACACGTAATCTCTGTGAGATCAATAAACAAGACCAATTATGTGGTAGTTTGCAAACAGATCTGAAAGAAATGAAACTATTAAGACTTGCTTACAAAATCCAGCTCCAAAAACATTATTTACAAATATACAGTAATACAAATTAAGTTAATACAATACACGCACTGCATGAGTAAATGTACCACGCAAACATTTCATATGCATATGAAACAGCTTCTCTGTGCTTTCCCAGAAGAATAACACAAAGAAACAACTTATGTTGAACCCTGATTCACGAGACCCTGTTTTCTATTTTCCTTGAGATTTTAAATAATTAGAAATAATACATTAAAAATAAAACAAAAGAAGAAATGCACAGGTAGAAGTGAGTCCTAAGTTTCCCTTCTTCCCCAGACTTTCTCAGATTCAAGATTACTTGATAAAAGTATATGACAAATTAGCTCTGGGGAAAAAAAGACAAAAATTAGAAATATTTATAATTATGCAGTTTTTTTCTCAGAAACATTATAATAATTAAACTGGCAGCAAGTTAAAGAAGTTAATTTAGCACTACCAGGAAAAGAAAGAATTAGAAGAAAAAAACCCCACCAGATAGTTCTCATTTTACTTGACTCCTTGCTGAGTTGTTACTGTGAGAAGTACTGGAACACTCCTTCCTATTACAAGTTGTATTTTTCTAACTTGATACTCACAGAATCATAGAATATCCTGAGTTGGAAGGGACCCACAAGGATCATCAAAGTGCAGCTCCTGACCCTGCACAGGACAGCCCCAAGGTTCACACCACGAACATCAAGAGCATTGTTAAAATGCTTCTTGAACTATGGCAGGCAAGTGGTCAGAGCACCAAGCCTGGGGAGCCTGTTCCAGAGTTCAACTGCCCTCTGGATTAAGAATCTTTACCTAATATCCAGCCTAAAAATCTCACTTGACAACGCCTCATGCCATTTCCTTGGGTCCTATCACCGGTCACAAGAGAGAAGAAACTTGTGCCTGCCCCTCCGCTTCCCCTTGCGAGGAAGCTGTAGACTGCCGTGAGGTCCCCCCTCAGTCTCCTCCAGCCTTAACAAGCCAACTGACCTCTGCCACTCCTCATACAGCTTCCCCTCTAAGCCCTTCACCAGTTTTGTGCCGTCTTTATAGACAGACACTTGTCTGTGGTTTTTAAGGCCTAGTGATACACTGTGCTGTATCCGCCCAAATACTGATAGTCCTTACCTGCTCCATTGTGCCCAACTTATTTCAGAAAAAGGGTTCCATAAGTGGAGGACCCCAATACTCTCCCCTCCCCAAACCTTCCCGAGGTATTTAACCCAGTTTCAATTAAAGCCTCACTTATTTCTCAGATTTAGCTCATAGGTATTTTGAACATGAAGGGAAGTTTATTTAGTTCACAGGCTGCTGTGTATTTGATTCTGAAAAAACCTAATATTGCCCATGAGCAGCACAACCACCTAAATCTTCCTCCAAGCTAGAAACGTGGCTTAATATTAAAATGTCATATTTAAGTATTCATATATCTGGGCAGACACAGGAGGCATAGTTAATTCTGCCTGTATTTGGAGTTGGCCATGCCCAGAAGCTGCATCCCCATGGCACCATGCCTGACCTATCCACCCTGCTTCATCTTCTTGCCTTTTCATGGTCTCACCATAAAGCAAGAGTGACCTCCCAGGTAAAGGGTATTGACATCAATTAAGAACTTTGTAACTATCAAACCCTCTACCTACATCCATAAACACCCTAGAAATCAGTGTAAAGGATCCACTGACAGTTGGTCTCAGTCTTTTCCCACAGTGAGGCAGTACCGGTATTCTATGCAGCTACACCTTCTAACTGGATTCCCATGTCTTAAATAAAGCATATTACAGTATCTTACACGGTGAAGGGATAAAATTGCAGCTGACTACAGCGAGTTCTACATAAAAGCAAGGAGCAAGCATTACTATTTCAGTTTCCATCCAAAAAGAACTAAAAAAGGTTCAGATGTCAACAGGCATCTCAGAACATGTTCATTTCCATGGTAGGAATGTTACTTTTTCATCTGGCTCAGTGTCATCTCCCTCACAACAACCTTTACTGAATACTTAAAAAAGTAAATAGGTTATACAAAGAAACATACCCTCTCAGCTCTAAAACCAACAAAGTTTGGTTCATGCTCCAAAGCTTTAAAACTTCATTTTATTAGGTGTACGCCCTTCATGTACTTTAAGTTCTGTAATTTGTTTGTAAGAGCTAGCACAGTATAAGTTTTATTAATTGCATTTTTTTACCCTGTATCAGGTATTTTCCTGCAAAAATATGCACTATCTTACATGCTTCAAGTGCATCATCA
Source organism: Cephalopterus ornatus (assembly GCA_013396775.1). Lineage (NCBI taxonomy): Eukaryota > Metazoa > Chordata > Aves > Passeriformes > Cotingidae > Cephalopterus > Cephalopterus ornatus. The sequence goes on from VZRE01000359.1 coordinate 340,533, forward strand.
TCTGTTATTCTACATTTATTGATAAGCCACCCCTGATTTTCCCATTTTTTTCTGTGGAAGACTCTTTTTCCTAAAAATTTTTGGTAATGACAAAGCCTCTTACATGCTTTTACAGTATGTTCACAATAAGAGTTTTCTGGAAGAAACACAGAATCAACTATACATGATTTCTTACTTTAGGAGCATTTTGGGAGGGAGGATTTCAAGTTTTTCTTAATATCAGAGAGGATATATTCATTGAACTATCTTCAACAAAACAGAAACCTTTCTTCTCATTCAATACATAACTAGGTTTATAACCTGGCAATCAGGCAAAGCCTAGTGTCACAGTAGTTTCAGTGGTTGCTGTGAGACTCATGATAGTTTGCTTTCAGCTGCTTCACGACCTTGTAAAAGCCATGAAGGAATATTAAGTCCTGATAAACAAGAGAAAGAATGGCAATATATTTCCTGCTGCGGTGAGAAGAGCAGAGTTTTGACCCACAAAGCACAAAGAACTGGAGAGGTGATAGGTCTGAACTGTGAAGATGTTTGAGGACAAAGATCAGCACTATGATTCAGAGATCAAGAAAGTTGCAATCCCACAGTGGCACTCCACAAGCAAGTATGAAAGGATCATGCAAATGAAACTGGTCAAATCCCATCACCTTTGGGTACCAATAATGATGCTACATATTCCCAACACCAAAAAAAAGCAAGTTCACCTCAAAGTACAAAAGGACCGAGAGAAAGATGAGCCCCAAACCCAATGAAAAGCAGTAAAGACATAGAACACAAAAACTTATACCTGTTATTTGTATTCATTAGTATCAGATGTGACTTCTATGAAGAGCAAAAAAGAAAAAAATATGGTTTGAGTTTTATAAAATACATAAAGAATGCAGATATACATATATATTTACACTAATATACATATAAATAATTATAATTATTTATGAAGTGCGTAATAACCTTGAAAATCATTGCAATCTATTTAACAGTCAACTAATCCTGCAAGGAAAACAATTCTATTGTAATCCAGCAAGAGGGATTGCTGTGTTTGTACTCTAACCATCTGAGCTGAGAATAGAAGCAGGAACGGAAAAGGGAACAACGAAGTAGAAAGCATACAACTCAGCTATGAACTAAAAGAGTTAAAAACAAACCCAATTCTCACGTGATAGAAGAATATTACTCAATATGTTTGGACCATGACACAGTAAATGGAGAAGAATATGATACACATAGGCAGATGAAAGTAGCACAACAGCTATGCCTATATGAGCTGTAAATGAGAACGAAAACCAATACTCATGCAGTAAAAACTTTAAAAACTAGCAGGTGGGCAGCCCACATGGGATGAAATATCAGCTAACTAAATTCAAGTTTAGAGATAACATTCCAAAGAAGGTCTCTTAGTGCACGCAAACAGGAATCTGCACATGAACATGAGTTCACTGCAACAAGAACACTGACCAAAAGCACAGCCCTCCTTTTATCATACCATAATAAAATTATTTGTAAATTTATAAATCAGTTATACTAAATTACCCTAACCTATTCAAGATAAACTTCTAAAACACACAGTCTTGTGTGCTGATCTGCTTATGAAAAGCCCTGCTTCATTTCTCACTTCTGACTCTACTGTCTTCAAACACATCTCTGTCATTCCACCTGCTGATAGCACAGTTCAAGCCAAGCTGTTATTATCAATAACATATATTGATGCCTTTTTAAATGCCTATCTACATTATTATAACTCATTTTGTAAACAGTTTAATAGATGCACTAGTGCAAATTACATTGAATTAAATAGTTTAAGGACAGGTATATGTGTCCCAGTCATGATGTAATATCTGGATTGAGATACAGCATGTTATCAATTACACCTTAATAATACTCATGCTCCATTGGATATGGCATCAGGAAATGAGTAGTAAACAACATCTCAAATTATGTTTTGTTGTTTCATTTTCCTCTTTGATGACTATGCAAACAAAGAATTTCACACTTTTTTTGTAGAACATATTTGGTGCTTCCAGTGGATGGTTAATGTACCCTGACAGCCATCTGCCTCAGGAGAGGTGGGCTGCCCTGTAGGAGTGCTTATTTCTCTCCAAGACTAAGTGGAATGAATCTAGCAGGAATATCCCAGATTTCAGCATCTAAAATGCTGCCAACTCATTAGCACAGGTGACTATGACAAGGTACCTAAGGAAGAACATATCTGGGAGAAGATACCAGCAAAAACCTGAAAGAAAACAGACACTTCTGGATTAAGGTGTACTTGAACCTTCACCCAGGAGATAGACAGTGTGTATCAGTAAAATTAGATAACTTCCCTTGTAAAAAATCTACTTGGCTTTCAGTTTTATCCCTAGTCTTCTCTAACATTTCTATTTAAATATACTTGGGAAGGGATGCCTGAACTCCCTTAAATGCGCAAAAAATTGTGAATGACACCTGCAGAAAGTATGATGGGGACACAGCATCATGAGAGAGTAATCCTGGCCAAGTTTAACTCATTAGGAGCTACTACAAAAGGCTGATGGTACTACCATCACTAAACAAGTCTTGCAAAAAACTAAGGCATGCTGTATACTGACAGAAGGGCCTATACAGGCTCTTCTGCGAGAAAGGAACACCATCATGTTCCAACTTGGCTTGACAGAAGGCAATATCAAAGCAAAAACCCTCATGGGTGCCACAGCATTGTGCCAGGCCAAGCAAACCCATCCTGCTATTTTGCCTGGCTTATTAGTGCAGGGGGGTTGCCACAGAGAAACAGATCACCTATTTCAAACTCATTCAGAGGAGTAGTGCAGGCAAATTGGAATAAAAAAAAAGAATATGTAACTAAAAATAAGCTTAAGGGAGGAAAAAAGTAAACGGTAGCAATTTCAGCTAGGAGCTCCTAAAGCTTGCAAACAGTTTCACCCTTCTGCTGTGGAGGTTGTCCTCTGAGCAGAGAACCTTTTCATAAGTCAAGCTCAGACACTCCAAACCCTCTTCAGACCAATTTATAGATTTAAAGAGATTAAATGAATGTAAAGGACATGGTCAGTCTTATTTCTTTCAAAAAAATGATTGTCATTGTAGGGATGTTAATTTTGTCCCATGTTTCTACCTCCATATATTAATGCTTGGGTCCCTAAACACGTCATAAACTGCTAGAAAATAACAGTGGGAGAAGCAACAGAAGGTCTAAAACATATTGAAAAATTAAAGAAGGTTTGAGCATCCTAACATGAATGTAATACAGAACACCACTTTTTAAAGCTTCTTTGCTGCTGTTGTAGAAGAAGGAATGAAGATTTTTAAAGAAAACTTTTATTTAGAAATTATGACACTGATCAGAAATAACGATTTGTGAAGACATTTTCCTTCCTTTGATGAGATCACACAAATATGAGTTTTATGAATTTATTACACCTACTCACACTGTAAAAGTTTTCTTCAAAAACACAGGGTACAGTAAATGCAGAAAACAGATGCCTGGAAGTTTCAATCTAGGTGAGTCTTTGTTCCAGGTATGACATGCAAGATCTCAAACAGACTTGCATGGAGCTGCGACCAGTTTAGTTTTTCCCACACATGTAAAATGTTTTCTTGATCACTGGACACTGCCATGCAACGTTTCTCTTCAGGAAGCCTGCAGTGCTTTCTTATTGCATTTTGCACCAGGGATTGCAGAAGCACACATGTACAGCAAGAACTGCCAATGTCCCCAGACAGAAACACACAGTGCCATATAGCTGACTAGTGCAGCACCAAAGCAAAAGCATCCTTTCCAAGCTCAAAATACCTTAATGACAATTTTTGTTTTCTCAGGTTAAATTTGCTTGCTTTCAGTGTTCCCTCCTGCATGTAACTAAGAAGTGCTCAAATTCATTCTGGAGTTAGAATGTGTTGCTTCCTTTGTTTTTATGTCTATGTCTACACTGCTGCTGTCACCTGATGTACCAGGTGCAACGGATGTTTTATCAAATCCCTGGAGAAAGGAATCAGGATAACTAAGTGATATATTTATGATGACTTTAACTTGCTGCTGGGTTCAACAAAACAAAAAGGTGGCACCTAATCTTCAGTTTTGAATTTTGGTCTTCTGTGCACAGGCTAACCTGGGCTACTCAGAAGCCATCCTACACAACGGGCCTCATTGTGGACACATTAGCCCACGTTCAGCTGTCCTGTCACATGGAGTACATCTTCTCTCAGCTTACCAGCAGGGAATTTCCAAAAGAACGTGTAGTTTACCCTGCTGAGCAAAGGAATTAGAACAATGAAAAAAGGATCAGTGACAGAATAGCTTAATGTGGTTCTTGCCAATAACATGAAAAGACGAGCCAGTTGTCAAAAAGTATCTATGGGAAGGTTTATTTTGCTTTCTAAAGTCATTCTGAATTAGCTACACATTGGTGCAGCTGGAAGGTCTTCTGAGAAGGAATTTGACAGGAAAGTTTTTTCCTACTCTGTATCTTAGAAGTTATGTGCTCAGAACTACAGAATCACAGAATGGTTTGGTTTGGAAAGAAACCTTAAAGATCATCTAGTTCCAACTCCCCTGCCATGGGTGGGAACACCTTCCACCAGAACACATCACTCAAAGCCCTGCCCAGCCCGGCTTTGAACACTTTGAGTGGGAACAATCAGCCAACTTCTCTCCAGTTTAGAGACAAGGATGTCATGTGCGACAGTGTTAAATGCTTTCCACAAGTGTAGGTAGTTGACACCAGTTGCTCTTTCCTCACCCACCACTGCCATAACCCTGCACTGAAGGCCACCAAATTTGTCAGACACAATTTGCCCTTAGTGAAGCCATACTGGTTGTCACTAATCACTTCCTTATTTTCCATATGGCTTAGCATAGTCTTCAGGAAGATCTGCTCCATGGTCTTGCTGGGCACTGAGGTGAGACTGTCTGGGCTGTTGTTCCCCAGGTCTTCCTTTTTTCCCTTTTTAAAAATGTGGGTTTATGCTTTCCCTTTTCCAAGTCCATATTTAAATCATCCTCAAGAAGAAATTAGCTTAAGATGAAAATACATCAAAGAGTGATTTCTATACCAATTTCAATTTTTTAAACTCATTATTAACCTCATACACTGAAGACAGACTACACAAAGGTTATTATTGGTAGGAAATACCATTGAATTAGTATGATACTCTTGAATTTAATGTACTGCTTCCTGGAGAAAAACTGAACAACATCATCAAGCGTTTTAGGATCCATATAACCTGATTGCATGAGGAACATAAAACATTCCATTGCTATGAACAAAAAAAGCACCACAATATTTAAAGCAGTTCATTAGATGAAGTCTCACCTTAGCACCTATGCCAGAGCTTCAACTAACCTATCAAAAATATTTGTTTATCAAACCTAGTAAAATATTTCAGACAGCAAACCTGATTACAACTTTGAAACAGCAACTACATTTGAAATTACTTTATATGAATAGAATTTCACAGGTTCCCTTTGTGTTAGGCTTCCAAGGTGTAATGTTAAACTGCTTTTATTTTCAGAACATAGAAAAGCACATTTCAGAGAAAGACAATTTTTTCCATCTTTGATTTTTTATAATCATTCTAAAATATAAAGATGGTCTACTTGACTAATGATAAAGAAAAGCATGCATTTATAAGATAAGTGGTAAAGAGTCTCAAACTTCTCTTCCCAGCTGGTAAGGGAGAATCTCACACAGCACAATGTAGGTGAGGGGTGCTGAGAGAGAACACAAAGTCCCTCAGATCTCTGCTAGCTTCGTGAAAGGTCAGAGCCTGGGGCTCCAGCTTCCCAGAGCTCCTGGGCTTCTGCTGACCACATGAGAATGAGAAGTGAGAGTGGGAAGAAGGGAATTTTCTCCATTAAGTGAATGGCTCAAGAAATCCCAGGACAGGTGGAGATGGCAGCACCAAGACAGGCTTAAATAAAGCCTGGAATCCACATCTGCAGGTCCCTGTGTTTATTAATTAGCAGCTTAGAGTGTGTTTTGTACACATATGAGAGCCTTGTCTTCTTCAACTAAAAATTCTTCCGAAGACTATCCTTTTATTTCCTCTAGGGGAATTTTTTCAGGATGTACTTACATGGCAACTCCTCCTCCCCTAGGTTAGTTAAGAAAAATCTGTGTATAGACAAACTTTATTTAAATTGTTCTCTAAAAACAAATTTGAAATAGTCACATTTAAGCAAATGACAAATAGATAGGTTTGAAGGTGAGAAAAAATTATCGTAATACAAAGTCAACTTTAAACTTGAAACTATGAATTGATCTTAGAGATTACAAAAGAGGAAGTGGAAAGTTATTTTTGCATGGTACCATCTGAAATTAAAGGTTTTATTTAAGAAATGCTTCCACATTAACTTGAGCTCTTAAAAAAAATATTTTCTAACTTCAGAAAGATTCTAAAAATAGATTGATAAGAAATGCCACCAAATAAATTCTTCCTCCAGAATCAGTGACAAGCAGTTAGCAGATCAACAGCCATCTGCCAGCTGTGCAAATTAATTTATTTCCAGTAATGTAATATCCTTTATATCCCAATCATAGATCATCTAGTTCCAACCTCCTCACTGTGTATAGGGACACCTTTCACTTGACCAGGTTGCTCAGAACCCCATCCAACCTGGCCTTGAACACTTCCGGGGATGGGGCATCCACAAGCTCTCTGGGCAACCTGTTCAGTGCCTCACCATCCAGACAGTAAAGAATTTCTTCCTGATATCTAATCTACTCTCTTTCAGTTTGAAGCCATTCTCCCTTGTCCTCTCACTACACGCTCTTTCTGTAAAGAGTCTCTCTCCATTTCTCTTGTAGTCTCTCTTCAGGTACTGAAAGGTCACAATTACGTCATCCCAAAGCCTTCTTTTTTCCCAATTCTCCCAGCGTTTCCTCAGAGGAGAGGTGCTCCATCCCTCTAATCATCTTCGTGGCCCTCCTCTGGACTCGCTTCCTGTCCAGAAGGGAGACCCCAGAGCTGGATGCAGCACTCCAGGTGGGGTCTCACAAGAATGGAGAAGAAGGGCAGAATCACTTCTCTCATTAGAGCTTTCTTATTTAATCTAACTTCAGATACTACCTCAATAACACATTATCACAAATCAGCATCAACTCCACAATTCAGAGCATCTGTGCAGGAGTGGCTGAATGTTGTACACTGCACGCCCTCCTCTTGCTGTGCAGCCCACCTACTGAATACACAACACATGTGCCCATAAACTTAGAAAACAAATCATGACAACACTTACAATTTTGAAATCACAGGTAAGAGATACTTAAATTTTCAATAGTAAGGAAAACAAACTTCTCCACAATACTGGTATTTAGCTGTGATAGCAATTTCAAACCCACAAGTGAATTGTGTCTGTCACTTAAACAGATGCTCTTATACAGGCCTTATAGCCCTTGTTAGGAGCAGCTGTACAATCAGTAACACTCATTTCAACACTGAAAAAATTTTCTGCAATGAGCAATGGAGTGGTAAGTGGTAAGTATTAGCACATGCATGACTAAAACAAGAAAACATTTTGTCAGAGGCATTTTTATCCTTTAAGCAGAACAGAAGACTGAGGAGGTATTTTGAGTCATGCAAAACTTCAAAAATGCAGCATTTATATAAATGTCTTCTAATTCTCACCATTTGTAGTTTCATTAGAAAATATACTGATGAGCTTCAAAGAAATTAATCACAGAATCAATGGGGTTGGAAAAGACCTCCGAGATCATCGAGTCCAACCTTTGACTGAACACCACCACATTAACTAGATCAGAGCAGTAAGTGCCATGTCTTTCTTAAACACCTCCACAGACAATGACTCCACCATCTCTCTGGGCAGTCTGTTCCAACACTTCAAAACCCTTTCTGTGAAGAAATTCCTCCTAATGTTACAGAAATCTTACACCTTCTGTTCCAATGTTAATTGTGAGAGGCATTTTATTATTGTATAGACCAATTTCAGTTCTCCCATCACATTTGAAAGCAACATCTTTGAAATGATTATCTGACATCAGGTGGGAGGAAGATTTAAAAAATGAAACACTTCAAGACTAAGCTCATTGACTGTCCTCCTCTGAAATGTCTGGGAAGACACTCGAAGAGTCTGTGGCTCTTGATGTGACAGTACAACCTCACATTAGCATATTTGGGAAAAATTAATGTTTTGACTGTATTATTTGATCCCAACAAAAAAGATTCAAGTGCCACACATAATAGCTAGAACTGTCGCCAGTTAGGGATTTCACTGATAAGAGAATTAAATTAGATCTAATGAAATTAAACAGTAAAAAGAAAACCTGGCTGACTCTTAAGTCCTACCCTCTCTCTTCATACCACCACTATGACAGCAAACCCTAACAGCCTTGAGAAACTCTTAAAGCAATAGTTTCTGCTGATGATGTTTAGTATCTTGAACTATAAAGCATCAGAAAACATACTTGAAAAATAACGTTGCATTAGATAATTGACAGGGAAACTGTTTGATCATCCAACTGATCACACTGCAAAGCACCAAATTATAGGGATCATTTCAGTGACGGGTGGATATTCACTGGAGGGCAAGAGCAGAAGCCATTTCCTGTGGCACTGATTTGCCTTTGTCCTCTTCCACAGGTCTGCCAGCCTCCCATCCCTGATAGCAATGAAGTCCTTTCCTCTCAGAGCTTTACAGTTTAGGAAATCAGTTCAGCCTGATTGAAATCTACTATTCTCCTTCAAAGCAGAAGAAAATAGAGACTATTGGTGAACAAGTAGCTGGACAAACTCTCCTGACAATAAGCGGGGTTAGGCAGTATGCTAGGATGAAGAAAGTAACACATTCTTTACTCCTGCTTCTTCCAGGCCTCTGGTTAACCATGTATCTTCTCTAAGATATTAAGTTGCAGCAATATGAGTATCAACTTGCAAGCAGCTTTGCCAGTGTTACACTATTTATTCAGAAAAATCCATGCTGTCCTGCTCATTGATATTCTGTCTGATTTTTAAGTTTTTATTTACATTAAAAATTACTTTCAGAATCCATTACATAAAAAAAAATGTGCTCAACAGCCTTTGCTGAGTCAACAAAATTGTGATTTTTGGAATGAAGAGAGAGCTCCACATCAGCAAAAGAAGGAACTGAATGCCAGCTCCAGGGGGCCCAGATAGAAGTGCTCCTGGAGTTCTCAACATTATTAATATTCTGTTTTCAAAACTGCAAGACATAATCCTTATGTTTTCCTTTTAATGTACAAAACTACTTTAACACTTTCAGGTTTATTATAGAAATGTATTAATGTCCTAGATACTTAGAGCAAAATCCTGTTACCAGTTGCTATGCTGTAGCTATTAGGTGAGCAAGCTGTAGATAAAAAGGACATGAAAAGGTCTGAAATTTTAGAGGCTAAAAATGGTTGGCAACTTAAAGCAAATCCAAAATTAACAGTATTAAACAGTTTTTAGACAGTGAAAAAACCCCTGTCAAATATGGAAACGTGTATTCTAATTTTGATACTGTACTAAATTCCCAATTTAGTGACCAGGCACAGCTTTGAGATGAAAAGCATGCACATTAAGGGAAAAGAAAATTAAAGCAGATCTAAGTTTTGTGTTTGGTTTTGGGGTACTTTCAAACTCTGATTCTACCTTGAATAATTTTTTTAGGTCAGTGCTTAACTTCCCTGACTTAATTAAGTCATCTTTAGAAGTTGATTTTTTAAAATTTTTCTGCAGAACAGATTAAACTACTATTTTCAATAAAACCATATTGCTACAAGCGTACTTCAGCAGTATGTGGGATGGAAACAGGACAATTAGGAGAAAACCCACCAGTTTTTATTTTACAGGTCAGTAAGTTATTTTTAAGATTTCTGCTTACAGTATCCAAAAAGTGTATTAAAAACTTGAATTCATCTGCAGTTATCATACAGCCATCTGCATCGTCCTCAGGAAAGTTTTAGAATGTACAAACCAAATGCTGAAAGCCACTGGCAGATACCCTCTGCATGGCATGTGATACATCAACATTCTGACTAATACACAGTTGTAGGGATTAATGTGAAAAGCACTGAGCATTGTAGAAGAGATAAGAGCAGACTCAGCATATAAAAATAACTCAGCATAGATTACATAAAAGACATAATCAGGAGTTGAGCAAGGAAGACAACTGCATAGCTGAGGGGAAAATAATGGCTCCTTGTGGAAATTCAGGTTGAGGCCCTATGGCACTACACTACAGTTTTCACTCACATAACCACCTGCTATTTTTCCACATTACTTCTGTCTCATTCCACATACAAGACAGGCAACGCTCTCTCACTAGGCAGGTGGTCAGACTTAATTTGCATAGGTATCACTGAATGATCACTCACTCAACCCAAAATTTGCTGGAGGACCATGACTGCAAGAATGATCAACTCCCAGCTGGCCCTGAACTTGCACAGGATGTGCTGCTACAACTGGATCCCTACAAATCCATAGGACCTGATGGGATTAATCCAAGAATCCTTAAAGAGCTGGCTGATGTCATCACAAAAACTCCCTTGATTTTCAAGCAGTCTTGGGAATCTGGAGAGGTCCCAGATGACTAGAAGCTGGTGAACTTTGTCTCAGTCTTCAAGCAGGAGGACCCTGGAAAGTACAGGCCTGTCAGTCACTTCAGTGCCCAGTAAAATCATGGAAAAGATTATTCTGGGAAGTACTGAAAAATATCTGGAGGACAATGCTGTTATTGGTCACAGCCAACACGGCTCCATGAGAGGAAAGTCCCGCTTATCCAACCTGATTTCCTTCTATGACAAGGTAACCCATCTAGCTGATCAAGGGAACCCAGTTAATGTAATCTTTTTGGACTTCAGCAAAGCTTTTGATACTGTCTCTCACATGATCCTTCTGGATAAAATGTCCAGCACACAGCTGAATAACTGTGTAATGTGATGGGTGAGCAACTGGCTCACAGGCTGGGCACAAGGAGTTACAGTGAATGGGATAATATCAGGATGGTGTCCAGTCACCAGTGGGATTCTGCAGGGCTTCATTCTCAGCTCAGTTATTTTCAACATGTTCACTAATAACTTGGATGCAGGACTTGCAGGAATACTAAGTTCGCCGACAACACTAAATTGGGAAGAGCTGTTGACTCCCTTGAGGGCAAAGAGGCCCTGCAGAGAGACCTTGACATATTAGAAAGATAGTCAATCACCAACCATATGAAGTTTAACAAAGGAAAGTGCCAAATTCTGCATGTGGGATGGGGCAACCCTGGATGTTCATACAGACTGGGGAATGAGAAGCTGGAAGGTAGGGTTGTGGAAAGGGACCTGTGGGTCCTGGTCAATGGCAAGTTGAATATGAGTCAGCAGTGCCCTGGCAGCCAGTGTCCTGGGGAGCATCAGGCAAAGCATTGACAACCAGTCAAGGGAGGGGATTGTCCCGCTCTGCTCTGCACTGGGGCGGCCTCACCTTGAATATTGTGTGCAGTTTTGGGCACCACAACATCAAAAAGACATTAAACTACTAGAGAGCATCCAAAGGAGGGCCACAAGGATGGTGAGGGGTCTGGAGTGGATGCTGAATGAGGAGTGGCTGAGGTCACTTGGTTTGTTCCGCCTGGAGAAGAGGAGACTGAGGGCAGACCTCGTTGGGGTCTTCAACATCCTCACGGGGGGAAGTGGAGGGGCAGGTACTGATCTCTCCGCTCTCCTGACAGGACTTGAGGAAATGGCCTGAAGCTGAGTTAAGGGAAGTTTGGACTGGATATCAGGAAAAGGTTTTTCACCCAGAGGGTGGTTGAACACCACAAGAGGCTCCCCAGGGAAGTGGTCACAGCACCAAGCCTGTCTGAGCTCAAGAAGCATTTGGACAACGCTCTCAGGCACATGGTGTGATTCTTGGGATGTCCTGCATAGGGTCAGGAATTGGACTTGATGATCCTGATGGGTCCTTTCCAATTCAGCATAATCTATGATTCTTTATATCTATTTAAACATCTTCCCAACATCACTCTGACAACAGGAAGACTAGGCTCCACCTGACAGAGAAAGTAAGACCAGCTTTAAAAAATAAATAAAAAAGGCACCACCACAAAACAAAGTGCTCAATAATTTGGAAGTTAAATTTGAAGTACATAAGTCCAAGTTTTTAAAAGTATTTATCATTTTGACAGCCATGTACACGTGCAGATGAGAATTTCAACAGAGTGCAGCTGCTCCTGTGAACACCAAGTGCTTCTACTGAAGTGACCTGAGCAGCAGCTACTCAGGGAGAGCAAACTCTGTTCATTGACCACCGAATGAGGAACAGATGTGACGAAAAGTACACAGATAAAATTTCAGACCATTGTAACCACTACCGTTCCAAGTATGGAGTGGCCATACACCACATTTTACGTATACTCTTCTCCTTTAGCTGATGTCCCAGTTGATCCCTTGGATCTTGTCTGCTCTGCATAATGACTGTGATAACTCATGGCTCAAGCTGAATCTCGGACTTGCACTTTTACTTTCTTCTCCACACTGTGAGTAATGTTGGCAAATTTATTTTGGCTCTCAAGAGTTTCCAGTCAGAGACCTGAAATAACTTTGCAGCGACATCTTCAAAAGATACTACTCATTAAATTCTGAAGAGACACGTGAATGAAAGCAAAAGTTTGAAATATAAAGCTTTACCTATAAAGAATTCTCTAGTACCTTAAAAGCCTCTGCAAACATTTACACTCCTCATGCCCCTGCAAGCTCAGTCGATACCAGCCCTGGCAAGGAGCTGCAGCTGCTCCTTGATCTTTTCCTTAGAGCCTTCTCTTCCCCATCAGTTAGTTCGCAGGCCACCTCTTTACAGTTCCTATTTATTTTAACCCCCAGAATTCAAGGAGGTTGACAAAATATTAAAGTAATGTGACAGGCATGCAGAATTTAATATTCAAGTACAAAATACTACCCCAAGCCTCTTCTCAAGTGCATTCATGATTGGGCTAATTCAGATTTTGCAGGCAGTTTTTCCACACTTTTAAAAACCTTTGTTGTTTTATTGTTTTTCTTTTTAGATGATATCCCAAGACTATAAGCAGTTAAGGAAAACATGCTAAAGAGAACCACACTCATCTCTGAGGCTCAGTAGCAAAATCCTGCTGAACAAAGAAGTTTTTCAGCCATGGATCCAGTTCGGGAGACATTAAGGACACGTAAAAATGATCATTTTTAGGACTCCTGAAATTATAAGAGATATTATAACTAGTAGTAAAAAATTTGTATCATTTAACTATTTAAAAGGGAACACACCTCACTTAACAGATCTCTGATGAAAACTAAATCTTAGCAACAGCACACACTTATAAACTGCACTTGAGGACCCTCAATTCCAAATAAAGTGTCATTAAAGGTACCTTATTATCCATATAAAAACCTCCTTTCCTGACCTTCAATATGCCATCCTTTTGTAACATATAGATACCTTTTTTCAGGTAAAAAGCAAATGAAAAGTCTTAATGCAAACTTGCAGAACACTGCATTCAGAACTTAAGACAAATCATTTGCTAAGATTTCACTTCATAAACTTTGTGAAGTAATTTCACAGCAAAAAGGAATTTTTAATAGAGAAATGCACACTAAGGAAGAAACATAGCACAAACTCCAGCATAAATATTGAAGTTTTCACTAAGCAATAAGCAACGAAAAAACCTCCAGAAAACAAAAAACCAAAAAAATATTGCTTTTACAAGGTAAAGTGTTACTCAGGTGCTGCATACATTAAATATATATTTTAAGCAATCAGTCAGATGTTGGCTCTAAGATTAAATCTGAGAATATGGAATTGCTGTTATGAGGAAAATCTGGTGAAGCAGATGTTTAAGAATTGAAAGGAAAAGAACAGATGAGGGCAGTATAGATTTTTGTCAATTAATACTTTGGAAGATAAGGAAATATTTACGGCTATTTTTAGCCACAGTTTCCTGCTGTTTTCCAGACTTACAATGTTTAAATCAAAGTGCCACTTGCAAAGTAAAGCTGCAACTCTGACAACTTTCACCAGCTGAAGCTGTTCCAAGGAAAGACAAAAAAACTGAACGAAAAAATCAAACCCAAATGGGCTCCTTCTAACTCCTCTTCCCTACGCAATCTGTGCCATATCAGCTTATGCTAGCCAGGAAGGATCTCAAAGAGTCATGTTTTCAGCACTGTAATGTAAAAGTAAACACTGAAAAACAGAGGAAAGAGATATTGATTCTTACAGGCTAAAGAGGCACAAACAGAAAGGAAGAAATAAGTGGCGTCAAGGAAATAAAAAATTAGCAAAATTTCCACGGAGAACAGATTAAGCTGACTAGTCACCACATCATTTAATTAAAAATGCTCTATATTTTCTCTAAGGAAGTGCACTAAAATATATTCCTTTTCAGTTTTACAGGTGTACCTAATTTAAAACAGCATGAAACTTATAAATAGGAAATATCAAATAATCTATTTCCTCAAGACTGTTTGCTGCTCCACTTGTCACATCCAATTCCAGTTCATGTATCATGCTAGGAAATCCTCTGTTACTACCATCAAGATAAGTTGGTTTTTTTTCTCCCAGATTCACTGAAACCAGAAAGACAGGATAAATATATATGTGTGCATATATTTTTTTTTTTTACAGTCTTAATATAAAGAGGCAGAGAAAGCCAGAACAGGAACGATTCTTACATATCAAAGGCAGAAAATACGAAGTTTTCCAAAGTATTTTTTATGTTATGGCATGTTACTGGTTTTTTTTTTCCCCTCTGTGTCACAGGATGGTTTTACTTTTAGGAATTAGACATTTAAAAAGCCATAATCATAAAAAAAATACATATACACATACAAACCCCCTGCGTCTAAGGGGATAAAACTAAAAATCAGTGCACTGAAATTCTAAGCTAGTTTTACACATAGTGAAACTTAGGTAAAAGCAAGTGTAATTCCAATAAAGGCATATAGAAACAACCACATCAAATGCCTTTTGACTACTGCTACAGGCTGTTGGTAAAAAGCAAAACTATGCTAATGTAGTTTCTAAAATAAAAAGTTAAACATGGAAATCGACTTTCATACAGCCACATTAATACAGAAAATGAAAATCTTCGTAGGCATCCACATATTGAGTGCTTAATTCATTGAGAATGCTTTCAGTGCATTTCATAATAGCTGTTTCGTGTTTACAGAGCTCAAATTCAAAACATGTAAAAATCCCTGCCTATTTTAAGACACTAAACAAAACAATTATGAAGTGTGTGGCAGTTCAGGTAGAAATATCAGTTGTTATCCATTAAAAACTAAGCAAGTGGCATTTCAGGTAATTTACTACTATACAAAATAGCAGTTATTACTGTTGTTTTGTCACTGCAAAATCTCTCCCTATGAGCAAAACCCAACAATTTAGAAAAAGCAGAGTGAAATAAAGAGAAAAAAACTAGAAGATTTAAACAGAAAGGCAACGCATGTACACAGGGATGATAAGAAAACTTTGTAGAGTAACCTACTACAGCATACTTGATCATATAGAAGACATTCCATAGAGCAGATATATATATATAAAACCCTCGAGCTTGACTTTTACTGTATGCAGAGATTTTGATTTGGGAAGTTACAGGAACTACACTCTGCTCAATGTGGATGGTTTGCTGTTCTCCTTTTTTCACTCTGTTCCTTTAGCATCTGCAGTTAGTAACTCTCTTTCACGTTTTTCTCCATTTATGTTGCAAAATCAAACACCTCATCTGTCAGAGGGACAATAAATCAAAAAACTGACAGGGTTTGGAGGCTGAAAGATGGATTTTGAGGAGATGCCAAGCAGAGCAGCACTGCCAACACCCACTGATCCTTGATGGTGTCCAAGGAGATGGTGAATGATACCCAGTGGTGCTCTGCCCAGAAATGCAAGTTTAGGAAGAGTTGCCTGAGATAGAAGATTGCACGATGTAAGACAAGTGCTCAAATTCTGCAGCAGGTGGGATAGGCAAGAAGCATGGGATCCACCAAGGCTAGTTAAATAGAGTCCATAGGGTCTCCAGCCTTGGCACGACCTGCCCTTACCAGCACACGGCATGGTAAGGGGACCTTCAGGCCTCTGTGCAGGGATGGGGATTGTGCAGCAGCTTCTCAGCAATGTTTCTCCCCATTTTCTCAATGACCAAGGAGGATCCAGTCATTCTGAGAAGCTTTCAGGTTCTAAGGTGGTTTTGGTGAAATACTGCCAGATCAGAATAGTTTTGGAAAAGATCTTTTGATATGAGGGTAAAGAGCTTTTGGTCACATTGGAGCCCTCAAACATGAAAGAAGAAAGGCCACAATAGAATGCTCCACGCAGGAAGCTTTCACCACACAGGAATCTCTGTGGAGACTGGAAGTAGAAGGTATAAATCCATCCTCCATCCCAGGGGAACCTCAAAAACCATACAGAGAACCAGTGAAGGAGACTCACCAGCTAGATTCTTAGTCGATTCAGGGCACACAGTCCTTATAATCAGATTTGATGACTCAGTTGCAGAAAATGAGGCAACAATTTCTATCTTAAAAGACAATAAAAATCTGAATCCTAGGCCGGACTTTACTGGTTTGGCTCTGGTTGAAGTGCACACTCTCACCATTAAGGGTGGGACAGCTGTGGTCAAGAGGCGGAAGAGAGGCTTGTCATTATGGTTGAGGCACAGCTCCGAACCAAGGCATTTATTGTTATTCCACAAGAGCTGTTCAAAATTGTACAGGTTAGAATGAAATTTAAAGATTACTCAACACTCAAGTTGCTATTAGAACATTTTGTTTTCACTTGCTTATAAAAAGTAACATCAGCCAACTCTGTTAGAGTTTTGACATACAATCTAATTTGCGGCAAATACTCAACAGGGAGCTCATCTGTCATAAAACAGCTCCAATCGTTACAAAAAATATTTTAAAACCTGAGCAAAATGCATGTGCACATACACACAGAAACCTCATCTTTGAGCAGGGTGGCATCTCTACATTTAGTAGAAGGAACTTGATATGTTTAACAATGCACAATTCATAGGATAGGAATTTGTCTTTTACTGTTTTCATCCCCTGGAACTGGCCTAAAATACATCTTCAAGGCACTCTGGGAATAAGAAATTTGTACATTCTGATGATAATAAAAAAGCTGTGATCCACAACACCACATAGCAAGTCTCAGTAGGGTTTTTTTTCAAATTTATCAGCTAAGCTTTCTAAAAATTGTGGACATCATCAGCATTGTCAGGGGTCTCCATACTCCATTTTCCACAGAGTAAAAGTTTCCAAGTTACAGCATTCAAATAGTTCTATATACTACACAGACACAGCTTCAACAACTCAGTAACTTTTGTGCACTGACATTATCTGGAAGAGTTCTGCCACAGTGGCACTAGAAAAAGTTTTGGAACTTTACCAAGGAAGTTTTACAATTTGTCTTTAACAACCATGACTTCAAGGATAAAGTTGGTCTTTTAAAAATGGATTTTCCCCACAGTTTTAGCTCTTTGGTTAGGTAAGCAGTGAAAATACAATCCAGAAGCCAGAAAGTTTCTCCTATGCTTTCAACTACTCTGTGCTGACACCCAGGCAACATAGAAAGGAAAATGTGACTAGAATGCAAAGGGCATGAATGAAGTGAGGAAAAGGAAAAAAGTAGATTGTAGCAGATCTGGTGAGCGGAAAGCTGCAGGAAGCTGGCAAGGGAGGATTTGAGCCTCCTTAGCAAGGACAGTGGGAATTGGAGGACTGGTCAACGGAAAGCCAAATCAGTTGGTCAAAGAGGATGGAAGACAGAAGAGGTGACTAAGAGTTAGTAAGATGGTAGATAAACAAGGACTAACAAGCAGTTGAATGAAGAGGGAGAATGAGGATGCTGAGAAGGTGGGAAAATTCTGGAAACAGAAGGAAAGGCACAAGCAGGGACTATCACATAGTTGGGAACACAAACATAGAGACACCATCACTGGTGCTGAAAGGCAGTGGGAAAAAGACAGATTCATGTAGCTCTTTTCCATTTCTCCTGATAGACACAGGTGAGGCGGAGGCACAAGAAGACAGAACATATCAAAATGGAGAAATATTTAAAAAAAGAAGGGGGGGGGGGGAAGGGGG